>BSBM01000361.1:22930000-23105000 GCA_027924585.1 Larix kaempferi
TGCTCCACAACATCAAGTATATAATGCCCAACTAGTTCACCAACTGGATTTACCAAGCATTGGTGGTTCCAAACCAGTCCCATACTTGGTTTTCCCTCTCCATTTCCAAGCCAGCACATCCGTCTGGGTCATCATCTAATGGAAGTAAACTGCACCACGACCATTTCTAGGTCAAGGCTCTACTATGGAGCCATAGGAATCTCAGGGTTTCCAGTCAGTCTCGGTACCCCACCTTAATGCTGACCCAATAGAGATTTTATGCCTTCATCAATATCACCACACCTTTACACACCACATCCCTTCACACACACATCAACTCTTCATCCACACAAGGATGGCACTCCTTCTCCGATGAAAACCAATGGTTCCCTCTAGGAACTCTATAGGTGACTTTCTTGACTGCAGACTAGCATGTCCCCACAATACCCACTCACACTACATAGGGATGATACCCCTTTTCTAGCACATAGCTCCTCGGGCCTCTCCATCCCTTCTAGTGTTCTTTAGTGTGAGCGTAGAAAGGTCAACCCTACCCATACATTCCTCCTGAGTACCCTTCCTTCACTTTGCCTCTTAATGTGAAGCACCAAATTGCATCTGTGTAAGCTGACAACATAAGAAGGATAAGAAGCTCATCAGGGTTGTTGTTCTAAAATTGTAACCATATTTCCTAACATTCACTATCAAGTATTGAAACACCGGGAATGTGTCCATTCCCTTAGGGTGTAGTCAATATTGACAACCATATCATAACTCATCACCAGAAAGATGTGCACCCCTCTCTGATGTGAGCCATGTAGGCCCTAATCAAACTTCAAGCAATTTGAAATGATAATGAAAACAATAAACATGTTCTGCATATTAACTCTAGTAACCAGACATGAATATTCTTAGCTAGGGTTACAAAATACTCATCCCTTTTTAGATGTATTCTCCCTTTATTTGCGAAGAATGGGGGCTCCCTTCTCTAGGTCAAAAGTCCTTCGGTTTCCCATCCCAATATTTTAACGTTCTATAACCCACATATGCCTTCTTGGCATGATTTTACCATCTCACTCACATGGTTTTCCAACATGCAGTGCAACTAAGATATTATCAAAATTTACAATGGTGTTTCACCCGAAACCCATTTCCAAAGCATGGGATCCTTCCATGGAGTTTGGCTTCTACGGGCCATCACACATGGTCTTCCTGTAATGTGTCTTCCTGGCACACCTCTAAAACAACCAAACAGTCAGTGGCATTTAATAATAAATTCTAATCTAATCTTTCCATAACCAATCAATGGCATTAATAATTAAATTCAAACATGAATTTACAATTCTGTCTCCTACAGAAATTTATTTGTTTAACCATGAGGGAATCCTCATATTGTTTGGCTCTCGTAAGTGGTATCGCTCTGTCTATTATGGTTTTACACTTGCTACCATACATGAATGTCCACCTACAACATGTCCTCCTGACACAATTTTATATAAGCCAAATAGTCATTAGCAATTATTAGCAAAATTCAAATCTGAAATTTACAAATCTGTTCCATGCATAAATTCAATTTCACAACCATAAGAACCTTCCCATAACCCTTGGCTTCTACACATGGTAGATCCCGGTCTTTAATATGGACTTATCCTCATTGCCATACTCAAGACATTTATACCTGAAATATGAAACTTTCAATCAACCAAACACATTGTGAGTATCTATGCAAATAATCTTTTCATTGCTACAACAGTCACTGAAGTGATCTCAGAATTATAACACTCAATAATTCAAACACCTTTAGACGTTAACATTTTGAATGCAATGAAATATACATATCTATATATGAATCATTATCATAATAAAATTGCAAGGTACAGTCACATCATTTATGCAATTTAAATGAACTTTAGATACTCATTACTTCACAGCCCTATCATTTATACAACTCTGCCCTTCCACAGAGCATTCTAGCAGTTCATCAATCTTGACTACCTTCTTCGTGCACTTACTCTCCTTCATTCACAGTAGTTCATGAAATGATCCCAAAGTTATCATCAATTCATCATCTCATCTATTATTTAGTTTGCAATAAAAAATACACCACAACCATGCATTCACACAATGCATCTCAACATGTGCACCTACACCTATGCATGCACATTTACATCACTCACATAATCTTTTCACGTGCATTCACTCAATGCAACCACAAGATTTGTAAAATCTCTTAATGCATAACCACTCAATGCCACCTTGCACTGATTCGTGAATACTATATTGTCATGTCATTCATCCTATCATAACAGGGCCATAAGTCCTTACTTGCTTTGGTTATCAAACTCATAACCTGTAATACCCCAATTTTGAACCCTTAGGCAATATTGGCTCTAATGTAAATATTGCAAATACGCGATGTATGTTTTCCTAGCGTGGAGCTCAAGGCCAAGGCCCCGCTAGTTTATGCTCGGATTTTATTTAAATTAGACACGCTTGATATTTTGTTACCCACGTGCTATTAAGCCATGGGATATTGTAAATTGATGTAAATATTTAACATTGAAATAAAATACCAAAAACTGGCTATGGAGGCAACGAATGAGAAGGGGCCACGTGTATCCACTAGGGAGTGGTGAGGGGGCTATGGGATTAAACCCTAGGCTGCCATTTGTCATTATGAGAACCCATTGACTTCCCTAGGTGACATTAATGCCTGCTGTAAGAAGGTGGTTTAGATTTTCAGCCCATGGCTTCAATGGAGCATGGGCAGCCCTGAAATTCGTATGGGTGGGCATGGGCTCTGATTGCTTGGGTAAGAAGTCACTCAACCTCATGGGAGGTTGCTTCATTCTCACCCCAGTCCATTGTGAAACTACCTAGCATCATTCCCATCCAAAAACGAGTGCCAGCAGTGAGGAAAAACGAGAAATCGCGACCTTGAGAGAACCCCGTTTTTGAAAGACCAAAAACGTCCAGATTTGGCATGGGACAGGGAAATCCAATGGGGGATCCAATAGCATGAACCTTGGGGCAAATTTGGGAGCATTAGCTACCCCGAAATCAATGGGAAAACCCAGTTTTTGCAGCTCAGAAAACGAGTGACGGATTTGAGCATTTGGTGAGCAGAATGGTGAGAAATCAAGTTGGGATTGACTATGCAGAGGTTGGGTGTGCTTGATAAACCCAGTGAAGGCTAGGATCTCAAAGATCAGCAGCTGGACCTTTCTATGCCCATCCTGAAGAGCACTGGAGGGAAGAGTTTCCTGAGGGACTGTGTAACAGAGAAGGGGATCTTCCTTGTGTTGGATGTGGTAGGTAATGTGGGTGCCTAACTGTTGAGTTCACTTGAGATGCCTGTAGCTCTGTGGTTGAGCTCACTGGCTTAGCACTACCCTCCTCTATCTGCTTGGATGCTTGACTGAAGCCATGACTATGAGTGAACCCAGCTAGTCATCCATAGTGGATACACAGCCCAGCTCGGGGGTGATCTCTCAGCTGAAGGAATATAGGCTGGATAGAGATCTACGGTTGGGAGGAACGTTGCCTTCACGTAGCCAGTTGTTGGACGTCAAATTCTCAAGATAAGTGTTCTGTGGATTATAACTTGTTCCATTTTGTGTTCTGCAATATGTTAAATTGCCCATGTGTAATGAAATGAATTAATATAGAATCCATGCATGGCATATGAATGCGCTTGGGTCTCTGTAGGTGGAATCATTCTCTGCTGTGATTGATATGATTGCAATTACTGTCTGTTTGAGTGCTTGTTAGCATGTTCATTCCGCTGTGTTTTATATGGAAACGAATTTGCATATAGAAGTTTTAAAATGTTAGGAATTTATGTGCAAAAATTATTGGGGCTAAGTCTCCGATAAGCCCGTGTGTTGTTAACGTTTTCCCCTCCTTGCCTTTGACGATGGAAGGGGGCGTTACAGTTTGGTATCAGAGCTGCGTTGCAGCATTGGGCCTCTATGGGCCAAATCTGATAGAATTTTCTTAAGTCTGTTTTGAAAAAAAAGTTGTTTTAAGACTGTTTTTGAAATTTTTGGTTTAAGACTGTTTCGGAAGGAATTCCCGAATGCCTTCCGAAACAGCGGAAGCATTCGGCGAATCGTTCCGAAATTTCGGAAGCGTTCCGAGAATTTTTCCGAAAATTTGCGAAGGGAAGTTTTTCGGAAGGAATTCTCTTCCGAAATTGCGGAAGCAATTCTCTTCCGAAATTACGGAAGGATTCCGCGAACCGCTCCGAAACAGCGGAAGAATTCAGTGAACCGCTCCGAAACAGCGGAGAAAAATTCGTTTTTGTGAAAAATTTTCTAAGTGTCGGCGTCGAACGGAAACTTTTTCGGAAGGAATTCTCTTCCGAAATTGCGGAAGGAATTCTCTTCCGAAATTTCGGAAGGATTCCGCGAATCGTTCCGCAACGGCGGAAGACTTCGGCGAATGGTTCCGAAACGGCGGAAGGATTCCGCGAAGGGCTCCGAAATCGCGGGAGGATTCGGGAAAGTCTTCCGAAACGGCGGAAGCCTTCGCCGAATGGCTCCGCAGTTGCGGGAGAATTCAGCGAATCGCTCCGCCATTGCGGAAGCGTTCGCTGAACTGCTCCGCATTGCGGAAGCATTCGGTGAACCGCCCCGCAGTTGCGGGAGCGTTCGCTGAACCGGCCCGAAAAAAAAAAAAAAAAAAAAAAAAAAAAAAAAAAAAAAAAAAAAAAAAAAAAAAAAAAAAAAAAAAAAAAAAAAGTAAAGTGCCAAAAACTCCATTTTTGGATAGGGGGAGCACCAGGGCTCGGAATGGGATGATTTCTGTGGGGCTCGGAGGCCATTGACGGGGGCCATGAAAGAACTAGTGAAGACCCCGAGCCCATTAGACTCCAATTTGACAGAAAAAGGGAAATAGTGACTTTTGAAGGATAGAGTCCCGAGGCTTGACAGAAGGTCGGTTTGAGCTGAAATTGATCAGGCGCGGCCATGAAGCAGGCACAATGTTAAGTTCCGAATCTTGGAATCAAACTCCAAAGGATGTGGAGTCGGGGTGAGTAAGAAGGCCAAAAAGCACTGTTCCGGGCCACTTTTTCGGGATTTTGAAAAGCTTGTGGGCAATAAAAGTGACCCTAGATGTGGGATTCAGAAATTTTACTGAACTAGACATTTCATATTCTCATTAAGACAGACAACTTCCGTTAGACGAAGATTTTCCAGAAATGCACCGTTTGGGAGATAGCCGTTTTGGCCCAAAATTTGGAATTTTGGAAAAATGTGAAAAGTAAGAAGTAGTAAAACCCAGAAATTCATAAAAGATGAACGGTACATCAGAATTGAAATCCGTGAATTGCTGAGTGTTCCTTGTTATATGGACTAACTTCGCCCGATAGATAAGTTTTTGTGGTTCTGCATAGATTTTCTTCCACAGGTGACTGAAGTTGACCTTCGGGACCAAAACACAACTGTGTAAACTGTGCAGAATTATTGGTAAGAGTTGTCATTTTTGAAACAACGCTGTTTCCACACCCGATGTCGGAATGGAGCACGGGGACAGGCATTGGAAAGCTTGTCTAGCAAGGAATAATGTAGTATGACCAGAATTTGAATTGGGTTATCAGACATCATATATTATCAGGGCAGAAAAGTGCCGGTGACTGTTTTGTCAAATTAATGGCAATATGGGCAATTTTCAGAATTGCATGAATGGGCAAAAGAATTGAATAAGTAACAGCTATGTTGATTATTCCATGAGTTAATTATGTTAAATGTTGATTGTTGTATATTCCTAGATGCATTTTTATGAGGTCTAACAAATATCATAATAATGCACAGTGTTTGCAGCTCATAAAGTTTATAATTGTAGCAGAGGTAAGATGGTGACCATTAATGATGCTCAAGATCCTTATGAACACGAAGAAGACGTTCTAGGAGAAAATGTGCATGAAGGGAATGCGGAGACTGAATCCAATGGGAGAAGGGAGCAGGTGACTCCTCAAAATTTGGTTGAAACCATGGTGAGCTTCAACGAAAGATTGATGAAGGCTCAAGAAGAACAACACCAACTCAATGTTGCTATTTTGCAAAGCCTCACTGATATGCAGCATAAGATAAACCTTGGGTCCAACCCAAGCCATATGGGTGAAGAAGGAAGAGATGCAGGGAGTCATTCTAGAGGCCGTTCGAGGAGGAGGACTCCAAGCCCAAGGAAGAGTTCGGTGAGCAGAAAACATAAAGCATCTTCATCAAGGTCTTCTTCCAGCAGGTCGGGTGACTCCAAATGTTCTAGGAGAAGTCCAGGACATGCACCTAAGAGATTGGGCGGAAGAAAGAGGTTCAAGGGTATCCCACAGGGAGAATTCAGGAAGGCAAGACCTCCCACATTTGATGGGGAAGGAAAGGCAGGTCAAGAGGCAGAAGCATGGCTTCTGGGAATGAAGAAATATTTCAGAATTCAAGACTACTCAGGAAATGAGAAAGCCAGAATTGCCATTTACAACTTAAATGGAAGAGCTTCCATTTGGTGGGACAATCTCTTGCAAGTGAAAGGGATCAATGCAAGAAGGATCAGTTGGGAAAGATTTAAGGGGTACTTCAAGGAGAAATACCTTTCTGCTAGGTATTATGACGGTAAGAGAAAAGAGTTTAATGAGCTCAGGTTGGGACAGAAATCCATGGAAGAGCATGTCCACAAATTCTTGGAATTACTGAGGTATGTTGACTACATCAAAGATGAGAGAGTAAAAATCCAATGCTTTCTTGGGGGTCTACCTCAGAGTTTCAGAGATCGTATTGAGTTTGTTAATCCACCAAGTTTGGATGAAGCCATTAGGATGGCAATGCACTGCTATGAGCAAAATAGGGGAAAAACAGAGGCTAACCCAGCATGGAAAGGAAAGCCAAGAGGGAAGTTTGACCAGAAGAAGGATGGCTTCAAGCCACCATTTAGAGGTCAGCCTAGAACCTTTCCACAGGGACAACAAGCAAGGAGTGGATTCAAACCGGCAGTGGCAGTAGACAAAGCATCAAAGGGACCACTTCAGTGTTGGGGATGTGGAGAAAACCACATGTTGAAGGATTGTCCACATCGGAAAAACAATGCTCGAAAGTTGAACAACCTAAGGGGAGTAGCTACGGTGGAGGACATGGCAAGGGCAGCACCTCGGATTTATGCAGCGTTGGATAATCATCAAGCAGACCATCAGTCCTCAGTGGTGGAAGTCGAAGGTAAGATTGCTACGCAATCTATTTCTGTTTTGATTGATCCAGGATCTACTCATAGTTATGTTTCTCCAAAAGTGGTTGAAGGTTGTTCTCTTAGAAAAATAAAGCATACTAAGTCTTGGCTAGTGCAACTAGCCACGGGAACCAAGAGAAAAGTAAGTGAGGTAGTGATGGAGTGTCCCATAGAATTGAATGGACTCCACACATATGCTGAATTGAATGTGTTACCATTAGGATCCTATGATGCATTAATTGGCATGGATTGGTTAGAAAAACACAGAGCCAAATTGGACTGTTATGAGAAAGCACTTGAGTGCATTGATGAAAAGGGAAGGCCCACATTGGTAAAAGGGATTCCCAAGCAAGTTTCAATAAGACAGATTTCAGCCCTGCAGTTGAAAAAGTTTTATAAGAAGGGTTGTCAACTATATGCAGTCCATATGCCAGATTCATTGGAGGACAAAGGGCCAAGACTAGAAGACTTCAGGATATTGCAAGAGTTCCAAGATGTGTTTCCGGATGAGGTACCAGGGTTGCCACCGATGAGAGATATTGATTTTACCATCGATCTTGTTCCAGGGGCAGCGCCGAATTCCAAAGCTCCTTATAGAATGAGTACACCGGAATTGGTGGAATTGAAGATACAGCTGCAGGAATTAATAGATAAAGGGTATATCAGGCCTAGTGTGTCTCCTTGGGGAGCACCGGTGTTATTTGTCAAGAAGAAAGATGGGACTTTAAGGCTGTGTATTGATTACAGGCAGCTCAATAAAGTGACAGTTAAGAACAAGTACCCATTACCAAGAATTGATGACTTGTTTGATCAAATGAAGGAAGCCAAATTATTTTCAAAGATTGACTTGAGGTCTGGCTACCATCAAGTAAGGATTAAAGAAGAAGACATTCACAAGACGGCTTTTAGAACTAGATATGGTCATTATGAGTTCACTGTGGTTCCATTCGGCCTTACCAACGCACCTGCCACATTCATGTGTCTCATGAATAGTGTATTCAGCAAATATTTGGACAAGTTTGTGATTGTGTTTTTAGATGACATTCTTGTCTATTCAAGAAATGAAGAAGAGCATGAGGAGCATCTAAGAATGGTGTTGCAAGTTCTTAGAGAACATCAGCTGTATGCCAAGTTAAGCAAGTGTGAATTCTATCAAAAGAGGATCCAATATTTGGGTCACGTCATTTCAGAAGAAGGAATTGCAGTGGATCCAGAGAAGATTAATTCCATCATGGATTGGCCAACTCCAAGAAATGTTTCAGATGTTAGATCTTTTATGGGCCTTGCTGGTTACTACAAAAGGTTTATTGAAGGATTCTCCAGGATAGCGCATCCGATCACTTCATTGCAAAGGAAGAACATCAAATTTGTATGGTCTGAAAAATGTGAGAAAAGTTTTCAGAAATTAAAGGAGTTACTTACTAGCGTTCCTGTTTTGAAGATAGCCGATCCAAGGAAGGATTTTGTAGTATGCACAGATGCTTGCATTGAAGGACTGGGTGGGGTTCTCATGCAGGAAGGAATTGTGATTTGCTATGAATCTAGGAAATTGAAAGAGCATGAAAAGAATTATGCCACACATGATTTAGAATTAGCAGCCATAGTGCATGCTCTTAAAATGTGGAGGCATTACTTGATGGGGAGAAGATTCGAGCTTAGGACTGACCACATGAGCTTGAAGTATTTGTTTGATCAGCCAAACTTGAATGCTAGGCAAGCTAGATGGATGGAATTTCTATGTGAATTTGATTTTGAAATTAAACATGTAAAGGGGAAGGAGAATAAGGTTGCAGATGCTCTTAGCAGAAAATTTCATGTTTCAGCGGTAAGTATGTGCAAATCAGATTTGAAGACAAGAGTTCTTGAAGCCCAAAACGGTGACGAAACTTGCCTTCAAATTAAAGAGAAGTTGCAGCATGGTGATGTGGGTGAAAAGTGTGCAGGATATCAGCTGGGTAAAGACAGTATCCTCGTCTACAAAGATAGGTTGTACATTCCAAACAATGCAGATTTGAAGAAACTAGTGATGGATGAGATACACCAAATGCCGTACTCTGGACACCCAGGGTATCAGAAGACTATAACAGCGGCAAGAAAGCAATATTTTTGGAATGGCATGAAGAAGGATATAGCTGAGTACATTGCTAGGTGTCAGAAGTGCCAACAAGTCAAGGCAGAACACCAACATCCAGCGGGGTTATTGCAGCCCTTACCCATTCCAGAATGGAAGTGGGAAGTGATCTCCATGGATTTTATAACAGGTCTGCCCATGACAGTGAAAAAGCATGATTCAATCATGGTTGTGGTGGATAAGCTATCAAAGGTAGCTCACTTTATTCCAGTAAAGTCCACTCACAAGGCTAGTGACATTGCGAACATCTTCATGAGAGAGATATTCAGATTGCATGGATTGCCTAAGGCAATAATTTCTGATCGTGACACAAAGTTCACCTCCAATTTCTGGAAGGGATTATTTCAGGAATTGGGAACGAAATTGAATTTCAGTACAGCTTACCATCCTCAAACGGACGGCCAAACCGAGAGGGTGAATCAGGTCCTTGAAGACATGTTGAGAATGTATGTGATGGACAAACCATCCAAGTGGGAAGATTATTTACACTTGGTTGAATTTGCATACAATAATGGACACCATGCATCCTTGGGAATGAGTCCATTTGAAGCATTGTATGGCAGGGGATGCAGGACACCAGTGAATTGGGACGGCCCAGTGAACAGGGTAGTGCTTGGACCAGAGATGATCAAGGAAATGGAACAGGAAATTGTTAAGATCAGGCAGAATTTAAAGGCAGCTCAGGACAGGCAAAAGAGTTATGCAGATTTGAAAAGAGTACATAAGGAATTTCAGATTGGGGATCATGTTTATTTGAGAGTGAAACCAAGGAAGAGTTCCCTCAAGTTGGGGAGTTGTGCCAAGTTGTCGCCCAGATATTGTGGTCCATTTGAAGTCCTTGATAGGATAGGGCCAGTTGCATATAGAATTGCATTGCCTGCTAGCATAAGAGCTCATAATGTTTTCCATGTATCTTTGCTTAAGAAGTATGTACATGATCCTAATCATATGATTGATTGGAATGTGATACAGGTGGAACCCGAGGGAGAGTTCCAAGTAGAACCTATGCGCATCCTCGACAAGAAATTCACAGTGCTCCGGAACAGAGCCATCGGGCAGGTAAAGGTCCAATGGGAGCACCTTAGTCCCGACGAGGCTACGTGGGAGCTGGAGGATGCCATGAGGGAGGCATTCCCATTTTTGTTCAGTTTTGAGAACACCGAGGACGGTGTTGTTCTAAGGGGGAGGGGAATGTAATACCCCAATTTTGAACCCTTAGGCAATATTGGCTCTAATGTAAATATTGCAAATACGCGATGTATGTTTCCCTAGCGTGGAGCTCAAGGCCAAGGCCCCGCTAGTTTATGCTCGGATTTTATTTAAATTAGACACGCTTGATATTTTGTTACCCACGTGCTATTAAGCCATGGGATATTGTAAATTGATGTAAATATTTAACATTGAAATAAAATACCAAAAACTGGCTATGGAGGCAACGAATGAGAAGGGGCCACGTGTATCCACTAGGGAGTGGTGAGGGGGCTATGGGATTAAACCCTAGGCTGCCATTTGTCATTATGAGAACCCATTGACTTCCCTAGGTGACATTAATGCCTCCTGTAAGAAGGTGGTTGAGATTTTCAGCCCATGGCTTCAATGGAGCATGGGCAGCCCTGAAATTCGTATGGGTGGGCATGGGCTCTGATTGCTTGGGTAAGAAGTCACTCAACCTCATGGGAGGTTGCTTCATTCTCACCCCAGTCCATTGTGAAACTACCTAGCATCATTCCCATCCAAAAACGAGTGCCAGCAGTGAGGAAAAACGAGAAATCGCGACCTTGAGAGAACCCCGTTTTTGAAAGACCAAAAACGTCCAGATTTGGCATGGGACAGGGAAATCCAATGGGGGATCCAATAGCATGAACCTTGGGGCAAATTTGGGAGCATTAGCTACCCCGAAATCAATGGGAAAACCCAGTTTTTGCAGCTCAGAAAACGAGTGACGGATTTGAGCATTTGGTGAGCAGAATGGTGAGAAATCAAGTTGGGATTGACTATGCAGAGGTTGGGTGTGCTTGATAAACCCAGTGAAGGCTAGGATCTCAAAGATCAGCAGCTGGACCTTTCTATGCCCATCCTGAAGAGCACTGGAGGGAAGAGTTTCCTGAGGGACTGTGTAACAGAGAAGGGGATCTTCCTTGTGTTGGATGTGGTAGGTAATGTGGGTGCCTAACTGTTGAGTTCACTTGAGATGCCTGTAGCTCTGTGGTTGAGCTCACTGGCTTAGCACTACCCTCCTCTATCTGCTTGGATGCTTGACTGAAGCCATGACTATGAGTGAACCCAGCTAGTCCTCCATAGTGGATACACAGCCCAGCTCGGGGGTGATCTCTCAGCTGAAGGAATATAGGCTGGATAGAGATCTACGGTTGGGAGGAACGTTGCCTTCACGTAGCCAGTTGTTGGACGTCAAATTCTCAAGATAAGTGTTCTGTGGATTATAACTTGTTCCATTTTGTGTTCTGCAATATGTTAAATTGCCCATGTGTAATGAAATGAATTAATATAGAATCCATGCATGGCATATGAATGCGCTTGGGTCTCTGTAGGTGGAATCATTCTCTGCTGTGATTGATATGATTGCAATTACTGTCTGTTTGAGTGCTTGTTAGCATGTTCATTCCGCTGTGTTTTATATGGAAACGAATTTGCATATAGAAGTTTTAAAATGTTAGGAATTTATGTGCAAAAATTATTGGGGCTAAGTCTCCGATAAGCCCGTGTGTTGTTAACGTTTTCCCCTCCTTGCCTTTGACGATGGAAGGGGGCGTTACATAACCAACATACACAAATGGCATGATATAATTTCATATGAATGCATTGAGGTTTCTAAGCAACTATAGGGTGTAAGGCTCCTTACCTTCACTTACCCACACCTCACCATACTCGGTAGGATGACATTCACATTCAGGCACTCAGTACCACATGCAAACCAAGTCAACATAGTTTAAACATAGTTGAAGGGATCTTACCGAATCCTCTTTCAACATTCATGCAATTAAGCACAAATAACCATTACCTACATGGCTGTCATTAACATTGCTTGATGTTACCTGATTAGTTGGCCTCTTACCAAGGCTACATAGTACTTTTCCAACCTTTTGATCATGAATCATTACTCCAACCTTCCCTCTCAAGGTTTGCTGGTCACATGCTGTGATTTCTTTGCATTTACAGTCATGCTTCTATGGTCTGATTCCTACAACCATTATCAACAACATTAATTGTCATCAACCATAGGCAAGACCATCAATGGCTACTGCATGTGTAAATTCACTACCTTTACCCATATGCAACATCATATACGTGCACAAACATCCTCACTTGCACTGTGCAATGTTTATTAATATGCCATCTAGTCCATATTCATTTCATCTATCTAATCAATCTCTTACATTTTCAACATTCCTATGCCATAATTTTCAGTATATAAAGCTCATAAAATATAAGTACAATAGCAAGAGAGGAGTTAAGGAATTCTCCCTTTCCAATCATAGCATGGAATTTTCCTCTTCCACATCATAGATTATCCAATTTCATGGCCTCTTGACAAGCAAACAAGGAATCATTAGTTATGATTTCTCACCAAACAACAATTCAATGCATATACTCACGTATAACATTCCTACTTGTTATTTTCCAAGCATTCAGTTTTTATGTTATAAACATAAATTAGCTTAAGGTGAGAAATTTTCCTCTTATCAACATTGCTTTACTGCTCCAATTGCTTTCAGAAATTATGGCCAAGTTCAACTTGACCTTTCTTAACTTCCCTGCACTTATGAGCACTGCAATTGATTCCATTCTAACCCCATAAGGAGTCTTTTCAAGGCCCCTTATATTCCCTTGCACCTCATTCAAAGGTGATTCTTTCTTCCCTTTCTCATGGAAATATTTTCCACAATTTTGAACCACATCCCTGATTCACACATGGGATGCCTCATTACATTCTCAGAAATACACAAAATAATTTCCATGCATGATGGAGACAATCCATATTGACAATATTTGTCAGCCACATAATTCTCTCACAATCAACGACTATCTCTGGGGGACGATGGGGGTCAAGGGGGCTTGCCCCCTTGTGGTTCGCCACTGTAGGGCGGGTCGAGGGAAACGCCCTCGTTTTTTTTTCAAATCTTTCGATTTCGCGCAATCTGGCGCATAAGATCAACTACAATTTTTTATTTCGGGCACCCAGAAATCGGCTGCGAAAAACATTGCTTTTCCCCTGATTCGCACCCTTCAGATGCCACCTACCTTGCTATTGGCGCGTTCTGCAAAAATGTATAGATCAACGGTTCATATTGAAGCGGAGATCAAGATCGACGGTGGAGGTAAGTTTCGCAGGAGGAAAAAGCGAGGAATATAACACATTCAAAATTGCCGAAATAACCGTTGAGACATGGTTAAATAGGGGAGAAGATCAACAACGGTTGATCGAATGGTGGCAGATCAACGGCTCACATCCATTTCACTCCGCAAACATGCACGTCAGAGTAAAGTGATAAGTGGTTGTGAAATCATAAACCTCCATCCACGTGTCAGCATCACATGATTTCGCAAGTTGGTAGGGTGGTAAGGTGTAACGTATCCTCCCATCTATCCAATTCAAGGAAGGGAACATGCTAACAATCTATGGGGCTTTTCATAAAACTCATCCCATTCATTAGATTCATACCATTAAAACCAATGTGTGCAGATGCAAATCAATCAAGTATGCACAGCGGAATTAAAAACATCATCCACACACAATTCATGCTCATCCAGCATATCAAAATAATCATCAAATTAAACATTGCATAAGTAAAATACATAGACAGAGAAACACTTATCTTTATGGTGAAATGGTCCCAAGCAACTAGCTATGTCGTTGCAACGTTCCACCCAACCATAGGCCAGTTGTGTTCATCAATTCTCTCAACACAACTGCCACCCCCGAGCTGGGCATGATTCTTACAAGGAAAGGGGACATTCAGCTCATACACAGCCAATTCACCAATTCCACTAAGCCAAGCCAGTCCACTGCTGGGTTTATCAGGCTACATTGGAACCTTGGATGCTTGCACTCAAGCTCAAGCCAAAACAATCGATTTACCAATAGGATGTCCATGGGTCTTCCCCAAATCGTTTCCAGCCAAAAACGAATTGTGGGATGGGGAAAAACACTCACGAGGAGAAAAGCAATTTCTCCCCAACTATCTAAGCATTTAACAGCCAAAATGGACTCTATGGAACCCCAATTCGATTCCCCTTCTTTCCCACTGGTATATAACACAAAAACGTCCTTCTTCCAACTGTGAATGAAGGAAAACACAGACAAGTATGGCTGGAAAACGCCCAGGTAGCTCCAAACTCGTGAGGGAGGAAGACAGGTTGATGGATAATGGCTTGGGGAGCAATTCATGGCTCTTTTTCTTGCCAAGGAAGCCAAACACAATTTCCCATGTAGGGTGGCTTGCCCATACCTGAATTTGGACAGCCATACCTCCCATTCCCCAAGGCATTAACTACCTCAACCAACTCTTGGGAGAAATCAATGATTGGGTACAAAAGTCAACATGGGTAGTTGAGGGTTTGATGAGTTCTCTCATTGAAATTTGGCTTGACTTGATTGGCTCCAAGGGTTTGAATTTTTTCCCTCCCAATTCCTTGTAAAATTATGCCCCCATCTCTTGTTGCATTGCATAGTTAGTTGTGGGTATTTTATTTAAAATGCATATTTACATAATATTCACAATTCCATTGTGCATGGCTAGCACGTGAACCATATGCATTGATAAATCGATGGCGGGGCCTTGGCCTTGAGATCCTCACCACGATTTTATAACAATATTACATCATTTACGATTTTAATTCCATGGGGTCAAACTGGGGACATTACATTCCCCTCCCCTTGGAATAACACCGTCCTCGGTGTTCCAACACTTAGGAACAAATACCCACCTTACACATGCCTCATAATTCACAAATGGTGGCAGGTCTGTCCTGCATTTCATCTCTTTACTTTGAGCTTTCAGGACCAAGTCCTTTGGCTTCCACAACTGCTCCTCCTAGCTTTGATCTGCCATCTCTGCAGGTGGGCATTGCTCTACAACGATCCCTTTCTTTTATTTACCTTCTAGCTGATCTACAAGTCTGGAAATTCATGGATGCCATCTTTCTTGCTGCCCTGGAAACTATCTGAGGAAGATTGTTAGCCAAAACAAATAGCTTTTGGTCTGCTTCCATGATCAATGTGCACAACTGGCTTTCACTTTGCTCACTAGCAACACTTGGCTGGTAACAGCTGCAACCAATGGCTTTCAATTTCTCACCTGTGAGACTCATCATGGCAATTCCTATTAGGACAAGCATAACACAATATTAAGATTAGTCAATTATCTTCCCAATTGCAATGGAAAGTCCATTCTTTACTCATGAGACTCCCACACTATTCATGCTTTCCCAATGTACACATGAACTCATTCATGTTCATCTTTTCACAGGAAAATAACTATTTCAGCATTCACAATTCATTTCAAGCAGTTAAACACAATTTATTTTCATCTATGACATGCACTCAACAATATTTTGTTTCTAAGATGCAACAGTCAAAAGGAAAGAGAAGAGTAAGAGTTTCCCCCTCTTAGTCTTGCTCCAATCTGGAGCCATGCCATCACTCTGGTTTCGTGCTCCTTAGCCTCTTTCATTTCAATGTGAATGCTTGACTTTCCCTTTCCTGGCTATGACACTTAGTGTCTAAGGTCTGTCTAAGGATTTTCAATTAGGGAACCCTTTCCCATTGTTGCTTACAGAACCTTTGGCTGCTAGGGCCCACACATGTCCACTAGCACCATCTTTCATTACTGCTCATACCGAGCTCTCTAGGATGGTAGCATGTCCACATGCATCCTTATGATGCCTTCATAGTCCTTACTTCCAACAATACCTACACTCGAACATTGAATCAATTCTCATGTTTAGTGTATTTTCATAGGGTTACCTCTAAACAAGAGTTTAATAAATCATAAACAAACCATATGCACATGTATATTCATAAGCAAGAAGCTGCAAGATAACCAAATACTTATCTATATTGGAGGTCTTCACTTTATTCCACAGGCTCCTTCTTTGCTTTACAAGCATTGGATTTCCTGTGGGTACAATAATGAATGTTGGGCCAGCACGCAGGCTACTCCACAACCATTCGAATAGGAAATGACAGGCTAGTATGTCGACTGGGTTTTATCAATTAATTAAGGAATGTTTGGCCAGCACGCCATCTGTTCCACAACATTAAGTGGTTAATGCTCCCACCAACCATTCTCTGAATTTTTCGAGCATCAGTTATTCTGTAGATTTACCAAGAATTTATAGTGAACAACCAGTTACTCTCTGGATTTACCAAGAATTTACAGTGCACAACCAGTTACTCTCTGGATTTACAAAGAATTTATAGTGCACAACCAGTTACTCTCTAGCTTACCAAGCATTTATAGTTCTTTCAGGGTCCTTGCTTTCCTGCAATGACCAAATTTTCCAACAAAGAAAACAACAGTGTATCAGCTTGGCTGTCATAAGACTTGTTCATGAAATTTTCATTATCCAAAAATAAATGCAAATTAAATACTTATATTTATTGTGCAATTCCTTTCTAGTCCACAGGGTCCTGCTTCGCTTTGCAAGCCTTGGTATCGCCTATGGACTTGGATATTTGGTAAACACGCATGTTGCTCCACAACATCAAATAGTTAATTCTCAACCAGTACACCTTCACGCCGACTGGATGTACCAAGCATTCGTGGTGCCCAACCAATCCCATACCTGGATTGCCCTCTCCATTGCCGAGCCAACACATCTGTCTAGGTCATCAGCCAATGGAAGGAAACTGCGCCACCAACCATTATAGGTCAAGGCTCTACCACTCTGCCTTAGGCTTGCATCAGCCTTTCACACGTGTCACAACCCTTCATGCGCATAAAAATTCTTCACCCACACAAGGATGGTACTCCTTTTCCCGGGAAAACCAATGGTTCCCTTTAGGAACTCTATAGGTGACTTTCTTGACTGTAGGCTATCATGGCCCCATGATGCCCACTCACACCACACAACATCCAAGTAAATAATGCCAAACCAGTGCACCGACTGGGTTTATTAGGCATGCAAAACCCTTCATAAAAACCTTCACAACACCCACAAAATCCAAGCAAATAATGCCAAACAAGTGTACCGACTGGGTTTATTAGGCATGCAACAACCCTTCATAACAACCTTCCATATGCTACTTCTGTGTGCAGCCCAAAATTGGATCTGTTTTAGCTGACAACACAAGTTGGATAAGCAAACTCATCAGTATTTTTGTTCTAAAATTGAAGCATAATTCATAACATTCACTATCAACTATTGAAACACCAGGAATGTATCCATTCCCTTAGGGTGTAGTCAATATTGACAACCCTATCATAACCCAACACCAGAAAGGTGTGCACTCCCTTTCGGATGTGAAACATGTAGGCCCTAATCATACTCAAGCAATCTGGAATAATAATGAAATAATAAAACATGCTATGCATATTAAATCTAGTAACCAGACATGTATATTTTGAGTTAGGGTTACAGAATACTTATCCCTTTTCAAATGTATCCTTCCTTCATTTGCGAAGAATGGGGGCTCCCTTCTCTGAGTCAACAGTACTTCGGTTTTCCACCCCAATATTTTCACGTTCCATAACCCACACATGCCTTCTTGGCATAATTTCACCATCTCACTCACATGGCTTTCCAACATGCAGTGCAACTGGGATATTAACAAAATTTACTATGGCGTTTCACCCGAAACCCATTTCCAAAGGATGGGGTCCTTCCCATCTAGTTTGGCTTCTGCAGGCCATCACACATGGTGTTCTTCGTCATGATGTTATCCTCATATTGTTTGGCCCTCGTAATTGGTATCACTCTGTCCATTATGGTTTCACCCTTGCTACCATACATGAACATCCACCTACAACTTGTCTTCCTGACACAATTCTATATAAGCCAAACAGTGATTAGCAATTATAAGCAAATTCTAAAATCTGCAAATCTGCAAATCTGTTTTCCCACAGAAATTAGATTTGCAACCATGAGATTATTCTCATAAACTTAAATCAAACAATTTTCAGATTTGTTTCATGCATAAGTTACAACCATGAGAACCTTCTCATAAGCTTTGGCTTCTGCACGTGGTAGATCCCGGTCTTTTCTATGGACTTATCCTCATTGCCATATGCAAGACTTTTCTACCTGAAAACTGAAACTTCAATCAGCCAAACACGTTGTGAGTATCTATGCATATAATCCTTTCATTGCCACAATAGTCACAGAAGTGATCTCAGAATTATAACACTCAATAATTCAAACACCTTCAGCTGTTAACATTTGAAATGCAATGAAATATATACATTTCTATATATGCATTATTATCACAATAAAATTGCAAGACACAGACACACTATCCATGCAATTTAAATAAATTGTAAATACTCATTACTTCACATTCCATGCAACTTTGTCCTTCCAACAGAGTGCTTTGGTAGCCCATCACATGTCTACCTTCTTCATGTAGTATTTCTCCTACATTCATAGCAGCTCATGAAATGGTCTCAGGATTAACAATAGTCCACTATTTCATATATTATCTAATTACAATGAAACATACATAACACAACCGTGCATTCGCATAATGCATCACAACCTGTGCACCCATACTCATGCATGCACATCTACGATGTTTACACAAAATTTTCCAGTGCATTCACCCAATGCATATCCCCAAGATTTACCAAATCTTTCAAGGCATATCCGCTCAATGTCATTGATTTGTGCATACTATACTATCATGTCATGCATTCCAAAGACATTATGGCCTAACTAGGGCTATCTTATATAGCATGCACTACCACAACGGGACCATAAGTCATCACTTGCTTTGGTTGTTAAACTCACAACCAACATACACAAATGGTATGATATAATTTCATATGAATGCATTGAGGTTTCTAAGAAACTATAGGGTGTAAGGCTCCTTGCTCTCACTTACCCACACTTGACCATACTTGGTAGGATTATATTCACATTCAGGCACACAGTACCATATGCAAACCAATCAACATATTTTAAACATAGTGGAAGGGATCTTACCAAATCTCCCTTCAACATTCATGCAATTAAGCATAAATAGCCATTACCTGCATGGTTGTCATTAACATCGCTTGATGTTACCTTATCAGTTGGCCTCTTACCAAGGCTTCATAGTCCTTTTTCCAACCTCGTGATCGTAGATTTGTTGCCCCAACCTTTCTTGATAAGGTTGTTGGTCATATGCAACAACATCATCCACATCCTTAGCCATGCTTCGGTTTTCTTTGGTCCTACAACCAATGCAAACACAACTAATTATTAGCAACCACCATAATGATCTTAAGTGGCTCATTGCATATGTAAAACCTCACTATTTTACCAATATGCAGTATCATATACATGTACAAACATTTTCACATGCACTATGCAATGTCTGTTAGTATTCCAGCTAGTACATATTCACTTCATCTATATATCCTCTTGCATTTTCAACCATGCTTCTATGGTCTGATTCGTACAACCATTATCAACAACATTACTGGTGATCAACCATAGGCAATACCATTAATGGGCTATTGCATGTGTAACTTTCACTACCTTTACCCATTTGCAACATCGTGCTCATGCATAAGCAATTCACATGCACTATGCAATGACTCTTTAATCATTCCCACTAATTCATATGCATTACGCTCTTGCATTTACAACAATCCTATGTCATTATTTTCAATCTATAAAACTCAGGAATTATAAATACAATAACAAGAGAGGAGTGAAGAAATTCTCCCTTTCCAATTCCTCATTATGATATGGAGTTCCTCCTCCACATCATAGCTGATCCTTTTCTTGGCTTTCCTACCAAGCATACAAGCAATCATTAGCTATGATCTTCTCATGAATTAGCAATTCAACATATACATACGTGTATAGCATTCATTTCTGCTATTTTGCAAACATGCAGTCCTTATGCTATAAACAGAAATAGCTTAAGGTGAGGAATTTTCCTCTTATCAACATTGCATTACTGCTCCCATTGCTCTTACACAATGCATATTAAAGCCAATTACTCTTAATAAGGCTTCCACATTCTTCTATTCAATTCCTGCTACCCATCCCAAGCATAGAGAATGCATTTCACACTTTCAACGACTGTCTCCAAGGGACGACAGGGGTAAAGGGGGCTTGCCCCCTTGTGGCTTCCCTGTTTCGGAGCAACTCACCGAGTTCTTTCGACCCGTTGCGGATCAACTCATCGAGTTCTGTCGCAGGTTCGAGCCAACTTGCCGAGTTCTGCCGTCGAAAACACTTAGAAAAATATTCCGTCGTTTCAGACGAACTTGCCGAGTTCTTCCACCGTTTCGGGCCAACTCGCCGAGTTCTTCTGCTGAAAACACTTAGAAAAATTTTGAAAATTTTCTTCCTTTCCCTGACACTTCCACAACTTTGTCGGCGCAACTCATCCAAATTCGTCGACCGTGTCGGCTCCACTCGGTAAGTTTCGCCGATCCGTTTCGACTCCACTCGGCGAGTTTCGCCGAAATTTGTCCATCTTTTTCGGCGAACTTTGTTAATTTTTTGTTGACTACTTCGGCCCAACTCGCTAACTTGAGTCAACCGTTTCAGCGGAACTTGAAATCTTGTGCTGAAACCAACTTAGCATAAAAACTCAAAAACACTTAGAAAAAATTCAAATTTTTCTGAAATTTTCTTAGCGATTACTGCTAAGCAGGAAGCATACTTACCTATGCAAGCTGTGATAGGTAGCCCATGAAGGACCAATGCTGCAACCAGTAGCTTTGATACCATTTGTAACGTACCCTCCCATCTATCCAATTCAAGGAAGGGAACATGCTAACAATCTATGGGGATTTTCATAAAACTCAGCCAAATTCATTAGATTCATACCATTAAAACCAATGTGTGCAGATGCAAATTAAGCAAGTATGCACAGTGGAATTAAAAACATCATCCACACACAATTCATGCTCATCCAGCATATCAAAATAATAATCAAATTAAACATTGCAGAAGTAAAATACATAGACAGAGAAACACTTATCTTTATGGTGAAATGATGCCAAGCAACTAGCTATGTCGCTACAACATTCCACCCAACCATAGGCCAGTTGTGTTCATCAATTATCTCAACACAAATGCCACCCCCGAGCTGGGCATGATTCTTACAAGGAAAGGGGACATTCAGCTCGTACACAGCCAATTCACCAATTCCACTAAGCCAAGCCAGTCCACTGCTGGGTTTATCAGGCTACATTGGAACCTTGGATGCTTGCACTCAATCTCAAGCCAAAACAATGGATTCACCAACAGGATGGCCATGGGTCTTCCCCAAATCGTTTCCAACCAAAAATGAATTGTGGGATGGGGAAAAACACTCACAAGGAGAAAAGCAATTTCTCCCCAACTATATAAGCATTTAATAGCCAAAACGGACTCTATGGAACCCCAATTCGATTCCCCTTCTTTCCCACTGGTATATAACACAAAAACGCCCTTCTCCCAACTGAGAATGAAGGAAAAGACAGACAAGCATAGTTGGAAAACGCCTAGGTAGCTCCAAACTCATGAGGGAGGAAGACATGTTGATGGATAATGGCTTGGGGAGCAATTCATGGCTCTTTTTCTTGCCAAGGAAGCCAAACACAATTTCCCATGCAGGGTGGCTTTCCCATACCCGAATTTGGACAGCCATACCTCCCATTCCCCAAGGCATTAACTACCTCAACCAACTCTTGGGAGAAATCAATGATTGGGTATAAAAGTCAACATGGGTAGTTGAGGGTTTGATGAGTTCTCTCATTGACATTTGGCTTGACTTGATTAGCTCCAAGGGTTTGAATGTTTTCCCTCCCAATTCCTTGTAAAATCATGCCCCGTCTCTTGTTGCATTGCATAACTAGTTGTGGGTATTTTACTTAAAATTCATATTTACATAATATTTGCAATTCCATTGCGCATGGCTAGCACGTGAACCATATGCATTGATAAATAGATGGCGGGGCCTTGGCCTTGAGCTCCTCACTACGATTTTATAACAATATTACATCATTTAAGATTTTAATGCCATGGGGTCAAACTGGGGACATTACATAAGGGAAACCACCTTCCACCACTGCGAAACCACCTTCACGGTTAAATGATGGAAAAGATAAATGGTTCAGATTGGAGCGGTAGGTGATATCTAAGGTGGAAGTATGTTCTGTTGGAAAAAGAATCACGGGATCTAACATCGCGACGTGACCGTTGGAGTATGGTTAAACAGTGGAAAAGATCAACGGTCGTTGATCGAGCGACAAAAATATCAACATCCCATAGCTGTTTCACATCACCAACATGCGCGCTAGGAGGGAGTGGTGGGTGGTTTCAAGATCCTAACCACCTTCCATGTGTCGGCATCGTATGATTTCACAAGTTGGAAGAGCGGAAAAGGAAACCGCCTTCGCCCATTGCAAAACAGCTTTCAAATTTCCTCCCATATGGTTACCTCTGCACCCAAAGCTGATGCGGCTGGTCCACGTCACAGCCTCTTCCCACACAACTCCTCCACGTCAGACCTCCTGCTCATGTGGATCCTCCACGTCACCCTTCCACCTGGCACGAGTGGGGCCGAACCAAATCTTTCCCAAATTTCAAAATTTTGGGTTTTTGCAAGGTTTTCATTGGTCAATGATGGGGAATTTCGAAGTTGTTTTTGAACTTAATCCAACCCAGTTAACTTCCATTTAACAGAAATTCACCCTGCACAGCCATTTCAGATCTTGTTACCTATAGATCATGATTTATGGCCCACACTGCTATGGTATTGCAACCAGAAGCTCTGATACCACTTTGTAACGTCCCCCTCTCCCAATCTGACCATCGGGAGGGGACATTGGCAAATCCTGGGCTCTAAAAATTCGCCCCAATGCATAATACAATTTTCAATAATAAACAATGTGTGCAGAAACTTAATAAACATGCATAGTGGAATTTAAAATCTGTCCACACACATCTAGCAAGCAAATGCAAGCATAAACATTACATGCATCAATTAAAACAGTTCAGGTTCAAATACATGAGAGTAATTATCTGTAATCAACGCAGATCCAAGCAACTGGCTGTGTAAGAGCGCTTTTCCACCCAACCATAGGCACTCCATCCAACATATACTCTTTCTCCTGGGAGGCCACCCCCAAGCTGGGATATGAGTCCACCAGGGTGAAGGGAGCACCTATAGGCTTCTATCTCCCATCCCACAAAATGTTCTACTCTTTGCCTTCTAATTCGAATTCCTGGATTTAATACACAATCTGGTAAAACTGGCCATCAACAGCAATGGAATAACTCTCCATGGAGTAGCAGCTTGCATGAGAGAAATGAGAATGGAATAATGATAATCAAAAGAGTGTTGACTCTAAGTATATGTGGTAAGGGTGAAAAGATAGCTGACATGGCTTCTGACCATATAAGAAATAGGACTGCTGACAGCGGACATAACTGTCACAAAGTGCAGTCAGTCACATGCTTCAATAACTACATGAGGTGACTTTTCCCACCAACCACACACATGCATTAATGATTGGAAAATGGTCAAAAAAGGAGATAATTGGCTTATTCCCATCACATGACATATTTTTGGGTGAGTTCTAAGGTTTACACTTGGCAGCATAGGATTTGGTTTCCCATAGGCCCCCCTCCTCTTCCCCTCTGGTGGAATAATATCCCCTTTAGTGCTCTTTACACAACCATTGTTGGACCATTTTATTATTTATGCACATAATATTTACATATACTCTAAATCGACATAAAATCCAACCAAACAGTCCAAATAACATCATACATGCCTATCCATTCACTAGTCGGGCCTTGACCTTGAGCTCCACACTAGGAATTCACACTAACATATTTACATCATTTACATTTTTAATGCAATGGGGTCAAAATCGGGATATTACAGTTGAGGTAATGCTTTGCATGTCAAAGCATGAATGGTGTGTGATGTAATATTAACCATGGTTGAGCGATTAAGTCTCCTCTAGAGACTGACCACCTCTAGAGTGAATTACTTTATCATATGACCACTTGGAACGATAGTAGAACAAGATGATCACATTATTGGGAAAACCTCCTTAGTATATTTGATATGATAATTAATTAAGATGGCACATGTGGACCATGCATACAAGACAATAGATAAATATAAGATATGATAAGATAAGAGAGAATTCAATTTGATCACTTCAGTGACAATAAAGACTTTAGTAAAATAAATATAACTTGAATTCTTAAACTTCAGTGATGTTAACAAGAAAGACTTTAGTTAAAAGATTTAACTAAGTGATAACAAAGAATATCTAGTTAACTAAGTGTTTCCATGATGCCACTTGAGTTGTTACACTTGCATGATGACACTTGATTTAAACTAAAAGACAACACTTGAGTTATGACACTTATGTTAGCCACCTAACTAAGTGGTATAGCATCTAGATGGAGGGAAAGTTCATCCTGAAGTCAGAAGATAAAAATAGAATCCAAAGCATAAGAAGAATATGTGTGTGTGTGTGTTATATACAGGATTGATGAAATTCAATGTGAAGTGAATTCTCTTCTCTCTTGAAGGAAATGCACTTTTCTTTGTGCAGGATATTATTCCGAGTTCCATTCTTCCATCTTCTATCTTGCTCTGATATATGCACTAGGAGTGCTTAATGTAATCTTCTTATTGTGAAGCAAGTCATTCTAATTTGCTATCAATCAATATACTAAGGAATATTTTGTTGGGGTTTTCTCCATCAAGTTATAGAGGGTTTCCCTGGGGTAAATTTATGTGTCGTATGTGAATGCTTATGTTTATGATTGTTCATTGATTTCGAGTACTACTGCAATTTCGAGTTAAAGATTAAAAAAAATTAACACTTTAGAGCGCTTGAAGGTAGCATCTTCATGAAATGTTACATCTCTACTAACTTCAATGTGCCTTTGTCCTGGAACATAAATTCTATAAGCTTTGGAGGATTCGTTATATCCAACAAATGTGCCTTTCTTTCTAGATGGCTCCATCTCTGTCCTCTTATATTTTGGCACATGAATGTAGACAGGACAACAAAAAATATTCAAGTGTTCAACATCTAGTTTTTCACCAGTGAAAACTTCTTCAGGAGTCTTTTCTCCCAAGATAGCATGAGGTATTTTATATTGTATATAAACAACAATGCTAAATGCTTCTTCCCATAAGGAAGTGGGAATATCCTGATCACACATCATAGCTTTCACAACCTCATAGATTGTTTTATTCTTTCTTTCAGCAACCCCATTCTATTGGGGGTTGTAAGTTACATTCAGTTGTCTTCTTATCCCTACCTCTCGACAGAATTAATTAAAGTCATGAGACTCGAACTCTCCTCCATTATCAGATCTCAAAGCATGAATGTGCTTTCCATTCTTATCTCAACTAGTGCTTTAAACTCTTGAAACTTGTTGAAAGTTTCACTCTTTGCCTAAAGAAAATAGATCCAATACTTGCGAGAGAAGTCATATAAGAAAATCACATAGTACAAATAACCACTCAAGGATGGTGCTGACATAGAACCACATAGATTGGAATGTATCAAGTCCAGGATCCCTTTGGATCTTTTGGTGCTTCTTGGAAAACTCTTCTTGGTGTTCTTACCAAGAGAACAACCTCTACAAATACCATCATGTTCAGATTGAGACACGGGAATTCCTTTTACCATCTTCTGCAAGACAGGTAGCACTTTGAAATGAATATTTCCAATCCTCCTATGCCAAAGTTCACAAGGACTGACTGTGTCATGGATCATGGCTTGAATGAGATTTCCAGGAACTTTGTAGAGACCTCCCTCTCTGACTCCAATTACAGATGCAGAGTTCAATTCTGTATTCTTAGGCCACAAGAGCGCTTTATTTTCCTTAAAGATTACTATGAATCCTTTATCTTCTAGAAATGAAATAGATAGGAGATTCTTCTTCAAACTTGGAATAAAAAAAATCAACATGCAATACATCTCCTGAATCCAATTGAAAAGAAGTGGATCCAACTCCTTGGATCGAATAGGTGGTATTATCTCCAAGCTCCACCTAACATGAGAACTTCTTTTCCTTCATATTTGTGATAGTGCTCCTATATCCAGTCATGTGTTTAGATGTGCCACTATCAACTAGCCATGTCTCAACACTAGTGATAATGGATCAAGATAGGGATGAGACAAGACAGTACTCCTTCCTTGTCTCCTGGTCATTGGAATAATTATTTATTATAGGTTCATCTTCTATAGTAGTAGAAACATGAAACCTACCCTTGAACTTTCCTCTTTGCTTTGCATGATAGTCTCTTGCAAAGTGACCCTTTTTATACCAGTTGAAGCATTTAACTTTAGAATTATCAAAGTTATTGTTGTATTATTTTTCCTTTTGATGAGGAAACTTCTTCCGAGAAAAGGATTTATTTCCTCTCTTCATCTATGCTGTAAGAGAAAGATTCTCTTCTTTAGAGGAATTATTTTTGCTTTGAATTCACCCTTCTTCTTGTAGGAAATCATGCCACAATATTTCAAAGTTTGGTTGCACTTCTAGACCAATTACAATGGCTAAGAATGTCTCCCATGAATATGGAAGAATATCGGCAACAGTTTGTATGAGATCATCATCAACAACAGTTACACCAATACTAAAGAGTTGATTTCTTACTTGAGAGATCTTTGTGAAGAAGGAAGCAACAGATTCATCCTTCTCCATCTTCAGATTACGAAGTTTGTTCTTTAAGGATATATTCTGAATAGGAGCCTTCTTCTCATAATGATTGGTCAAAGTGTCAAAGCATTCCTTTGCAGTCTTTAATAGAGTAATCACTGGCATCAAATTGTCTTTCACATAATCATAAATGATTCTCTTTGCTTTGGCTTGATTCTTCTTGAAAGTAGTGCACCCAACATTAGTAGTAGGCTCTTTAACAAGTATGGATACATATCCATCCAGATCATGCTCTTCCAAGATATTTAGAATCCTAGCCTTCCAAGTATTGAAGTTCAAAGTTCCTTCAAGTATGTCATCCAGTCTTACTGAGACTGAATCCATTATTCTTCAAGTGATGTGCTCAACTTAAACCACCCAGGATCAACGTAGGCTCAAGCTTGACTGGTAAATTTATCTATTTCATGCCCTAATCTTTGATACCATGTTGATATTTAATATTAATTGTGGAATTACAATAGTACTTGAAAACAATGAATAATTAGAAGCATAAACATCCACAGTTGAAACATAAATTTACTCTAGTGAAACCCTCTATAACTTGAGGGAGAAAACCCCAACAAAATCTTCCTTAGTATATTGATAGATAGCAGAGAATGTTTCCTTTGCAATGAGTAGATTACATTAAGAACCCCTGGTGCAATATTAGAGAGAAATACCAAGCACCCCTGGTGAAATTACGGAGCAAGAGAGATAGATGAAATAAGAGAACTCGGAATAATATTCTGCACTAAAACAAATTCGTTGATTTGTTCACATGCACAAAAGTTGTGAATTGCCTTCAAGAGAGAATTCACTCTGACATTGGTTTCATCAATCCTGCATAACAAGTGTACCATACTTCTCATGCTTTGTATTTTATCTTTATCTTATGACTTCATGATGAAATTTCCCTTCAACTAGATGTTAGATCACTTAGTTAGGTGGCTAACTCAAGTGTCATAACTCAAGTGTCATCTTTTAGTTTAACTCAAGTGTTGTCATGCAAGTGTCATAACTAAAGTGTTTTCTTTTAGTTTAAATCAAGTGTCGACATGAAAGTGTCGTAACTCAAGTGTCGTATTTTAGTTTAACACAAGTGTCATAATGCATAACACTTAGTTAATTAAATATTCTTTGTTAACACTTTAGTTAACTATTTTTACTGAAGTCTTTCTTGTTAACACTTTAGTTAACTCTTTTAGCACACTTGATAACTGAATTATTTCTTGTTAACACATAGCTAACTCTTTTAGCACACTAATAAATGAAGTCAACAAATTCGAGTTCTCTCTTATCTTAACTCATCTTATATTTATCTATTTTCTTATATGCATGGTCCAGTTGTTCCAACTTAATTATTTATCATATCAAATATACTAAGGATTATTTTCCAATGATGTGATCATCTCGTTCTACTCTCATTCCAAGTGGTCATATGCTAAAGTAATTCACTCTAGAGGTGGCCAGTCTCTAGAGGAGACTTAACAGCTTATCCATCTCTAATACCATGGTTATTAGTACGTCACACATCATTCATGCTTCAACAAGCAAAGCATTACCTCAACACATGAGGCACCACCTCAACCCATGAGGATCTTTCTTGACACACAAGACCTTAGTCTTTACAAACAAGACTTTACAGCACCATCACTTTGACATACAAAGCACTTACCTCAACGCATTAGGCTTTAACCTTTACACATAAGGCTTAGTATCTATTGAGTCCAACTCAAGATTCTACTCCAAGTTACCCGAGTCTAGCTCAAGATCCTATAAGGCACTACCTCGACACACGAGGCTCAATATTGGCGCACAATATTGACTTGGAGAATGACTCATGATGTTGTAACTTTAACAGATGTTCTATGCGAAATATATAGATATTTTTCTCGTGTCTCCAAGGCTCACATCTCCTAAGTGTATTCTTCCACTATCATGTCCTTTGGGAATGAGAGCATGAGTTGAACATCATTTGACCCATACTCATTCTATATCCCACAAGTAGAGGTGGAGGGTTCAATAATATCATCCACACTGGGCTTGGAGAAATAATCATTTATGCTAGATTGAATTGAGGTAAGCATTGTTCTCAAAAGAGGCTAACACATCCTTAGAACATTATCCCTCCTCCACAATCTTTCTATGATATTTTAGGTTATTAAACTAAATGACAAAAAAAAATTGTGTTCACTAAAATCCAATGAGTATAAATCCAATTTATGAGGTTGAATATGTTGGCCATGGCCCATTGGATCTACATATCATATCATTTTTCATATACTTATTGATCTACACATTATAATCCTTCAAATAAACTCAAAGAATATGGGTGGTTACATGGCCTTCTTTCCCAAAGGGACACTCTGGATTGCTTAACCACATCCTTAGAGTTTAAAAGAGAATGAGAATCATATTTTTCCATTAGTAAAAATCATGTGGCAACATACAAAGGAGAACCATTTGGAACCACATATACAATGTATCCTTGAAGTAATGGTTATTTTTTCCATCATAAGAAGATAAAAGAAACCACCAATTTGCAAAAAGTGTGTAGGGAGTCTTCTCTTTTGAAGTGGCTAAGCCATTCCTAAACCCAATGAACCTTAGTTCTTTGAGAGGGAGGGGAAACCAACCTTAACACTATGCAATCATTCTTCACAATGTTTGTGCATTTTGATCAAAATTCCATGTCCTCTCTTAACCTCCATATTCCAATTTTTTTCTTTTATTTATTATTAAAATTTTCAAAATTTTAAATCATTCAAGGTTTTATAATTTGCGAAATTATTTATGATGTCTAGGTTGGGCTAATGATGCCATCATACAAACAATTCATTGTCAACTTCGATAGAGGTTGGGATAATGATGTCATCATACAAACAATTCATTGTCAACTTCGATAGAGGTTGGGATAATGATGTCATCATACAAACAATTCATTGTCAACTTCGATAGAGGTGTAGAGCCCTTGTGTGAGGGAAGGTGTAGATATGTTATCCTTTATCTTTTAATAATTTTAGTAGGTTTGACATTTTGGATAAAACATATACTTATGATCAAAACTCGAATTGATGAGAGGATATCAAAGGCTCATAACCAAATATACTTATGTGTGGCTTTAAAATTCATGCCACGGGGACAAGGTAAGTCAACATACACTATAGGTAACTCAACACATACACACCACATGTTGACTTAGCAAAATTGACAAGATTTAAATGTGAATTGACGAGAGTACAAAAAAGGATCAAAACCAAATCCATAGATACGTGACACAAAAACACCATGTGATTGGTTAGTGAACCCAATAAGATTTGAATTTGAATTGAAGAGAGTAAAGGAAAGGATCATAACCAAAACTGCCAACGCATGACTTTGAAAGTCACAGTGTGGGTGTAGGTTATGTCCACATGCACTGTAGGTGTAGACCACATGCTAGGATTAATAACATTAACAATATTTGAACCTAAATTGATGATAGGAAAGCAAATACACGTAACTAAATCTGCATGACTTTAAAATTCACGATTTACGGGTAGGTTATGTCCATATGCATTGTAGGTATATCAAGACACACACTCCACACATTGGCCTAGAAAAGTTGACAATATTTGAACTTGAATGGATGAGAGTATATCAAAGACTCATACCCAAATCCACCAACAAATTGCGTGCACATACACACCACATATTGGATTAATGAATCCCAAAACATTTGAATCTAAAACGATGAGACAAAATAAAAGACTCACACCCAAATCCACCAATGAATGACTTTAAAAGTCACTCTTTGGGTGCAACTTGAGTCCAATTGAATTATAAGTACCTCAACACACACACATACACACACACATGTTAGGTTAGATATGTTGATAAGTTTTGAAGTTGAATTTATGAGATGAAAGCAAACACTCATAACCAGATCGGCACACAAATGTATGAATTTAAAAGTCACATGTTGGGCATAGGTTAATTCCACTTGCATTGTAGGTATCTCAATGCGCACGCACACACACACACACACACCACATCTTGGGTTAGCGACATCAACAAGATTTGACCATAAATTGATGAGAGGAAAGAAAAGACTCGTGACTAAGCTTGCCAATGCATGACTAAAATGTCACATTCTTAGTGCAGGTTAAGTCCTTATGCATTATATGTATCTCAACATAAACACATCCCACACGTTGGGTTAGTGATATTGACAAGATTTGAACCTAAATTAATGACATGAAAACAAAGATTCATAACCAAATCCAAGAACAAGATTTGAACTTGAATCGATGAGAGGATAACAAAGATCATATTTGAATCCACTAATATATGACACACACACCACATGTTGGGTTAGCAAATCCAACAATATTTGAACCTAAATTGGTGAGAGAAAAGGAAGGACTCGTAACCAAAACCTACCAATGCATGACTTTCAAATTCACACTTCGGGGGTAGGTTAAGCCCTCTTACACTATATGTATCTAAACACAAACACATATACACATGGGGTTAGTGATGCGAACAATATTTGAACTTGAATTAATAATAGGAAAGCAAAAAATCATAACAAAACCCACCAATACGTGACTTTAAAGTCACACTCTAGGAGCAAAATAAGTCTACATGTATTGTAACTATATCAACACACACCTTACCATTCTTAGCAAAGCAACAATATTTGATTTTGAATTGATGAAAAAATAGAAAAAATCATAACAAAATTTGCTTACTCCAAACTTTGAAAGTTACATACCAAACATAAAACCACATGCACTATAAATATCTCAATACACCCCCACATAATGTATCAAGGAAGGAAAAAAGTCATATAATGAGTAATTTTTTATCATTGTTTTACTAAATCATGGTATCCAAAAGGATCATAAATTCTTCAAAACACACAATTCAAAGAAAGTAGTAGATAGAGTGTAAGAATAATGAGTTTACAAAATGCTTAATACTTAATACTTTTGTTTAAAGTAAGAAAAAACCTATAATTTCAAAATCTTAATTTGAAATCATTTATTAATAATAATAATTTATTTTTAAGGTCACCTCCAAGCGAGACATCAATTTGGTGTATGATATCCCCTTTTTTTGGGACAAGGGACCTACCTTTGCGCAACGATTTAACTGTTAAAGTCTGTCGATATGTACATACTCTACCCCCTCCGAATTTGAACCTGTGACCTCCTAGGAGGAAACACATATTCTTAACCATAAAACATCATATTTTTTAATATAGAGTAAAACAAAAAAAAATGCATTCTGTAAATGCTTATCACACAAGTATACATAACTAGCATCATAGTTTCCCACAATTTTTCTATAATAAAACCCTTCCCAATCATCTATCTATAATTTTAAAAATAAAAATATTAGAAAAAAAAACATTAGATTTTTCACAAGATTATGGTATGTTGTGAGATTTTTCCTCCCTTATACTATCCTATATAATCTTCCAAAGTCAAAAAAAAAATGTAAGTGTTTAGTGTAGACTTCCATAATATTCAAGTGTAACAAAGCCAAGTTTTTTTACTTAAGAATATAAAATATAAATCTCTTTACAACTTTTTCCATATCTCTGATTTATAATTCTTAGTGGATCTATCTTCAAATTGAAAAATAAACAAACGACTAGGTAGGTAGGTAACCCCTTCTTTGATAATTTACTAGCTTTTAAATTAATTTTCTTATATATATATAGAAAGGATGTGAAATTAAAACATGGCGAAATTAATGAGAAGATATGAAAGGTTCATAACCTAATCCACCAACACATTGGATTAATGAAGCCCAAAATATTTGAATCTAAAATGATGAGACAAAATAAAGGACTCATTCCCAAATCCACCAATGGATAACTTTAAAAGTCACTCTATGGTTGTAGCTTACGTCCACTTGTGCTACAGGTATCTCAACACACACATGCTACATGTTAGGTTATATATGCTAATAAGATTTGAAGTTGAATTGATTAGATGAAATAACCAAACCGGTCCACAAACTTATGACTTTAAAAGTCATACGTAGGGCATAGGTTAAATCCACAAGTAGTGTAGGTATCTTAGTGCACAAACACACACCACATCAAGTATATCTAGGAATACATTCACCTCTCACCGTGACCCATGAGCGAATATAAGAAAGTCATCCACAAATAAGAAATGTGCAACAAAGGTAAGTCCTCCCACATGAATCCATCTTAGTCTACCTTCTCTCTTTGCAGTAATAATGGGGCGACTTAATCCCTTTTCCATTAGCAAGAATATATAATATGATAATGGGAATCCTTGTCATAGGCTTCTTGTAGGATTTTTGTTGCACAAACATTGATGTCTTAAAAAGGTTCGTATGCTCCATGTTGCAAATAATAAAAGAATTCAGCTAAAAAATCATAGTAGAATCTACTGAACAAATATTCATGTAGAGATTTGCTAATGCACCCTGCAATGAGTCCAATGAGATGGAAACACACATGTGATTGTTACTCTCCTCGTCCACGTCGTACAGAAATGACTCTCCCATTCCCAATTGAACTCTATAACTTCTAAACTTCTGCTAATGTATTGCTTGGCGTTTTTTTGTTGATAAATGTGTCGATTAAATGAGACAATGTATTTTTACTGTAGTATCACCATTTTATTCCTATATGATCCATGATCTCGGACAGCCAAGCAGATACAAAACTAGAAAAAAGGGTTCAACAGCTAGATGTGCATTCTTACTAATAAGTGACAAATTAAAACTTTATCTTTTCAATCAAACATAGGGTCTCCTTTTGATTTACGGCCAGGGCTCAATATCTTTCTTGGGCATGTGTTGGATAAAAATGGGTACAACCTCGTGGAGTTTTATGTCATGCTGCCCAGTCATATTTTTAAAGTTGGCTAAAAATCCATTGCCACGAAGATTCTAATACCCACTATCCATAACTTTTTATGATCATGAATAAGCTCAAGGAACAAAGCCTTGTTGGGCTCATATATGATCTTAGAATCTTTAAGCTAAAAGCAGCAATGTCTTACCTGAGCTAAGGTAAGAACTTTACTTTCACTGTATTCTGTATAACTTGATCTCTGAGTAAGATATTTCAGGAACTTCTAACTTAGGTAAAACTAGGACCTTACCTAAGCTCATTAAGAATTAGGAAAATCATTAATGTATAGCTCACCATAGTGACTAATTCAATGTTTTCAACCAATGTATCAAAATATGAACTTGAATATACATAAAACTAGTTGGCAATTCTCTTTTTTGGTAAGCTAGACAAAACAATAAATATTAGAAATAAAGATAATTACACTGTATAGATTTTGTGCTAGTTGGTCTATCCCATGGGAAACCAGACCTGCAGCGAAAAATAATTATTTTTAGTCCATATTACTAGTGACAAACCTCCACAGAAACTTATAGTCAAAACATTATGTCCATGGCTATCATAATTGGGAATTACATATGGAGTACTACTCTGTTTAAAACCAAAGGACCCAACAAAAAATATACCAAAATATTTATGCTTTCTAATCTTCATTATTAGAAATTAACACATTTCAGTTGGGACTTATCTCTCAATTCTCAGAAGAAATGGCCACTGACTACTTAGAGCACTAACATGTTTCATAGCTCGATATGGTGAAAATGATACCACAAGGTATGCTTTGACTTGATGGACCAAATTACCGAGTGATGGGGGTTGGAGGGATGAATATTGAGAGTAGATCGATCCTTTTACTAGGCATGCACTATAAGGATGTACTCCCAAGCACAGGCCCTTTGGCATTTCCACCAACTTAATGGGCTCTTTAATACCTTGGCATTATTTCCCCAATCCTCATTCTCTTGAAAATCCATTGTCTTGCATCATGGAGGTGGCCTTAGGGTAGCGAAATAGATCTTGAAGCTGAGATGTAGTGGATATTGATGTGGAAGAGTAGTGCCTTGTTCAGCCTTCTCCATTAGCTTTTTCATTAGCATAGTTTACTCTATTTCTTCTCAGGACCAGCCTTCATATATGCCCTCATCATCATTGTGCATATCATCATATAACCTAGAAAATTCGTCATATTGAGGAATACTCTGATATGGGGAATCTTCAATCCCGAAATATAATATCATCCTCCACTAGCCCCCTCTCTCATATTCGTTGAAATTGTTGTTATGGACTTTAACTCGGCTCTAAAGGGGCCTTCAATTCCATGTCTTCTTTTGTCACCATATCACCTAGGAACTTGTAGAATGTATAATAGAATGATAAATCATGGTTCTTAGGATGGGGAGTTGGGAAGACCTGACTTGTATAATTGGAGGGATCATATTTTACGCCTAAGATGGCCTCAACTTATTAATATGTATGTTTGTTTCCAGCCTTTCAATTTTTGTCCTAGGATCACAGTCTTGGGTATTTCATTGTTTCCTCCCCTTCTCAAGCCCCAATAGGAAGTGTGGGCCATACCTCCAAGGTTGTTCTAGTGGGTCCCATATAGTATAATGATAGTGAAATTAGACCCCAAAAATTAGAAGGTTAAAAATTTGCTCCATCTGGAAATTTTGGCAAATCACAACAGTAATAATACAAGTACTAGAAAATATCTACTTCATGAAGTGTATATAAACTTAGAATTTAAAAGTAGCCATGGGCTACACGTATCAAAGAAGGGAAGACTCCTTTAAGCATAAATTCCTTCAATGAAATTGTCTAGTATTCTATTCTTCTATCTCGATTTAAGGTTGTCAAAAGAACAAAGATGCAGATCAGAGGGACTTATGGCAAATGACAAAAAAATACATTTATCAACCAACATGTCTGCTGAAGGTTTGAGGGGATTCCCCTCATTGATTTGGTTCTTTATACTAATCGAAAATATCCGTTTTCTTGACGTTGATGACTTTGGATCCTCCCCAGCTGAAACTGCCACATTGTGTTCACCATCTGTTGGATCTAGAGACTTATGCTCTTCATTTGAAAAACTCAAAACCTCTAACTCTTTAATCAGTGATAAATTTTCTTCCTTGGGTAATTTATCTTGAATCATAGAAGAACCTACTACATATACCATCAATAATGGCATACTAATTGGAGCATAAAAAAATGTCAAGCCCCCAATATCCCCCTCAGCTAACATTGAAATAGGTAATTGTTTTGTGTTATCCTTGTGTGATAATTCACATAGAGTAAGGCCTCCCTCCATTTGTTTCAGGTTTATTCCATCTGGATCCTCCTTGACAAACTCTGAGACATTGAGGAATTCAGTTGATGCATTGTATTTCACAACCCTTTTGGTAGAGAAAGACCCTTTGGAAGTCTCTTTGGAGATTGGAGATCCCTTTAGTTACACACTAACCAAATTTTATGGTTGAATATCTTTAGCTACAACTGTAGAATACTTATGCTCTGCTGATGCAGTTTTCAAGCACAAATTTCCCTTAACAAGTGGTATTGACTCATCTAGTCTGCAATTTCCTTGTATAAGAATAGGAGAGGCAGAAATATCCACATCAGACTTTGCATTTCTTCATTCATCAACCAGGAACTTTCCAATAGATTGTTTTAATATGCCCTTCACCTTTGAATTTCTAGATGTAATGCTTTGAGAATATTTCAAATAACTAGAACTTTCAGGAAAGGAAATTGTGGAATGGTTGCTTTTCATGTTTCCCTTTGTTCCTGGCAATTGTCCAACACTATTTCCACTTCCAGCCTCTATGTTTCTTTTGAAGATTGAATGTACACGAGAATAATTTTTTGATCTACTAGACAACAGAAAAGATGGAAGAGCATTGTTGGAGTTGGATAAACCAACACTCGCCCACCATCTCAATAGCCTTAACAGGATACAATAGTTAATAAGATCCATTGTTAGCTTTCCTTTTTATGCATTACTGGAATTATTTTTTTCCAACAAACACTAGGAATTAAATGAAGTACCTTCTAAAACTAATAAAAAACACAAAGAAACATTAATCCATATGTTAATAACTAAAATAGGGATAATCCTTCATCCCTTAACTATTCTTCCTTGGGCGCCCAACTGCATTCATCAATTATGTGACGACCACCCTCCCTTCTTCCTATGATCCCTTTGTTGGTGGATGATTGTATCCCATGTGATAGCACAATGCTTCACTCTAAACGTTGCGCTACACTTATGTCTATGTTGGGTTTGCATATTTCTTCTTTAGATTGCGTAAATAGACCTTCAAGCAACATGATGCCTTGGAATTCCATTAGAATTTATAAACAAAGCATTAAAGTAAACAAGGGCTCCCTTCTCATAATGCAGGGCACTCCTCCAATAGTCCAATAGTTGGCATAATTACAACACATATGTTTCCACCTTTTTGCACCTAAGTAGAGATCAACATATAGATATTGGTAGAAATTAAATGATTTCCAATCCATGAGAACCATTGAATATGTTGAGCTTGATTAAATGTAGAATTAATGTTTTTCTTTCAGTTTAGAATCAAGACATCAGTTTTGATGGGTTTTTGCCTCTAGAGTTTTGGGATGGCCCCCATTGTACAATGCTTTTGGAGCCACCGGATCCCTGTTCACAATAGCTAACTCAATCTCACCACAATGGCTACAATCGTGTAAGCATAAATTTTCAGGAGTAAAAATAGCATGGGCACAACCAACCTCTCACATCGACTAGGAATAATAAGTAATGTCTAACCCTGGGCCTTACTATTTCAAAGGATTTGAATCCCCTCAAACCTTGCGATTATGAATGTGAGCAATCAATTCATGAGCCTCCCATTGTGACTAGAAAGGGCTCTACTCCATATGACCACGACAAATCCTCGTTAGTTACCACTATCATTGTTTCATGTTTATGTTTCAAACTATATACTTTGTAATTAGACCTCACTATTTTGCTTTATGTTTTATTTATTAAATATATTTTAAATTTCTCACTTCTTGCATATTGTTTGTAGGCATCCGTACAAAATGGGCAAGCGAGGAAAATGGGAAGCTATCATGGATCTTGAGGTGCAATACCTCAAAGACATGATGACATTTTCCAGTAAAGACTTAGTTTGGTCTAAAATATATCGAGAAAAAAAGAGCATCAATCGCGTTGCTTTAACCCCTTCACACAGAGTTCATGATTTCATTAGAGAGGAGGAATCAAACCCCAATGTTCCATGTACTTTCATATGTCAACAAAACAAGCAACCGGAAAAAAGGGATAATGTTGCCTTGCATTATGAAGTGTAAGTATTTCAGATGTGCAGTGTCCATAGTTTAGCATTGAACTTTCATTTATCATCCATTATATTTACTCATGTTTGAAAGCTTCCTTTGTAGTTATCATTGTTCATATGGCCCTGAAGACAAAAGAGGACAACACTTAATTAAACGAAGAAACTCATTTGAGAAGAAGAGGGGCTTCCAATGCCAGCTCATTGTGAAGGTTATGGTTCGAAGTCCTCATGTAGAAATATTGACTTACAATATGTATGACCATGAAGATGGGGAAGAATGGCCATGTCATTGCAAACATGATACTTCAAGGCAAGGACAATGCATAAGCCAAATATTTCAAGGGGCATTATTGCCTATGTGGAGAGTTGCTTCCATTTGGGAGTGTTCGTTGATTCGGATTATAGCATGCAAATCAAGAGGCATGTTGACATGGATTCGGAATCTCGGGATAGGGATTTCTTCGTATCAAGGAAAGATATTGTAAACATGTACAATTGGTTGATGAAGGGTAAATACCAACTCCACCCACAGGATGAAATGAGAGTCAACTTGTGATATCAAAAGAGACTGGAAGATTTCTTTTTTTACCAAAATCCCAATGGTCCAGGTGTCCCTTTTATAATGGTAATTCAAACAAAATGGCTATTGGAGACCATGGTCAAGCTATCCCACAATAGCATAATATCCATGGATTCAACATTTAGGAAAAATAAATATGGCGTAATGCAAACGTCAATGATTGATTTAATTTGCATATTTGAATTGTAGCCATTAAGTATGATCAATGACTTGAATTTGACATTACGTGTTCTTTGAATATGGAAGTACCAGCTTTACACACTTGTAGCATTTGATGAACAACAAAGCAGAGTTCCAATAGCATGGGTTGTGGAAAAATGAAATACATCAGCTGATATTGCACTATGGTTGGAACAACTCATGCAGAGGTGTTACCAAATCCGTCCCGACTGGAAAGTCAATGCCTTCATGGTTGATGATGCATTGGCTGAAATTTATGCTTTGAGGTAGCTTCAATATTCTTATGCTACAATATATCTTGCATTTATTCTAAGAATCCCACATTTAAATGCACTAAATATGGCAGGAGGGTCACAGGGTGTGATGTGATCTTGTGTGTTTGGCATGTACAGAGGGCGTGGGAAAAAAATGTGTACAATTTGGACAATTGTCTAGAAAAAGAGAATGATATTTTCAATGACTTACGTTTCATCATGAAACACAGTTCCAATGATGATGTGGATGATGCAATCCATGGATTTTTTTAGAAAATTTTCAAATAAGGAGAAGCCTTAGACTACTTCCACAAGAATTGGGTTGATGGTGATAAGCTTCGTAAGTGCACAAACTCTTGTTGGTGTTTTTGTTTTTGTCTTTCATAAAAATCATATGCCTTCACTAACTTGGTTCTTTACATTTAGGGATGTGGGTGAAAGGCTGTTGAGATTTCCCTCATGCCAATCAAGAGACTAACAATGCTATTGATTCATACCATTGTTACCCGAAGACTAAATTTCTATGTGATTGAAGGAAGAAATGTGCTCGTAGGATGGATTGGTTGTTGCACATGCTCCTAATAAGTGTTGAATCTTGTTATCGGTTCAAGGAATTTTTGAAAGAAGCAATATAATTGAACAATTATAAGAAAGAGAAGCAATTTGTATCATCAGTGGAAAAATCTAGAAGAATTCTAGACAATGATTGTTGCCCTCAAGAGAGCACACCTCATGCTTATTGGGTGAGGAGTCAAAGTAATCCTAATAAGAAATACCTTTTCAACTGGTATCGTGCAAATTTTATGGTGTGTGAATTCCCATGGTCTATTCATGGGAATATTTGTAAGCATGCCATAAAGGTAAATTGGTTATATTTAAACTCAGGCGATTCAAACCCATTACTTCATCATGATGCAATGGATAACACATTCAATGACCCTCCTGAAATAAGTATAGAGCCCCACAACCATAATGTAGATGTCGACACTGATCTTGTGGCCACTGATAGTGCTAATGCAAATGTTGAGGCACTTCATCTTGCTAGAGAGGAGCTATTTAGATACCTACATTTGATTCAAAATAACCCCCCACTACATTGAGAAAGACCAAACAATTTACTAGTATGATGAAAAAAAATTTGGAAGACGCCAACAATTTACATATTATGGATTTTGACTTCACGGTTGGGTTGGATGCTCTTGACTCGTATTTGAAGAGGAAGAAGAGTTTCCTAAGCCATACAAAGAAACAAAGAAGAAAAAAACAAAACAATGGAATGGAAATTGATTTGAATGTCCCTGCATTTGAACATGAACCATTTCAATTTCACTACCTCAACAAGCAAGGACATCCTCGAGCAAACAAGGAATTGCCTATGGTCCCAGGTTAGTTTCATAAATTGATAAGTGTAATGGGTTTAGATTAGTATATTTAGCTATCACCATTCTTTAATATGTGCGGTATTTCTATTTGTAGAGGTGCAACAATCCATGACGGTAGCGTCAATCCAAAGCTGAAGGGAGATGCAAAACCATCCAAAATTTTCTGCCATGCCAGGTACATTTGAAGGGACTTTTTCATATAATGTAAAAGCAATTTATTTGAATTATTGTATGTTTCATATCTATGTGGACTATTCGAATTATTGTAATAGTCAGATTCGACTATTAACTTAGTGAATGAATACGTTCACTGCATTTGGTATCAGAGCTCGGATTCGGCTCCTTCGACCTGAGCTCGGATTCGGCTCCTACACTCAGAGCTCGGTTTCGGCTCTCCCTTTAGAGCTCGGTTTCGGCTCCTCGCTCCTGCCTTGGCTACGCTCACAGCTTACGCTCTTTCTGATCTGCTCGCTCTAGCACGCCTTCCCCTTTTCACCACTCTGCCACACTCTCACGCCCTCACAGCTTCACGCCCTCACAACTCCTCCACCACGCAACCACACCTCCTCCTTCCTGCCTCCAGCTCGCTGCGCTTCCCTCCTCCACGCAGCCTCATCAGCCGCACGTCCTTCCTCGCTGCTAACCCTCCTCTACACCAAACGCCTCCCCCGCGCAGCCACACCTCCTCCTTCCTGCATCCAGCTCGGCCCTCCTCCCTCCCACTACACGCCCTTTTCCCACTCCCCCACCTCCTTCCCTGCCCCGCGCTGCTCCACGCAGCTCCCTCATCACTTTCCCACGTGTTTCCCCTCTCCAACACCACCACTCCGCTCCTCCACGGCCACACCCTCTCGCCCCCCCCCCCCCCCCCCACTGCGCCCTTCCACCTACACGCCAAACTCCCTCTGCAACCACGTCTCCACCACGCCTCCTCCTCGAAGCCGACATTCCCTCCTTCAACCCTAATTCAAAAAATTACAAATTTTAATTAAAACAAAAATTATTATAATAAATTAAATATTATTATATAATATTTAATATTATTACCATTTTGTTTTTATTAAAATTTTTACTATCAAAAGTTTGCCATAAAATTATATAATTATAATAATAATCATATTATTATATTATATATATATATTTTACTTCATTCACTCTTACCTATTCAAAAACTTCATAGTGATATTATTATTACAAATAATTATTATTATTATTATTTAATAATTGTTTCACAATTATTAATTAAAAAAAAAAGAGAGAAGAAATAACGAAAGAAGACAAGAAGAAGTCAAGGAAGACAAATTATCACCGAAAAAGTTGAAGGAAGAACCATCATAGAATTCAAGTCAATTGAAGACTCAGCAAAGAAGTCAAAGGCCATCTATAGTCCAGAACGAGCATCCATCATCAAAGAAGTCGAAGACCATGGAAGCCGGTTTGCGACTACAAATAGAGGAATTAGAAGCCACGTTAAAACGTTATCAAGAAGACAATGAAAGATTGCACGACATAAATAACAGTTCAGAAATAAGAATTGAAGTACAAGAAAGGTGCAATCAAATAAAAATCTCTGACCAAGAAAGGCGTATAGAAAAATTGTATGCGCAAATTGATGAATTAAAAGCCGAAAATGAATTCAATCAGAGGTCAGGAAATCAAGATATAAAGAAGGACATAAATATTTACGAAGCAGAAATAATACGCTTGAACAAAATCGTTAGTGACAAAGATGAAGAACTAACTCACATACGACATAAATTAGAAAGTCAAGAATCAAAGGTCGGCCAATGTCGACAACAGATAAAAGTTCTTCAACAACAAAATGACGACTCTAAAAAGGCACACAAACTGGAGATCGCAAAGAGTAATAAAACACTATCCAACAAATCCGAAGAAATTTTCAGATTAAGATTTCATAACAAGACACTAGTCACAAAAATTAAGATGTTGAAAAATAGTCGGAAGACAGAACAATCTACGGAAGACATTGAAGGAAAACTTCTAAACAAGCAGAAAGAAAATAGCTGCATCAAAAGTCATAATGAAGACCTTAAGGAACAACTTAAGAAGTATGAAGATGAAAAAAAATCGCAGGTCGAATTGATCAAGAAGTTTCAAAATGATAATAGGCAGTTAGGAAACAAGTTGGAAAAGATACAGAATGAAACCTTAAAACCTCAAGAGACGAAAATAAAACTCCCAGCTCAGATCAATGCTCAAAAGACGACGCTCGTAAAAGAAAATGACATTGTGAAAATTCCCTATTGACACCCCAACCATAAAAATCGATATTTTGAAAAGTGGGAAATGTCGAAAGACGATGGTACTAATGTGATCAAAGCTCTTAACGACCGATCAGTGGGGAATCCCAACAGTCAGCAGCAAATCAATTTGGGATGGATTGACCCATCCACATATCGGAAGTTATGCTCTACACTTAGCAGTTCGTATCGACATGTTTCGTCAGCCATGACATCGCAAAGAACAATGCGACAAAATTATAAGGCTTTGAGGACAAAGCCTTTCTAAGAGAGTGGCAATGCTACGAACATAAAATAAGATAATAATTAAATAATTAATAATTAGGTTAACTAAAGTTAGGTTATGAAATGAGGTGTCTCCTCAACATCAAATGCCCGAGCCATATTTAAGGCAGGGCCATCATTGTAACATATCATCTTTTATCCTATCAATCAATATATTATTCTTATCTATTATTCAATATGAGAGTCGGATTCGACTATTAACTTAGTGAACGGATACGTTCACTGCATCCTCGAGCAAACAAGGAATTGCCTATGGTCCCAAGTTAGTTTCATAAATTGATAAGTGTAATGGGTTTAGATTAGTATATTTAGCTATCACCATTCTTTAATATGTGCGGTATTTCTATTTGTAGAGGTGCAACAATAAATGACGGTAGCGTCAATCCAAAGCTGAAGGGAGATGCAAAACCATCCAAAATTTTCTGCCATGCCAGGTACATTTGAAGGGACTTTTTCATATAATGTAAAAGCAATTTATTTGAATTATTGTATGTTTCATATCTATGTGGACTATTCATGTTTCATAGGTTCAACAATCCACAACTGTGGCATCGATTCAAATCCATATGGAGATGCAACATGCCCAACTGGTTGACAAGTCTGCCACAGGTGACCTACAAGGTTTGGAACTTGCTATGTTTTCAACTCTCTATCAGTTACCCTTTATTTAGGCATTGTAATTTTTTAGCATGTGGTGTGTTGATGTGTGTAGAGGTGCAACACTCCTTGTTTGTGGCACCAATCCAAGGCTATGGGGATATGCAAGCCCATCCATCTAATCTACCTATGATAGGTACATTTGATGGGAATCTCGTATTGTTGTGTATTTTCAATTATTGTTGTAGAAAACAATGCAAGTTCTTGGATTATAACACAATGTTTTACTCAATATTGATGTTGAAAAATATGATTTTATTTGATAACAAAGTCGATTTTTAGATGTAGGTTTGAATAGATTTGACCAAGGTCATAGAAATCTCTTTGTCAGTTACCATTTATTTACATATGGTAAGTTATTTAGCATGTGGTGTGTTGATGTGTGCATAGGTGCAACACTCCTTATTCGTGGCACCAACCCAATGCCATGGGGATATGCGAGGCCATTCAAATTTTTTTGCTATGTTAGGTACGCTTGATGGGACTCTAGTATTATTGTATATTTTCAAGTAATGGTGCATCAAAAATGTAGATTATTGGTTTATAACACAACGTTGTACTCAATACTGATGTTGGAAAATGTGATTTTATTTGATAACATAGTCTATTTTTAGATGTAGGTTTGACTAGCTTTGACCAAGGCCATAGACATCTCTTTGTCAGTTACCATTTATCTACATTTGGTCAATTATTTAGCATGTGGTGTGTTGATGTGTGGAGAGGTGCAACATTCCTTGTTTATGGAACCAACCCAAGGCCATCCATATTTTCTACCCATGTCAGGTACATTTGATGGGACTCTTATATTGTTGTATATTTTCAAGTATTGTTGTAGCAAACAATGCAGGTTCTTGGTTTATAACATAATGTTGTACTCAATACCGATGTTGAAAAATGTGATTTTATTTGATAACACTATCTATTTTTAGATGTAGGTTTGACTAGCTCTGACCAAGGCCATAGACATCTCTGTCAGTTACCATTTATTTACATCTATTCAATTATTTAGCATGTGGTGTGTTGATGTGTGCAGAGGTACAACACTCTTTGTTCGTGGCACCAACTCAAGGCCATGGGGATATGCAAGGCCATCCAACTTTATTTGCTATGCAAGGTACGTTTGATGGGACTCTAGTATTGTTGTAATCAACGTTTGCATGACTATGTTTCTTTACATGCAAATACAATTTATAATGACTATTTTTTTTAATTATAGATACAATAAATTTTCTGAGGGATCGTCATCTTTCGAAAGATGCCCAACTGTTTGACAATTCACCCATTGGTGACCTGCAAGATTTGGAAAATGCTATGTTTTAAACTCTTTGTCAATTACCCTTTTTTTAGGCATCACCATTAGTTGCATGTGTTTATTGTTTTACATGCCAATATGGCCAACAATGTGAATTGTTTGCTATATTTCATATGTAGGAGATTCTTGTAGCAATATTCCTCCTACCGAACATGATTGGTTGATTGAAAACCGTCCATTTGGTGATTTCCAAGGTTTGACAAATGCTATGTTTTAAACTTTGTCATGGTAGTTGTGATATATTTGCTCTGAGGTTTCCTTTATTGGTGTATTAGTATTTTCATTGTGTTGAATCATGACACTTTTCAAGGTAACTATAGAATAAGGGGAGAATCATCATCTTCTTCCATGAGAATCCGACCATGGAAGGGATTCAATGACTCTAATTTGGTCAATGAGTGATATGCAGGAAAAATAGCTTAGTGCCACATAGAGTGTCCAATTACAGACATGGAGATAAATTATTTTTTGTTTCTTGCAATTGCTTTATGATTTTAGACAGATTAAGATAGATTCCATTATATTTTTTTATTTGAAAACTTGCACTTAATCCTTCTAAGCAGTTTTGCTTAGAGTAATTTGGACTATCTTCAAATAAGTTCTGAGGTTATCTTTTCTTGTTTCCAACTTATTTACTTCTACAGAGTGTGAAATTCTAAATCACAGGAGATCATGGAGCTGAGTATACCTCACAAAGAAAGAATGAGCAGAAAAGGTGAATTACAGTGAAAATTGCAGTAAAAATGAGTAGACAATTAATCATGCATGAGAACTCAGATAGAAACAAAATATTGTGTAATCATTTAATAATCAGTATATTTAACAATGATTTTACAATGGAGAGAATTCGAATCACCTAGGAGAATTCGAGTCTCAGTTAGTCTAGCATAGGAATTGTCACCACTAGAGTACTGCTCTGGAAAACCCAAACTCAGCTCAACTAAACCAAAACTCAGTTAACTGAAGACACAGTCAGTTAACTGATGAAGGAGGGTGCAATTGTGAGTTTTCCATGCAAATCAATCAGAAAAGGGTGCATTAGATCACAATCAGTGGTGATCGAATCTCAAACCCCCCATTAGAGTTAATAACTCATGCGTAACTCAGTCAGACTAAACTGGATCATTGAGTGGGATCCTAAAATGTGGGGAACTGACTCTAGTGGGATTAAAATCATGCATGCGGGGCACATTAGGTGGCTACTGGGTCCTAGATGACATCTACACAATACTAGGGGAAAATGACATCATCAACTATTATGAAAAAGAAAATAATTCTAAGTAGGACAAGGATGGAGTATTAATCATCCTAACACCCCCCCTTAATCCAAACTTGAACATCCTAGGCCCGGGTTACTTAGATCAAAGGTCACCCATACAATCAAATAAATGATAAAAATAATTGTTCATGAAACTCAGGAAATGGGGAAAAACCTTATGGGAAAAACACCCCCCCTCAAAAATCAACAACATGAAACTCAAGCAAGATTCACATGTGCAAAAACTTTGTGACTGAAAGACTTTGTAAAAATATTGGCAATATTCTCCTATGTAGGATAGTAATGCAAGTGTTGGATATGGATATGGATCTACTCCTCTGATGTACCTCTCATTGTGTCGAAGCTATATTTTCAAAAACAAGTCTTTCAGAAACCATCTTTGCTACTGGAGTGAATGGCTCATTGTAGTCCAAATCATGAACCTTTGGGTACCCTTTGTCAACCAACCAAGCCTTTTACTTGGTTGTAGATCCATCATGGCAAGTCTCTTTGAAGGATTGTGGATCAAACCCCACCATCATGTAGCACCTCTCTGATAGAAGTGGATCTGGATGACATAGTGCAAGGTTTGCATGATACTTATATTTGTTTGTTCTATAGTCAGATGGATCCCCAACTATGTTCCCATCAACCTCAAGGACTTTGTGAAACCATATTGGCCTTGGCCATGGATTGGGAGCAGGTACTGGATCTAGATCTGGATCGGTTTGAACTTCATACTCAACATCACGATCTTGGTCCTCATCTTCATTAGAAGAGACATCATCCTGATTTCAATTAGATGCCAATGGAGTAGGAAGATAGTATGGAAAAAAGTGAGAGAATTCATATGCCTTTGAGGCATGGTTTGCAACCCCTTTCGCTATAATCTTCCCAGAAGAGATATCTACAATCTCAACTGTGTCAGGACCAAATACAACTTTCTTCGGTGAATCTGTGTGAGTCATCTGATAAACGAACAAAAAATTTGGTGACAAAGAAGGCACAAAACATTTTTGAACTTTCCATGCTCTAGTTGTATTGTGCCCTTCCCTGTAGCATAGATCTGAGAATCATCTCCCCTATGAATACTAGGAGCATCATTAAGATCTAGAGAAGAAAATGATTTTTTGGAGGCAACCATGTGGTTGGAGGCTCTAGAATCTATGAGGAAGGCTTGTGATTGTGTGAATCCATCCTTCAGTGCATGGCATCTCTCATGATCATTTGTCTCACTTCTAGAATCAGTCTCCCTTGCACCTTATGGGAGGGAAATGTTGTGTTGGTCAAGAATTTTGGTCATTTTATCTATCTTCTTCTTCATGCATGAACTCTCTAGATGGTTTCCTTTCTTGCAATAGACACACTTGGTCTTCTCAAACCTCTATTGCTTATCCTTCTTGGAGCTGGAGGCTCCTTCTGATGGATTATACTTTGGATTATGCTTGGGTTCAATTTGCTTATTCTCCTTGTCCTTTTGCTTCCCTTTTTCACTTACACTTTTTGACTCTCCAACCATAAGAGCTTGATTTTTGGAGGCCTTCAAGGTGCCCATCTGAATCAATTTGTCTTGTTCTTGGATGAGAGATTCATCGAATGCATCTAAGGATGGCATTTTCCAACTAGGGATTGACAATCTCCTTGCATGGAAAGTAGAAACAAAATGGAAAAATACGAACCAAGCTTGCTTAGAATGGATAGCACCAGCTACTCATCCTTCTTCTCAATGCAACATTGCTTGCATTGCATGACCAAAGATTTGAATTTAGAAAAGAATTGTTGTATAGTTTTGAAACTGTTGGGTTGAAGAGCAATTAACTCATTCTCCATAATATGGCCCCTCAGCTCATATTGTTTGTTGAAGAGGGTCTCTAGCTTCAACCGAACCTCTCTTGGAGTCTTCAATCCATCGAGGTGGAAGAGTAGATCTCTGGAAATATGAATACACATAAAACTAAATGCTTCATCCAATCTATTCAGATACTTGGCCTTCTCAAAAGCTGCTTAAGGTTTGAACTCCTTGCCCATTGTGACCCTATACAATGACTTGTTGCGCAATACCATTTGCATATCATCCCTCCAATCAAGATAATTGAAGGGTGTCAGGATCCTCAGAGATAGAGGAACATTCGAATTCTCCATATGAACTGCTTGTGCATTCCTCTTTATGTTTAATATTAAATCTCAATTCCATTTTCAATTGTCTAGTATAGGGAAGTTCCCATAATTCAGATGTTGATGTGTTCCACATTCTTATGGATCACATAAGGATACATCCAATGTGAAATTTCCTTCAAATGGATTGCCCATATTTGAATATTTCGAAACAATGGTAAGTTGCATATGCCTTTGCATCTTGTCAATGTTGGAATATAGTTAAGATGCATTGCTAATTTAACAAGGATGTTCATCTTCAATACCAAATCAACCAACCTCTCGACGTCTTATGTCACTTTACTATAGGGTTGTTATGTGAGTAACTTTCCCTGTTGATTTTCAAAATATTTTGTTCTTGGCCAAGTGGGCTTATCTTACACTTTCTTAAAAAATTCTTGGGTTGTCGACAGTCACGGTTTGATGGTTGGTTTTACTCCTTGTCACAACAAAGAGCTGCCTAAAAAGTCTATATTTTGTGAGCAAATGCATTATGTCATATGGAATTCTTTTCCATGTGCCTTGTGGGGCTTATCTCATCCTTTGTTGGATCTAGGATGTAGCCTTCTCTTGCTCATCATTAAAAACAAAATTTCCATATATTCTTGACATCTAAAAATTAAGGGGTTGAATTAGATTGCTTTGGTGGGATTTAGATTTTCCTTGTCTATAGTTGGTGAATCACATATACATTTGGACAAATTGGATAGGATAAAATAAATGTAGGAGGCCACAAGGATAGTATTCACCTAAAAATAAGGCCTTCCTTTATATTTGTAGAAGGGTTGTGAACCCTCATAAAAAAAATTTCCATTTCCTTCTTCAGATATATGGACTAGTTGTATTCTTCCCATTTTTCTATGGTGTCTGGTACAATCAACCATTTGTAAAGAAAATTTGCATGCCTTAGATTTGTGGTTATTTTGGAGAGGGATGTTATAGAAACTCGAGAGTTTTTTCTTGAACAAGTATAACTAACCAATCAACAAAACCTATTCAATGCACTATTACATACAGATGTTGTTGGACACAAATACAAAGCGTTGATACACCCCCCTCTCCATCCAGGTTGTAGAGCACCTCATTTCTCTTGGTGCAAAGATATCATTCTAATCATGTGAGTTCAGACCCATCTACACCTGGGTATAACAGGAAACTCGATGTTGTTGCATATTTCGATATTTCATGGATTGGCAATTCATGTGAAGTTGAGACATGTAAACTTAAGGTGGGTATCATATTAGTTTTAGATGGGTCGGTATTAGACATGACGATTCAGAAGTATTTGACCTATCCATGACTATAATTCGTCCTTATGATGTGTTGGTGCATAGAACAAATCCTTTTTTAATGAAAACAAGTCATACAACTCACATGGAGTGGAACTAATCCATCAATAGAGCCAATTCAAGTATAAAAAATGCATGTTCCCATTGTAGGATTCTTCATCCAAGTCAAGGCTTGTGAAATTCAAATATGAATAATAATCTTCTATTGAACTTTCAAATTAGTTGGATAGAAAGAAAATAAAGGAAAAATATAATTCTATTTTTCAAAATTCATTCAGATTTCAAACTAAGGAACAAACTTGCCAAAATATTATTCAAACCTAGGCATGAACCTTTCTTGTACAAAGTTTATCACAAATGTTAAATATTTATACCTCACAACTTGCATTTTCACATGAATGCCAAATATTTGGTTGGCCAAGCTTTGACCATGGTTACTCTTGCAACAAACGGATACACATATCATCTTTAAATCCAAATTCGGAGTTAGCACTAGAATGTAAATGGAAGAATAAAGAATAGTATATCATTACCAGTTGTCCAGATGGGTAATAACCATAGATGTATGAGCCATTTATCTCCCAACCATAGAACTCTACTTTGGAATTTCACACCGTGTTGAGATCCTTCACTCATAAGCTAAGCTATCACACTCAGTGTGCCATAGGGAGTCTATGTAGACAAGTGAGATAGACCTCATCACACTTCATGCAAGCAGTCAAATAATCCAAGACAATCCTCGGTAACTCTTCAGCAACGATTCAATCCATGAAAAGCATGAGGGTTTCCTCCTAAGGAGACTGAAGTACAAGTGCATGTGACCAAGGAACTAGAGACCACAAAAGAGACTAGAAATTATTGGGAAAATTACATCTTTGTTCTACACTAGAGGTCATTATTATCATAAATTCATGAGAGCAATACTGATTTGGGAGGAAACCACCATTACTAGAATTTTACAAGTCAAATTACAAGTGGTAGAATTTAATGAATGCATGAAGCTATCCTCTCAAGGAAGCTTATCCATTACATGGAATCAAGAGACCATAAAAGGAATTAAAATTCATTCGAGTTCTCTTCATATTTATATTGAGGAAAGACCATAGTAGTCAAGAACACAAGATTAGTAGGAATGTTGGAGGATAGCTCCATAACAACAACTATAGTTAATGAGATCATAACGAGATATATGGATTCAAACTCATACATGGCCATGAGTACTCATGTGTTGTTAGGATCCATAATTTTAATCAATTCATTCATTGTTTTGGAGAAGGAGGCAGTCTGGATTACTCGCAGAAGTTGTCCATCAACAATATAGTGGTTGTCATGTGCATAGGTTGATGCACATCAAAGGACACCTATATTCATAGGATTGTTCATAAATACAAGCATGGTCATCATACGCATAGATCAGAGCATATTAATAGACAACTTGATCTGTAGGTATTCTCATCAATGAAGTGTGTGGCCATCAAGAGCATAGGTCGATGCCATATTATCCAAATAGACGTTATACCCAGACTACTCCCAAGTGATGGGAAGTAAGCAACTTGAGGGTAGATGAATTAACAAACACACAAATGCATGCATGCCTGATGTCTCTCAAATCAAGTTAAAAAAGAATAGAAACAATCCCATATGCCACTCGAGGATTCAAGGACAAAATTCTTATGGGGCAAAATTCAAGGACAAGGATTAGATGGGTTTGTGCTAGTGTGCATTTATAGGTTAGATGAGTATGTGCTAGTATGTTAAAGTGTGCATTTATAGGTTTAGATGGGTTTGTGCTATTGTCCATATTAAATTCACCCAATGTGCCTTCTGCTTTTAATGCACTAATATATAGAGAGATTGTTCGACATAAATACAAAGTTTTGATGGAACCCCACTCCACCCAGCCTATAGAGTACCTCACTTCTCTTGTTGCAGAATTAACATTCTTACCATGTGAGTACAGACCCATCTAAACCTTGGTATGATATGCAAATCAACTTTGTTGCATATCTTGAATTTTGATATTTTATCTCTCAACAGTTCGTGTGAAGTTAAGATATGCAACCTCAAGGTGGGTATCAAACTAGGTTTAGATGGGTCTCTACTAGTGTCTAGGTTTAGATGTGTTTATGCTAGACATGGGACTTCAAAAGTATTTGTCCTAGTCCATGGTGATAGATTATCCTTATGACGGACTAGTTCATCGAATAATTCCATTGAAGTGGACACAAGCCATACAACTCACATGGAGCAGAGCTAACCCATCAACAAAACTGATTCAAGTCTAAAATATGTTTGCTACCATTGTAGGATTCTTCACCAAGGTAGGGCTTGTGAAATCCAACTATGAATAATATTTCTCTATTGAAATTCCAGATTAGTTGGATATAAAGAAAGCAAAGGAAAATTGAAATTCTATTTGTCAAAATTGAATTAGATTTTAAACTGAGGAACAAACCAGCAAAAATCTTTATTGACAACTAAGCATGAACCTTTCTTGTACAAACCCAATTGAATCCACACCTTACCCAGTATGTGGAAAAAATCATAGCCATTCGTCCTATTTGGCCATGCTTTGATGATCAATCACAATAGGTTTTATAACTAGAAGAAAGTGAAGCTATGAGATCACGCTAGAGCTATAATCTACCATTCTATACTGAATCACATGAAGTCCTCAACCCAATATCTAAAGGTAGAAGAAGGAACTCTTAGCTATCAAAAGATCGAATTTGTGCTAAAGATAACACAAAGGAATTCAGTTAGCAATCTATATAATAACAACTCACAACTGATAGATCTTCAGCCATCTAGCCAATTATAAGACACAACTGCATCAATATTGATGGAATTCCTTAAACATCTCCTCAATTCTTGTCATCACAGAGGTTAAATATCTATACCTCACAATTTGAATTTTCAAATGAATGTCAATATTTGGTATTCTAGGTCCCAACCTTGGTTGTTCCTGCATCAAATTCATGCACGTATCATCTTTAAATCCGAATTCATAGTTAGCGCCACAGTGTAGGTGGAAGAATAGAGAATAAGTATAACATTATCATTTGTCCATAGGGGAATAACTAGAGATGTATGAGACATTTCACTGCCCAAACATAGAACTCTACTTTTTGAGTTCACCCCTGTGGTGAAATCCTTCACCCAAAATCTAATATATCACACTTAATTTGCCATGGGGACTCTATGTTGACAGGGAGACAGATCTCACCACACTTCATGCAAGCAGTCAAACAATCCAAGATAACCTCAATAAATCTTTAGGAATGATTCAATCAATGAAAAGCATGAGGGTTTCCTCTCAAGGAGACTGAAGTACAAGTCCATGAGACCAAGGAGCTAGAGATCACATAAGGGACCAAACATCATTAGGAACATTGCATCTTTGTGTGTTGAATTTTCTCTTATAGCAGTAGAAAGATCATTTTCATATCTTGATAATTATTCCTAATTATTTCAAACATTTATTTCATCCCACTGTTTCATTGAATAATTACACACTGAAAATTTCAACTTCAAATTTGTACAGAAACACAAGATTATAAAAGGACAAATCATAGAAACACAAGATCATAGAAACTGCTATTTTTTGCATTTGTTTGGCTGTCCAAATATCAGGGGTTGCAATTTACATCATTATACATATCCAAGCACTAAAAATTATTTGCACGCAATTGATTCAAACAGGCTATGAAAGAGCTATTTTCACTGAAAAATACATAATGGAGATGTTTATTTCATTACTAAAAATGAAACAAGTTTAGAGGCTCTCATAAGCATAAGATCCATACCATTAGAGGCACCACAATAAACATAACAAGAAAAGATACACATATCAGAGAACTATAACTATGTCCATAATTTTGTTTTGATGGAATACAACTTGATACCAAATCATTTCCCCTGAGAACAGAGCAACCTTTACGCCAAGTGATCAAAAACTCCAACAATCAAGGGAACAAAGCATATAAACTCTTCAACAATGCAAGGGAACAAAGCAATGTTTACATCAAGGGAGATCGATCGTGGCAATTTGTAACTCTAATTCAGGGCGTGAGGGTGTCACTGTAGGGGATTCCAACTTCCCTTCAGGGGTTGCTTGCAGGGGAAGGTAGCTACGGTGACCAAGGATGGTAGGGTGCAAAGCTAATTCGAATGATTCAAATTTGGAATGGAGTTACCACACAGTCATTCGTTGTTCGCCACCCTGGTGATTTAAATCCTTAGGTGATGGAGGAGGGATGGGGCCCACGAGGTGATAGAGGGAGGGGGACATCCACGACCAGACGAAGCTGGGGCATGGGTAGCCAGAGACGGTGCCATTGACCACTGGAGTTGTCTATTCTGAGCAAAATCGTCGAAAGAATATACAACTCCTATATATATATATATATATTAAATGGAAAAACATATAAAAACTATTTTCCTCACCTTATATATATATATTTGAAAATGGAAAAAGCTATTAAAACTATGTTATCAAATTAATAATGCTCCTATCTATAGATGCCAATTGAGTCATTACCATTTGTGTGGGGTTTAGTCCCTATAGGGTATAATAAAAAGTAAACCACACCATGCCAATTGAGTCATCACCATTTGTGTGGGGTTTAGTCCCTATAAAGTATAATAAAAAGTTAAAAAAGTAAATCACACCATGCCAATTGAGTCATCACCATTTGTGTGAGGTTTAGTCCTATCGAATATAATAAAAAATAAAATAGTAAACCATACCATCTCAAATCACCCATAAGATATAATAAAAAGTAGAGTAGTAAACCACACCATCTCAAATAACCCATTGGTGATTCCTAAAAGGACAAAAACCATAACATGTTTCCTTAAGTGAGGATGACAAGTTATTAAACACAACAATTAGAAATAGTTTTAAATCTTATCAAAGTAAATACACTTTCTTTCAAAATCTTAATAACATATAAAATAAAATAAATCTCACAACTTTCAACGTGTAAAACGCCTTTGCGTTTATGTGTATTCAGAGAAAGCACATAACTTTCAACGTGTAAAACGCCTTTGCGTTTAATTAGCTTTCGGTTCCCGTGTCGTCATTATTAGTCTCATCTAAACAAACCGACCATTGCACTCATAAGGAGCACAAATCGCCGAAAAATGAGTCGGAAGACGTTACGGGACCCGACACGTGGCCGTAAAAAGGGTTCTATCGTTTTTCCGCCGAGCCCGGTCTGTTAGGGTTTTCCGGGGCCACGAATGGCCCACGATCGTGCAGGACATAATGATCGATGGTCCACGTGGCATTCCGCCGCGTCATGCAACACGCCACTGTACCTGCCGGCGGCGCCGGATCCAGATAAGGCCGGGGCGCAACTCCCTTGACGGAGTACATAAACGCCGTTAGATCATCTCCGTCAAAAAGCATAATGAAGAAGGAGGAGGTTACAGGTATATTGCGCGCGTAAAAGTAAAACCGACTGAGATGCGGATGTTTTCCCCGCGCCTTATATTGACAATGTCTTCTTGAAAGAACACAGACGGGTTTCTGTTTTGTTTTATTTAATGATAGGAACCAGTCACTGCCTGTGCCCCGGGCCCGGATCTGTTAGAGAGCTGGAACCCGCAGGATCGATTCCCCCCGGGCGTAAATCTGCAGTGGGCGGTCGATGAATGCTGGGTTTTGTGCGAAATGGAGAGGAGCTTTTCTCTGTAAAACATGACAGGCGGTGGCGTTTCCGAAAGCGAGAGCACGGACACGGATCCGCAGCCGGCCGACCTCGATCCGAGCTGCTACAGTTCTCCAGCGGACATCAACTGGAGCAGCGGCAGCAGCAACAGTTGCGACACCTGGGCGGCGGGTTCGGGTGGCCTCGGGTCGGCGAGCAAACCTCACAAGGCCAATAACGATGCTGGCTGGGAGGCCATCCGGAGCCTTAGGACCGAAGCCCCTCTCACTCTCTCGCATTTCAGGATAGTCCACAAGCTGGGCAGCGGGGACATTGGCAGCGTTTATCTTGCAGAGCTCAAGGGAACGGAATGCTATTTTGCGATCAAGGCCATGGACAAGAAAGCGCTGTCGGGTCGGAATAAGCTGATGAGAGCCGAGACAGAGAAAGATATTTTAGAAACGCTGGATCATCCGTTCTTGCCGACACTGTACGCGCATTTGGACGAAGCCCAGTTCTCGTGTCTGGTCATGGAGTTTTGCCCAGGCGGGGACCTTCATGTTCTCAGGCAACGCCAGCCGGGAAAAAGATTCGGCGACCATGCTGCCAGGTAAATTATTTTATTCGGTAGCGAATTCGCGACTAGGTTCTGAAGGGGGGCAATTCATGTCTGATTTTTCTTTGGTTTGCAGGTTTTATGCCTCGGAAGTATTGCTGGCGTTGGAGTATTTGCATATGCTGGGAATTGTATACAGAGATCTGAAGCCAGAGAATGTTCTTGTTCGTGAAGACGGCCATATCATGCTCACAGATTTCGATCTTTCCCTGAAATGTATCGTCTACCCGACGCTGCTTTTGAAGCCGAAGGGATCCGTGTCCATGTTCGACACTGATTCCGACGAACGGGCAACGCCACCACCAGCCATGGCGACGCCGTCGTCTATTTTTCATTCATACGTGCTCCCCTGTACGAGCAGCGTGCACCAGCCCCGCCACCACCATCCGACAACCGTTTCTTGCCTTCCGGTGTTCCACCATTTCGCCAAAAAGAAATCCAAGGCGCCGAAACTCCATTCTCTCCGCCACGCAGAAAGCTCCGCCGCCGCTGCAAACACTCCGCAGCTCTTGGCCGAGCCTACGGATGCTCGCTCGATGTCGTTCGTGGGCACGCACGAGTATCTAGCACCGGAGATCATAGCTGGCGAGGGCCACGGCAACGCTGTCGACTGGTGGACGCTAGGTATCTTTCTCTTTGAGCTTCTCTACGGCCGGACTCCGTTTCGAGGCCCCGACAACGACAAAACACTGGCCAATGTCGTTGCCCAGGCCCTGCACTTCCCCGACGACGACGAAGACGATGACACGGTGCTCGGCCACGGTCCCTCCGCCGCCGCGAAGGATCTCATCCGAGGGCTCCTCATCAAAGACCCCGCAAAGCGCATGGCCTCCGTCAGGGGCGCCACGGAGATCAAACAGCACGCGTTTTTCCGGGGAATAAACTGGGCGCTCATCCGTTGCTCTATTCCTCCTCACATACCAAGCCCCTTCGTCCCGCCAAGGCCTCCGCCTGCTAGTCCTCCCGACAAGCGGCCCACCAGTGGCGATTTTGAAGATTTTTAGAAGATTCACGACTTCTTGTCTGGGGATAGATTGAGTGTACATAATAATTTGTTTTCAGTGGGGCAAATCATATCGTTCCGGTTATATTATTGACGGGCGGTGGGAAAGTCGGGCAAATGTGGGCCGGTTCGAGGGCAGCGACATGATTTCCGTCTTTTCTGGTTCGATTCTGGGTGAGACAAGCATTTTCTGTTAGTCTCCTGGCAGTAAGTACTGCATTATAAGTGTAAAGGCGTTTGCTGGCTTTTTCAAATCGTTCTGACAGTCCGTTGCGCCGATTAAACACAATTCATTATTATGCTATACTATGTTAGTCATAATCCTTGCTGTCTCTCTTAAAATGAACACTTTAATGATTTTTTTTTTCCATTTCAAAACATCAAGCAATACAGCATTAAATGTTTAATTAGTACAGTATCAAATTATACACATCATGAAATCTGAACATATTGTTTTAGATCAGTGCAGCATTGTATGTCGTATATGATATATACTTTTACATGTTCTACTCAGCATTATATGTTATATATAATATTTATATCTTCTACTTTAAAATGTAATGTTTTATATTTAAAGTCCAGAGTGTAATATTAAATGTGAAGTATCGGAATATATATCTGAAAACTGAAATATATTGTTGTAGATATAAGGATGCATATCTTAGATCATAGGTGATAGAAAAAGGTATGGGAATAAAAATTGGCATTGGTATAGCTTTTTACATTTTTAGGTTTAGCTTTATTATAATTTGAGTTTTTCTAATGATTGAATATTAGTTTTAAAAGGAGTGGGCATTTTTAAATTGATGTAGAGGGGCAAATTTTATATTGATTTCTCAAAAACTCAATGGGATTGGAAGAAAAAATCAACAAAAGAACATATAGAAATTTGATTCCTTTTGTATATATATTGGATTATTTAATTAATTTATGGTTTAAATATGTTAAAACTTTTGATTAAATTTTATTTATAGTTTTATATTTTTATTTTAAGTGTGCTTTATCAAACACTATCTCAAATCTGTAAAAGAATTTAAGATTGTTTAACTTTACTAAGAAATCTGTAAAAGAATTTAAGATTTTATAGAACAATGTTTTAAATAGTTTAGTCTAGGTGTTTTAGGGTATTTGAGGGGGCTGATTTCATTTATATGGTGTGGGATAATTGGCATTCTCTAGATCTGGTTATAAAAATCGAGGAATCGCAGTTCCACCTCATTTATGCATTCAGAACCATGATTTGAACAACACAAAATTTGGATAAAAAAATCACCAAATTTGATCAAAAACTAGTCAAATATTTAAGCTTATTCTTTGTAAAATGAAAATATAACTTTTCACAAAATTCCTATCAAAATTAACGGATGGTTTTCACTTTCTGGTTGATTTTTGGCAAAATCTGTCCAGAATCTAATTTATCCAAAATCTAATGTCCAGAATCTAATTTATCCAAAATCTAATTTTTAATGTTCATAATATTTCAATATTCAAAATCTAATTTTAATTACAAAAATAGATTCAGAACACATTCAAATTATGCAATTTCAACCTCTTATATGGAATTCAAAGTTTTAAGTGAAAAAAAAAAGTCTACATCAAATTTAACACCACATAAAAGGACTCTTGATATCTTATCTTAAACAACACCCTTATGAGGATGAACCTCCTTCAATAACCATATACCTATCCATCTATACCAATTATAGATGCTCCACGTGGCTATGGATTTTGCACCTAATCAGAGCTCCATGTGCTTATTGCTCTTGTACATCTCATCCCATGTTCACTTTGTATATGGCGTGTTTGCACCAAATACACGACATATAATGAGACAATACGTACCCCTAAGGCACATAGGATACCTAAAATTGTCATGGGGCTACACCAATCCACGAAGGAACCCTATGTTCCTTTGTCCAACAACCTATGTGTACATTGTATACAAAACATACTATGTAGCAAACATGCACCATCCATAAAATATTAGAGAGCTCCACAAGACGTGTCCCTTTCCGACGGACCCAACGTACAAATACAAAATTAGGTAGGGTCAAGGTGTTGGACTCAAGACAAGCTAGGGTCATGGCGTTGAACTCTACAACCATACACAACTCATGTGAATCCAATCCGATTTAGTGAGTACAATCCAAAGACACTTGAAGACAGTGTTCGTCGTGGTGGCTAGCAACTCTCTTACCATACAGTACATGCAAATAAGAAACAAAGCTACTTAAAGTTCAATTAAGCAAGAGAATGTTTAGCTTTGAACAGAGGGGATCAACAAGAATTCTCCTAACTTCAACTCCCTAATCTAAAGATTTGAACTAATTGTATAGTAAGAATGCATCATGTATTTATATTACAATGTTAAGAGAGAGAGTTGAAATGATAAGAATCCTCATAAAATGGAGAAAGGAGGTTACTTGCAAAACCAAAAATGGTGAGGTGAAATATATATATACTCTTTTCAAATGAGGAGAGAATAACTATTGAATAATCAAGTAGAGTACTATATATGACCATGACTTTCTTAAAGGGTACATATGAAACCAGGGTACGATACATTTGAAAATGAATATTTCCTCCGTCTAAAATGTATGTTGGACTAATGTTTCCCAATGGGGCCACATAACTATTTAAGATGTATTCCACATTGGTGGGAGAGTAAGTCATGCATATCAGTCATTGGAGGTAAGCTCAGTTTGGAAGTTCACAGTAATATTGGAAAAATGTTGTGCATGTCCATGCTCTTCAAGTGGAACTTCCAAAGGGAGAGAGAGATTGAGAGTATTGGAAAACACACTTGCCAATGAGAGAGGTAATTTTAGTTACTCAATCGATTAAGCCATAGGGAGAGGGTCTTTAGACACTCAATCAATAGGCCATCAAAAATCAAGGGCATTAAAAATCTAGATCCAAAACGCTTACAACACAACCTAAGTAAGTATTTCCATGATGCGATAATGAGTTATGGTTGACCATGGGAGGAGAAATTTGGTCATGATTCCATGATGTAAATCATGACCGGATGCAAGGTATCCAACCGATATGGGTATCAAGGTACTAATATGAACCAAAGCCAAACACCAAAAGGAACCATGCAATTAAGGATCAATGGTGGAAATCCACTATGGCATGCAAAGTAAACCACCAATGATGAAAATAGTAACCAAGGAACTAGGCCTCTAATCAAATCCGTAGAGCAAGTGGGGTATGATCAATAAGGGCATATCCATTAGAGGAATGTCAATGTTGATTCCCTGTAAATTGACACAAGGTACGATGAACTGATAGTTGATTAGGACTTGGAATTGACATAATGGGATGAGACCATGATGGGTAGGAGACACGTGAGTTCCCTTGAATGAAGCATAAATGATGGCTAACCTAGGTAGCAACCATAAAGCCTAATGGCATAACTCAACACAATCTCAATGTGGAGAATGGGAGGCATGTAATGTTGAAGGCATATCGGATACCAAAATAGATGAAGCCAAAGCAAAGTTGTGAGTGTTACTCGATGACCAAGCACAAATTGAAAAGGAGGTGATGAGCAAAGCTCAAGTGAAATGGACACAAAGTAGATGAGAGGGTGTGATATGGGACTCAAACCCAATGGGACTTGTCAATGGACATGGTGAGTTGACACACTATTAATGTTTTGAATAAGGGTGACACTAAAAGTTGCTCAAGTTGGTGAAGAGATTTAGCATGTTGTAAAACATGTTGGCAATACAAAATAATTAATTTCTCCCCCCCCCCCCCCCTATTTAATTTTTTTAATGCTTTTGGAATCTTGGTGTTTTCCTTGGATGTTTTTGCGATTTTTCTTTTAGAAAGGTAAACAAATGGTTGCACTCCAATGAAGGGACAAGGGCCATATGTGACCAAGCAGTTATGAATGATGGGTAGGGAATGCGATAACAAATGGGCTTCAACAATGAGGATACTTAGGGTGGGTCTCCTCAAATAGGATGAGTGGTGGATCCTTGCATGTATATGGGGCTTCAAAACATGGATGAAGTGGGACAATGGGTTCAATGATATGATAACCTTCCTCGAAGCTATGTAGCCTTCCCCGAATCTATTCCCCAAATCTATGCAGCCTTGGATAATAGACAGGTAGAGCATCAATCCAATATGATTGAGGTTGAAGGTAAAATTGTCAATCAACTTGTTTCCATTGTAATTGATCCGGAGGCAAGTCAAAGTTATATTTCTCCTAAGTTGGTTGAAAATTTTCAGTTAAAGAGAAGTAAGCATAGTAAATCATGGTTGGTTCAGTTGGCTACTAGAACCAAAAGGATAATTAGTGAGATAGTAACATGGATTCCCATTAAATATGAATGGACTACATACTTTTTCATATTTGAACATAATTCATGTTGGTTCCTATTATTTGCTTATTGGGATGGATTAGTTGGATGCACACCACATTATTTTGGATTGCCATAACAAGACTCTCACTTGCCTTGATGAAGAAGGAGAGAAAAATATAGTGAAAGTCATTCCAAGGCCTATTTTCATAAGGAAGGTTTCAATTATGCAGTTAAAAAGGTGTTTAAGAAAAGGAAGTTAGTTGTATGCATCTCATGTAGAAGAACCGGAAAAGAATAAAGGCCCCAACTTGGAACATTTTCCAATATTACAGGAATTCACCGATCCATTTGAAGAAATATCAAGTTTTCCACCTAAAAGAGACATTGATTTCTCTATTGACTTGGTACCTAGAGCTGCCCCAGTTTCCAAAATACCATACAGAATGAGCACACATGAGTTGAAGGAATTACAAATGCAACTAGAGGATTTGTTGAATAAATGATACATATGACCAAGTGTGTCCCCTTGGGGAGCACTAATACTCTTTGTAAAGAAGAAGGATGGAACATTAAGACTTTGTATTGACTTTAGACAATTAAATAAAGTCATAGTGAAGAACAAATGTTCTCTGCCCTGAATTGATGACTTGTTTGATCAACTAAAGGGAGTAGGGATTTAATCGAAGATAGATTTGAGATCAAGCTATCATCGGGTGGGAATAAAGGATGAAGACATCAACAAAACAACTTTCAGAACTAGATATGGTCATTACGAGTTTGTGGTGATGCCATTTGGATTAACAAATGTACCAACTATCTTCATGTGCTTAATGAACGACATATTTATACTGTTTGTGGATAAGTTTGTCATTGTATTCTTAAACGACATTCATATTTATTCAAAATCAATGGAGGAGCATGAGGATAATGCTAAGAGAGAATCAACTTTATGCTAAGTTGAGTAAATGTTCATTTTACCAGAAGAAAATTTAGTATTTTGGACACGTCATATTTGTGGAGGGGATAACAGTAGATCAGGGAAGCTTGAACCTATCATGGGATGGCATACACCCAGAAGTGTATCAGAGGTAAGGTCATTTTTGGGGTTGGCAGCTTATTACAGAATATTCATAGAAAGATTCTCAAAAGTGGCATATCCAACTACCTCATTGCAGAAGAAAGATGTCAAATTTGAATGGACACCACAATGCGAAGAAAGTTTTCAGTAGCTAAAGACATTGTTCACTAATACACCAATTTTCAAATTTCCTAATCCAGATGAATATTTTGTGGTATGCATAGATGCTTGCAAAGAAGGAATTGGTGAAGCACTCATGTAGAAATGACATGTGCTTTGTTATGAGTCTAGGAAGCTGAAGGAACATCAGAAAAATTATGATACACATTATTTAGAGTTATGAGTCTACTATAGTGCATGCCTTAAAAAAGTGGAGACATTATCTCATGGGAAAGAAGTTTGAATTAAGGAGTGATCACATTGGGTTGAAATACTTGTTTACAAAGAAGAATTTGAATGTGAGACAAACAAGATGGTTGGAATATGTTTATGAATTTGATTTTCATATTGAAACATATAAAAGGGAAAGAGAACAAGGATGTGGATTCCCTTAGTAGGAGAGTACATGTAATGCATGCTACAACCATTAGCATGTGTAAATCATATTTAAGAATCAAAATTCTTGAGGTTGTTATATCATTTGAACATTATCTTCAGGTAAAAGAAGGATTACAGTAGGAAAATGTATAACATAAATACGGAAGTTATAGGATGGAAGGTGATGTATTTCTTATGCATAGAAATATAGTTTATGTTCCTGATTCTATGGAATTAAGGAAATTGATAATGAATTAGATGCATAAGATTCCATATGCAGGACACCTTGTAGACCAAAATACAATTGCAGCAATGATACGTTAATAATTTTGGCCAAGAATGAAGAAGGATGTTGCTGAGTATATAGCCAGGTGCATGGAATGTCAGAGAGTAAAAGTGGAGCACAAACATCCAATAGGTTTTCTACATCCACTACCAATACCATAATGGAAATGGGATGTGGTGACCATTTATTTCATTACTAAATTGCCCGGGATAGTAAAGTAACATGATTCCATCATGGTAGTGGTGGATAAGTTAACAGAGGCTGCCCATTTTATTACAATCAAATCAACACATAAGCCAACTAACATAGCACATATTTATATGAAGGAAATTTCCAAGTTACATGGGATACCAAAGGCCATTAATATATCAAATAGAGCTCCAAAGTTTACTTCAAACTTTTGGAAGGGTTTATTATAAATATTTGTAACAAATTTGAATTTGAGTACAACATATCATCCCAGACTGGTGGGAACACTGAGAGAGTTAATCAAGTTATTAAGGATATGTTGAGGATGTATGTGTTGGATCAAACACCTAAATTGGAAGATTACTTGTACTTGGTGGAGTTTGCATACAACAATGGGTGTCATGCTTCTTTGAAGATGATTCCATTGGAAGTCTTATGTACAAGAAAGTTTAATACTCCAATAGTTGGGACAATCTAGCAAACATAATAGTAATTGGGTTAGAATTTCTCAAGGAAATGGAAGAGAAGATTGTGAAGATTAGGAAAAATTTAAAGATGGAACAGGTAGACAAAAACGTTATGTAGATAAAGGCAAAGTAGCAAGAGAATTCATAGTTGGTGATCATGTGTACCTGAAAGTTAGGCCGAAAAGGATTTCATTGAAACTCAAAATTTTCCCTAAGTTAGCATCCAGATATTGCAGGCTAGTTAAAATTTATGTAGGATAGGACCCGTTGCATATGAGTTTGCTTTTCCTGCTTGCATAAGAGTGCATAATGCATTTCATGTGGGTGAAATTGCGAAAATGGGTGTCTATTTCATGAGAATTGGGGGGTGGAGAAGCATAGCGGAAGTTGTTCGACCGAATGTTTAAATTTTTTCGGCTGAATAAATTATGTTATTCGGCCGAATAAATTCATAATTTTTTAACTGGATAACCATTCACCATGGACCGTTAAAACTAACGGCAACCTAGAAATGTGTGCGAGGCATTGCCGACCGAGAAAAGTTGTCGACGATTTTTTTTTTGGAAGGTTATCCAGCCGAACAATTATTCGGTCGAATAGTTATTTGGCTGAACAATTATTCAGTCGAATAGTTATTTGGCCGAATAATTATTCGGCCGAATAATTATTCGGCCGAATAATTGTTCGATTGAATAAGGTTATTACATATAAGGTCAGTTGTGGTCGTTGTCATTCATTCTTCCACTGAATATCGTAGGGTCTCCTGTTGCTACAACCCCATCCTATGCTGAATAGTGTAGGGCCACCTGCTGCTACGACTCCGCCATGCTGCAACCCCATTCTTCCGCCGAATAGTGTAGGGCCACGCTTCCATTGTGCCACCCCACCATTTCGTTTTTGCCACCGTGGCACCTTGCCATTTCGTTTCCTGCCACCTTCTGGACGTGCATGTAGCAGTTGCGGAGGCAAGACGTTGTTCGCGACGTTGGACGTGGAGCTCAGATATTGGTTCGAGATCCGGATTCAGCCTTCATTTCTCCAGGTATGTCCGCTATGAGCGTTCTCCTTAAAAATATTGTTTACCAATGTGTGCATGTTCTATATGTGATTTGACCACCTTAAAAACCAACCATTCCACCCCATTTCTATCCATGACCACGTGTGCATACTTGTCGAACGCGAAATTTTGGATTTGAGCCTCTCTAGGATATTAAAGATTGAAAACCTTAGATAAGGAACTCAACCTAGTAGCGACCCTTTTATTTATACTTCGTGTGGAATGGGAACCTCCGACATATGGGATTCCTTGTTGGCCTTTTGCTTTGTGTGTAGCTGTCGAGAAGGAGTAGTGGTTATAGCTGTGTATATACTCGACTCTGCGCACCGAATCACCGTAGACTAGAAGCAATCAAAACTCAACTGCTCGAAACTGCCACTATAACTGATAGCGATTGATAGATGAATGGAGAAGGGTGGGGAATCCAAGTCATAGGATTCTTGTGTTCAGACTGGACTGTATATTCCTTAAATTGTGTTATGTGTATTTAATATAAACTGAGAGTTAATTCAATAAATGGACTCTCGAAGGTGCTTCTCATTTGTGTGCATAAACTGATTGTTTCTTGGTGGCCTGGTATCTCGGTTAAATTCTCATACAATGAATCCATAAACAAAAAATACCAGTCATGGGGAAGTTAAATAATAAAAGAGGATGTTAAGAGTCACCCTTTGTAACTCCCCTTTTCACTATTTTATTTAGCAAATGAACGAATTCATGCTACCACACGTAACATGAGGGTGGGGATGGAAGACCACCCAAGCACACACACCACTAAAAGGTGAAAGGAGGAAAGTGGAGTCACCACTCTGTTTTTTTGGCTAAAGTGTGAAACCATATGGTGAAATAAAAGAAAATAGGATCAAAAGAGGTAGGAAAGCCACTATATTAATTATAAACTTAACTTCGACAATGTTGGTTCAGTAGGAGTTGTTCTTTATTCTAGTCTCGAAACCAGTATGATCTCTGAGTTCGTTTCTCTTATCGAGTAGTACTAGCTCTTCTCTTAGTTGTTAGCTCTAATACTTGTTTAGGAAAGTCTTGTTCTAGTATCAAATGAGCTAGTCTTTCTCTCCTATTCTACTAGTGCAATTTTATATCTAGATGTTTTTTATTGACTGCAACTCAAATCTTTGGTGAGAAGTCGGCGTGTATTGTCTAGTGTATAATATATGAAGGTTCATATTTTATTTTCATAACTACAACTACTTAATACAAAAAATAAAAAATAAAATATAAAAATAAAATATAAAAAAATCAAAAGTAAAATAATAAAATAAAAAGGAGTCATAAATAATAACATAAATCATAAGTGGGGTACTAGGGTCATTTAGGGGACAAACAACCATAGTACCCAAAGTACCAAAAACATTAAAGGGTGGTACAAACAACTCCAGATGGGCGAAATGACCCTACTAACCACACACCAAGTACAAGGTACCGCAAGACCAATAAACAACAAGGTGTAAGGACCAAAAGTAAATCAACCAAGGTGGGGAAGGTACAACCAGTCATCTCTCTCTCAAATGTACAAATGTTCCATATAACCTGAAAGTTCACCATCACTGTATGAAGAAGGGTCCACACGGATCATGTGGTCATGATGAGGTATATGTGTGAAGAGCTATATCGGCCATGAGAATGAGTTTGTTTGGTGTGTTGGCTTTTCCATATGCATCAACATCGATGACTAAGACATCATTGTGTAAATTAAAGTGATACACACCAAAATTTGTTTTGGTGTATTTTAACTTTATTTCATACATTATACATTATGTATGACTCTAAGATTACACTTTTCTAAGACTCAATGTATTTTTATACAAATTTTCTAATATAAAAAGTTGTCTTTTTTTGTGTGTAAAAAAAATGTATGACTCAATGCACTGATAATGGTGTTACCAAAAATTATCATTACATAGAATTAACAAGGGCATGTACCTCACTTTCATGGTGTGTTGATGTGGTATAGGAAGTATGACGTGTTAAGTGTTGTTATTTTTTATGAGCACACTATTTCTAATGAACTTGTTGATAGCCTATGTGGTGTGCTGATGTGGTATAGAAAGTATGACGTGTTAAGTATTGTTATTTTTGACAAGCACATTATTGTTATTTTTGACAAGCACATTATTTCCAATGAACTTGTTGATGTCACATAGGCTCGTGACTTGGAAAAAATAGGTGCACTGAGGCAAAAATATATAGTAGAGTTTTTTACGAATTTCTAATGCACTAAATTTAAAATTCAATATTGAATAAATATTACAAATGTTAATTTAGTACAAATCGTATTTTTTATATCTATATTTTCTTGATGAGGTGTGTATGTGAATTAGGGACAATCACAAAAACATAGGTCAATGCATATAACTTTGTGAGTGCTTGGGTGGATCAATAGAGGGAAAGGGATATGTTTCCACATCTAAGTACTACTGAGACTTTCCTCATTTTGAAGGATGTTCACCTCCTCATTCCTTTTGAGGAGGCTAAATCCATCAAGGGGAACATTGAGTTCTTATGCTAGTTGATCTATCTAGGAGTTGGGAATAATATTTTCCCCATTTCCATAATGTTGTACTTGGTGTTGCAATAAATAACCAATTGGCATACATCCAAAGATATGTCAGTTTAGAGCTTACACACCCTAGTGAGTTCTATGATGTTGGGGGGTTTTCTTGCATTCTTTTAGAGACAATGAGGTCCCTTATCGTTATTACACTAGCACACCATGTTATTCATGGGAAGTGCATTGGTTTCCCTATGATGCATTATGTGGATAACCTTATTCAATGACTTGGATTAATCAGGTGGTCTGTTATTCTATTTTGACAGTTTCATATTGCTTTGGATAAATGTCGTAGCATGTTGGATGGGATACATATCTTCCCCTTTGCTTCAAATTTATTTTTTCATTGTTTGACTAGAAACTCCTTAGATATATGACTAACATGTGTATGCACTTTGGGGCTAGATGTTTCCCAAGATGGGTCAACTAGAATTCTTGTGTAGGGTTGTGTGTGAGTATGCCATCCATATGTTACATTGTCATGAGGATCACAAAGTCCTTGACCTTGTGCAATATCCTTACGTAGGGATGGAATGGAAAGGGTGTCTGAACCATCAATTTACTACAACCGAGCCACAAGAAGAGAATGGTAATATTATCTTGATGTTTTGATAAATGTAGATGCACTTTTTTTGTTGTATTTTATATATGTGTTATTGACTGCAATTTTTTGTTTATATTGTCTAATTGTTCTCTACTATTTTGTAGATAGCAACTTGTATGATGATAAGGGGCCTCCGCTCCAACCTAATGTGAAGATGGTAAAGGTTGATGAGATGATTTAGGATAGGAGACCTGACATGTTCCATATGCAATTAGATCTTTGATATTCTCCATATCACTAATCATATGTCTAATTTGAATAGCTACGGAGTCCAACCAATTCGACCCAAAGTGATTAAACAAGATCTTGAGCTTGCAAGGATCTTCCCTTCACTGAGATATGAAATTATTGTTTATTCATATTATCAATATAGACATTCTTAAAGGCATCATTGCTGATTTGAAATAAAATTGTAGCAAGCCTGATCTAGGCTGCTAGCTATAAAACATATGCTTTTGTCACATCATAAACAAAAAAGATGGATACTATAATAAACCTTCTAATCTCCATGCAAATATATCTACTGAATTACATAATAGATTTTTCATGGCAAATATATAAATATATACAACAATTTACTTCCAATGCATGCTACAGAAAATAAAACTCCACCACATAATCTATTAAAATATAACATGCATCCCAAGAAAATAATGGATTGGGGTTGCAATATCACCCATCCAAATATGGAAAACAAGTATACCAATGGCCATTTCCAACGACTTAAACATATGCTCAATAATTCCTCTACTCAATAGATTTCATCCTACATGTGACCATTCGAATTTATATTGGAAATTACAGAGATATGAAGGAATTGCATGCCAAGCATATCAAATTCATAAATAAACCATGGTTCACATAGCTGGAAAAGCATGAAATATGTGGGTACGAAAACAAAAGCTTTGTCAAGGTTATTTCCCCATTGCCATCCAAAACAACGGTTAAAGAAAATGGTTCAAATTTTCCAACAATCTAAAGGTCATGGGTATCTACATGGACCAAAGGATAAGCAAAAAATTCAAATGGTAAGTGGAATGAGGGTTTCCCAAGTAAAAACAAAGGCAAATAGGACATCTAGGGAACAAGAAATTTTCACATATGGTTACACCGACGGACGCCGAATTTTCATGCAAGCAAATAAACGCTATACCATCATCCATGCATCCATGCTATAGCTCCTTGTAACTACCTCTTATTTGACATTTCCAACCCCGTTTGACACAATGTAATAGCTCCTTGTAACTAACTCTTAATTGACAAGCCAAAAAATAAAAACTTGAGCACTTTGAAGGTGAACATAAACAAATAGAAAAAAGAAGCATTTCAAACTCTAAGGCCAGAATTTGATGAAGAGCCCAATTCCAATCCCCATTTCGATCCAAAAATGGGTATTAATAGAACAAATCTCTTGAGGCCTAAGAGGATGACATTTCAATTTGTTGAGGAAGGAAGATGGTCAAAGGAGGCAGAAATATTGAAATTTAAGAGTCAATTCGGATAAGCACGGGCAAAGGAGCTGAAGATCAAGCAAGCACAACTTGCCAAGGAAAAGGATGAGTTTGATATAAATCCTAATTGGATTGAAGTGTCAGAAAGAGTTCCTACAAAAGAAGAGAAACCAAAGGATCCTATACCTGATGTTGAGTGGTGGGATATGGTTCTTTTACCCTCTGGTAGCTACACAGATGTCATGGAAGGTGATTTAAAAGTGAAGATGGAAAAACCTACTATATATGTAAAGCACCCTTAGCCAATTGAGCCTCAAGCTGAACCCCTTCCACCTCCACCGCAAGAAATCAAACAAGTAGGTCAAGCTCGATAGACTAGGAATAAAAATTGAAGAACTGAGGAAGATTAACTCACGCTCTCCTCTCAAGAAATAAAATAGTTAAGGAAACCATCCTCCCATGCTCCCATGCTCCCCCATGAAGCTCCAATCACATTAGTGCCGATTATTAGCCTGAACTTGAGTAACTTGGGATAACTGTCCCCTTAAGATCATGCCCAGTCTAAGGCTAGTACTTCTACATGTATGCATGAGTCTCTAGTGGACACTTCCAGGTTATCAAAAAAGTTAAGAGGTTTATATGCTATTATTTCCAACAAGAGGGACATACTTTCAAAACTCATCTCCTATGTTTTCAAAAAAATGAAGATATTGCTTCGAAAACCACTGAGCTGACCAATAAGGAGCAGAATAAATTTCGTACACAACGACGCCTTGCAAAGGAAAACGATATATAGAAGGTGATAAGGCATGGTTTGATAGATCCTCCAAATCCAAAAGTAAAGATGAGTAATCTTATGAAGGTACTTGGTGTTGAAACAACCTAAGATCCAACATGGCTCGAAATGGAACCCTCCAAAATAATTCGTGGCCAAAGGAGAGATATGGGCCCTAAATCTGAATCAATTTGCCATTTATATTGATTTCTAAGGGAAAACAAACAGATAGAATAATGAAATCAACCATTCAAACTATGAAATATTGGACCCATAAAATTTAGATCTTCGTACTCAGAGACTTGGGAGGCATTGCCTCTTCTCAATGGGTGCACGCGCAAGAGGTTGAAGATGCACGGCCAAAATCCAACTTTGATCACAGCTCATAGCTTAGATAAATCAATAGTTGCACAGAAGCCCCAAAATGCTCTGCTCGCAACACACAAAACTCAAAGGGTGCACGCACGAGAGGAAGATGCACAACCACAATCCAACACAACTCACAACTCACAGCTCGACGAAAACAATGGTTGCACAGGAGCACCGGCATGCTCTGCTCGGAGGTCACATAACTCAAAGGGTGCACGTACAAGAGTCTAAGGCCGATTACAATAAAACAAGTCAATTCTCGAGAGGTAGAAAGTTATGTTATTTTGCTTGTTTTTTTGTATTGTTTGTATTTTATAAATGTTGTTTGTTAATTTGTTTTTGTATTATTTTTTGTATTTGTTTTTTTTTTAATGTTTTTAAAATATATATAATTTTGGAGTGTGACAAATATTACTATGAACAAGTGCCAAAGATGATGTATCCCCATTACATGCTCCTCATAGACACCACTACGTGTTTCAATCCTTGGAAATTTATCCACCATATGTATTTGAATCATATGTTGCAATAATTCACAATTGGAGTGACTGAGACGTCGATGCCATACCATGCTAGTGACATTGGCATTGGCTACCATATAAATAGACACTTTTCTTAGATGAATAAAGGGCATTCAACAACTTGTACATATGATTGGATTAGTCACAATATCTTGAGGCAACCACCTTGAAATCGTCACTCATGTCCTTTACTGGCCATTGATTTGACTAGAATTATATCTCTTTATTGGTGTGTGTAATATGGTAAAGATAAAAAATATTTGGTCCAACACCTAGAACATGAAGACCATCTCCATATCAATGATGATATCACCCTAGCATGCAAATTGAATGATCAAATTGTCATCAATAACCACTTTATGTCCAATGTGTTGTTGTCTATAATTAGAGAGAAAGTGTGCATGTTTGGTCATGTTTTGAGTAGCTCTTGAATCAACAATCCACTCTTGTTAAGAAGAAGAGGACCAAAGTGAAAAGTTCACTTCCACATGTGCACTATGAGGAGATCCAACATTCTCATAAGAAAGGTCTTTGATCTCTACTGTAGATCTCGCAAGCTCTCCAATTTTGCGAAGATGAGAAAGGTAATACTTGAAAGGATGGCCCTAAGGATAGTACCCACTTATGACTTCTATCTTGTGTGAGGGTTTTAATTATTTTCCTTACCCAAGTTAGACTTAGCTTTAAGTGGGGTTGAGATGGCCTTTGGATGGGCTTGATCCCGAGGGTGTAATTTACCCATATTCCTCAAAGTAACTTGATGTTGAATGAGATTAGAGAAAATCCCCTCAAGAGTATGAGCGATAGGATTGTTGACAAATAAATAAATGTTGTAGAATTCAAGAGCAAAGGATTTGAATGATGGAGATCAGAGATTATTCAGAACAATACTTACAAGTTTTGGATATGATTTTCCTATTTCTCCCACTTGAATAAGGTTAACCTTTAGATTTTAAACCTTGCAATATACTCCTCAATCACGTTGAAGTCATCTATTTAGAGGTTGGAGAGTTCAGTTTCAAGTTGGTTTACCTAAGTAATACTCACCGTTTCAAAGAGAGTTTTGAATGTATCCCAACTTTCCTTTGCATCTTTGTTATCCTCGGTATGATGAATGATATGACGCTCAACATGAAGAATGATCTACCCAAGAGCTTCATTCCACTTCAAACACATGACTTTCCATACTTATAAGTTAATTGAAAATGGTGGTTAACTTTGCAATTTCTTTGACAAAGGCCGATATGGGTTAGAGAACCACCTTGTTTTCTTGCTTATCTTCCAAAAAAATTCTTTTATCTTATCATATGTTTTCATTGTCGTTTATTGGGGAAGCTAGAAATGTGCACCATCATCATCATCATAAGCAGCATCATCAACGCCGTCGTTGTCATTAATCATCATCATCATCGCCATAAACAACACCATCATCGTCGTCATCATCGTCATTGTGATCGTAATAATCATCATTAATGTCATCGTTGTCATCAATAATCATCATCATCATAAACAACACCATCGTCATCGTCATCAATATCGTCATCATCATCATCATCAGCGTTGATGTCATCACTATTCATCAACACAATCATCACAAACAACAACATCGTCGTCATCATCATCTTCATTATCATCATCGCCACCATCATTATCATCATCATCTTCATTATCATCATCGCCACCATCATTATCATCATCATCACCATCATCGTCATCATCTTCATCTTCATCTTGATCATTATGGTCGCCATCATCATCATCATCGCCATCCCCATCATAATTGTTATCATCACTATTCATCATCACAATCGTAAAAAACAACAACATCATCATCGTCGCCATCATCGTCATCGTCAGCATCGTTGTTTCCATCATGATCATCATCATCATCATAAGCATCATGATTAACGTTTTTGTCGTCATTAATCAAAGTTTGCATAAAGTCAAATCATATAGTGGACCATTAAGATTCAATGCACTACGAACTTCAGTGCAAGCTCTAATATCATTGGAAATGGAATTAAAATTGATATTGTTATCTACATATCTTGGCAAATGCTTAGTGTAGAGGCATATATGTCACTAAGAAGAAAAGTCAACTCTAATATCAAAATTGACATACGTAGAGAAAAATGCTTAGTGTAGAGGCACTAAGAAGAAAAATCAACTCTAATATCAAAATTGACATAAGTAGAGAAAATGAAGAGACCCAAATCTTTCTAACTATGGAACTTTCTCTAAATACAATGTTAATATATAAAGTGGTTTCCAATGTATTAATATTTCTTGCAACAATTTTTTCCCATTCTTTACTATTTGCTGTCCACAACTTTAATCTCACCAATATTACTATTACTATTGTTGTTATTGTTATTATTAAATGTATAGTTTTTACTAGAAACCAATACTTTACTATCTAATTAAGATGCTCTAACTAAAGAAAAATATCTTAAAAAGTAATCATGATATATTAAAAAATTATTTAATATAAAAAATCATAATATAAAAATAAAAATAAATAAAGATCATTCGATAATGTCTTCAAGCTAAAAAAAGAGTGAAATAGAAACTTCTAGTGGTTTCTTTTTGGAAACTTTTTAGAAACAACTTTATTGGTTTTTAGAACTAACTTGATTATTTTTCATAAGTGGTCAACAAATGATTTCAAATTGTTTTTAGAATGGTTTTTGGGTTAAGTAATATTTTTAGCACGATAAACACATTTCTTTGCTATTGAAGATTTTTTTTGGATCGATGGTTAATATCCCTTGGAGTGGTTTGTTTTGTACCATTGTGTTGTTAAAGATTTCCATGGGATATGGTAATTTTCAAGTATGCATAAGTTATGATAAGTGTCGGATATAGGAAAAAAGAACCACTTCGTAATTTCATAAAAGGATATATTAAGTTATTTTGTTGAATTTTCTATTTTTTGACAAAATCAAATATATTAAAATTTAATTACCCCATATTCTTGTATCAAAACTTCATTTTTTCATGATTTGTTGATTGGAGGAAAGCTTGATGGTCAAAGTGGAAAGCCATATTTAATAGCTAGGTATTCATCTTAACATCATAAAAGTTAGGAGAAGAAGATATTGTTATTGAAATTTTATACTTCATAAGGGGAACATTGAGTTCTTATGCAACCATTGATTTAGCTGAGCTGTGAGCTGTGATCAAAGTTGGATTGTGGCCGTGCATAGTCATCATCATCATCATCATGATCAACGTCAATGTCATCACTGTTCATCAACACAATCATCACAAACAATTTGGGATTTGTATTAATATCTTTGAATAAGAAAAACCATTTTGAGTATATACACTATACATGGTTTAAGAAGAAAAACCGTGACGTGGCACATTAATTAATAGCCTCCTCCATGAACCTTCGCATAAAACCAAACTCCATCACCATGATTAGTTTTATGTCTATGTGTGCCCATCTTTTGGCCTGCAAGAAGGTAAACAACTCCATAGATTGAGGCATGATTATTTATAAATTTGACATGTGGCTTAATAACCCTAAAGGAGATAATAATTTAGGTTATTTTTACAACCTTACACAAATATCCATTAAGATGATTTAAGTGTAGAAAGGGTATTGGGGTGGATGTTGAATTCGGTGAATCAACTAATTTCCCGAAAGAAACTTTAGATTTAAATCATTTTTAAGGGCCTTCCCTCTTTTATATTTTGGCGTCATGTAGGAATCCTACCACAATATAGTGAAAGAGAGGAGTTGAAATAATTTCCAAGATATGATGGGTGTTGGAATCAACTTGCTAAAAGCCATATTTTCAATATCTTCAAGTTGGATATGCAATTATGAGTGATACCCACTTTTTTTAACATCCCTTTGATTATTAATAATATCAATATGTACAAAGAAAAAGTGAAAAAAGAGTGGCCACCTAAGCAACCTCCATAAGCAATGCAAAATACATCAAAATCATGGAATCGATAGTAAAAACACCCAAGTGTCAAAGTAAAAAAATGGACTATATTATGCCAAAATATATATGTAGTAACAAAGTACCCAACTTCCACACAAAAAAAACATATTAAAATCAAATAACAACATTAAAAATTAACCCCAACCATGGGGATTTTTGCAATGATTATAGGATAGGACCCATAAAATAATTGGCATATCATATTCCTTGGGTTTAATAATATCCCTTTCATCAGTAACCTTCTAGGGTATAGGCCCCCTTTAGCTTGCAAGAACTAGGGTCATGAAGGTTTTTTTGACTCACCAACACAAGCCAATGAAAAAGTTGCAAAAAACATGCACACCACTCTCATACCTGCTTGCCAGCATGGTACTGAGGTTTTTCCATTGAAGAAAGTACAAAGGAACATCGAGAAGGAACATGGGTGAGAGCAAGCTCTAGGAAAAGAGGAACACAACTCATATTGCAAGGGTCCTAGTGCCAATAGTACACTAGTTGCAATTGTAGGTGCTCCATCATGAAGAGCTCCTTACCTAACGACACCTTAATCTACAAGGAAAATTCATTGGCATGAATGAAATTTCCATCAAACCAAGAGAATCTGGATTTAACAAAAGAATTAAAGATGATATCATTCCTCTATTTTCATAGCCAAAATAAAACCTCAACCCTAACAAGCAACTAAGCAAAATGAAAATCCGGATCCTAGAACAATTGGATCAGAAAGCAAGGTAGCCTATTAAGATAGAGAGGCTAGTGGGCATAATCACAATAAATTATCAAGCTTTCAAGTTATTTGCAATGAAGACACCATGAGATATGAATTCCAAGGTAAGACACTAGGAAAATAATGCTTTCTAAGTTTCTAAAATAGGCTTATAGATATTGTGAATTATGAAGAGTTAGGCTTTTTTGTTTAGATTTCAATCTCTAGAGATTATTTTGACAATCCTCTAGGAACCAATTTTAACATATCCACTTGTAGCCTATGGCTAGCTTGTATTTCATTAAAATAATGGCTTTACCTCACTTCTAATCTCACCCACAACATCTATGTAGGGAGGTTGACCTTCAGAGCATGGTGGTGAGGAATCAAATTTGGCATGCACTCCACATTGTTTAAATTTTTTATATTGCTTTCCATGGAATGAAATTTAACAATTATTTTTCCCTTGAAATATGATATTTGAATCTCATTTAACCATTAAATTCATAGATTAGTTCTTTCATTGCTTTCGTATATGTTTGTAGGTTGAAGCAATTGCTGATATATTTGTCCATTTTCCTTTATTTGTTTGGCCTTAGCTTTACAATTAGTTAAGAGTGATGTTTTATACACTATTGCACCAATGGAATGAAATTATTTGTAGTCATTCCCAAAGTGGCCTTCCCCATGAAGCCTTGCCATTCTTCTTTAAAATGCAATTCCCATAAAACCCAATCAAGCATTGTGGTTAGTGTTCTACTTGCATGTGCGGATTTATTGTCTCTAAAACAGAGTAAGAAGGTCCACGGTTATTCAATAAGAAGTGAATTTTAGTCTAATGTTATTGTGGGAACTAGGTATAGTGTAGATATGATTGCTGATTGTGGGATTGTTAATAATTCCCACATAATTGTTTCAAAGAAATTATGCATAACAAAAATGCCATGTCATGGAATGTAATAATTAGTGGTTATTGTGCAACATGGCCATCTCCATGAAACCTTGACATTACTCAATGAAATGCATGGGCATAAATCCTAACTCAATCACGTCATTGGTGTTATACTTGACTATGCACGTATAATAAATCTGGAACCAGGTAAGAAGATTCATTGTTATGAAATAAGAAGTGTAATGTAATGTAATGTTGCCATGGGCAACAAATTTGTACACATGTGTCCAAAATGCGAGGATGTTAGCATTGTCTACAAATTGTTTAAAATAATGCATAAATGAGATGTTAGGTCATGGAAAGAAACCATTGTTGGATATGACTAAGATGGCCATAATTTGGTCAACATGGGTTTTATTTGAGGGATATATTATCCTAAGATCAAGATCAAGTATTTATTAATAGTCTTCCCCATGAACCCTTGGCATAAAGCCCAATTGCATCACCATGGTTAGTGTTATGTCTATGTGTGCCCCTCAATTGGCCCTACAACAAGGTAAACAACTCAATAGATTGTGGTTCAACAACCCTCATGAGGATAATAATTCAAGTGTTTTTACAACCTTGAAAAAAAAGTTGATTAAGATTATTTGAGTATAAACACATTATACAACTTGACAAGAACTCTCTAGAGTTATCGTTTTCTATAGGCTGCATTTAGTGGCTATTTTTTTACCCTGAATCGAAAATTGTTTCTACCGATAGAAACGTTTTTGGGGGGAGGTTAAAGTTACAAGATTTTTTAAATCTCGTCGAGAGGCCAACTAGTGGCATTGCACTCAGAACCATAAATTGATCCCCGAATTGAAAAGGGTTGCTACCGGTAGCCTCTCTCTCTCTCTCTCATGGGGAGAAAATTACATATTTTTTGAAACCTTGGCCTTAACAATCGACATCGCTAGAATCAAAACGTTGAATCAACCCTCAAATCGAAAAGTGGTGCTACCACAACACCCTCATTTTTTTATATTGAAATTACAGGTATTTTGAAACCATAACCTTAACAGTCAACGCTACAACAACGAAAATACAAAAAATAACCTCGAATAAAAAAGGGTGCTACCAATAGCAACCAAAAACATTAAAAATAAAACAAATTTAAAAAAATACAAAATTTTAACTTAAAATAAAAATATTAAAGAATAAAATACGAAAATATAAAATTTTAAGACTTAAAATATAAATATGAAAGAATAAAATATAAATGGTAAAAGTTTAAAAATAGAAAATCAAAAGTTAATAATTAAAATTAAAAAAAATACAAAATATTAAACATTTAAAAAAACAAATATTAAATATTTTTTACTTTATAAAACATTCAATAAAAATACAAAATATTAAATATATGTTACCCCTTCCATGTGATGGGGTGGGGCTGGGACACTTAATGGTGGGGGATCGAGCCCCCACCATTAAGTGCCCCATTCCCCAACCCATTACATATAGGGGTAAACTTGTTTAAATTTTTTGTATTTTTGTATTTTTGTATTTTTTTTATTTTTAAAATGTTTAATTTTTTAATTAAAAAAAAAATAACTTAAATAATGTTTAATATTTTATATTTAATTATTAAAAAAAGGGGAATAAATCCTTTATATTACATCATTTTCAAGTTAACAAACTAGGCCTAGCGCCTGCCTTAATAGAGTTTCCAACGCTAACCAAAAAAGCTTCAAATATGCAGTCTTTCTATTCTTTGAGCTACTAAAACAACTATTGTTCCTACCCAAATGATTATATATCCTAACAAATTGAAAGAGTAAAAGGCAACAAAAACACACTCCAACAAATTGAAAGAGTAAAAGGCAACAAAAACACACTCCATGCAGAGGATTAGGCTTAAGGGAATATTGTACTCTTGAAGATCATCCAGGGTCCTGCCGCCCCATTACTTTGTAACTTTTAAAATGTTTAATGTTTTGTATTTTTTTTTAAATTTAACTTTTAACATTATATTTTAATTTTTTTTTAACCATTTTGATTTTAAAATTCAAAATCGTTATTTTTTAAATTTTGTTTTATTTTTAATGTTTTTGTTTATATATTTTTATTTTATAAATTTGTTTTATATTTTTAGAAAATTTTATTGTTTTTTTCTAAATATGTATATGATTTTGAGTGTAATTAGTTTTTTTCATTGTTTTTAAAGTGTTTTTTTTAATTCAATAATTTTTTAGGTCGTATTTTCGAAATGCCTGCAATTTTAACCCTAAAGAAGAAAGGGATGTTACTGGTAGTACCCTTTTTCAGTTCAGGGGTAGACTTTGACATTTTCATTGCAACAATGTTGATTGGTAAAGACATCGTTTCAAAATAGTTGTAATTTCATCCTCGAAGAAAAAGGGGGTCCCATGGCAGCGCCACTTTTCAATTTGGGTGTCGATATAGTGTTTTGATTGCAACAATATTGGTTGTTAAAGCCAAGGTTTCAAACAATACGTAATTTTAGCACTCCTACAAAAAAATGGTGCTATTAGTAGCACCCCTTTTAGATTCAGGGGACAATTTATAGTTTTGATTGCAATGCCACCAATCAACCACCGAGCGGGATTTAGAAAAACTTGTAATTTTTATCCGTGAAAAAAAAATGTTTCTATTGATAGCAACAATTTTTTATTTGGGGGTATTTTTGGTGTTTTTTATGCAAAAATATGAGTTTTTATGGCTAGAGTTTTCGTTTTAAGTATAAAGTTCTCGTCAAATTGTATAATGTGTTTTTACAAAGAATATGAGATGGACGTTGGATTTGGTGAATAAACTTATTTCTAAGAATAAACTTTAGATTTTAAATGATTTTCACAAGGGGCCTTCCCCTCTCTAAAATTTTGGCACCATGAAGGAATCCTACCACCACGATGCAATTAAAGAGAGGAATTTAAACCATTGAAAACAATCCTTGATGAAACATTTCCAAGATATCGTGGGTATTGGAATGAACTTTCAACCTCACCACCTTGAATGGGCCTTCTTTGGCATTAAAATTCATTTTCTCAAGATCCACAAGTTGGATATGCACTTAGTGATATCCTTTTTTTAATAAAATGATTCCTATGACAATTAATGAGATCAATATGTACAAAGAATAAGTTTAAAAAAAGAGCGGGCCACCTAATCAACCTCCTGAAGCAAATTAATATACATCAAAATCATGGGGTGGTGATATCTAGAACACCCAAATGTAAAAGTAAAAAAATGGGGAATTTTATGCCAAAACATATATAGAGAAAAAAATTACTCAACCTCTGCTATATATATATAGAGAGAGAGAGTACCATAAGACAACAACATTAAACCTAGTTGAATGGGGGGTTTGGTGATTATCATCTAAGGTCATGAACCATCTAGTAATTGGCATATCATCATCCATTGGTTGTATAATATCCCACTCATCAATAACCTCCTAGGGTCTAGACCCCTCTGATATTGCAATAGCCAAAGTTGGGAAGGTTTTGTCAGTGTGCTAGCACAAGCCAACAAAAATGTAGTACTAAGGTATCATACCTGCTTTCCAGCGTAGTACTAAGGTATGCCCACTAAAAAAACTATGAAGGAATGCCAAGAAGGAAAATGGGAAAGATCAGGCTCTAGACTAGGAGGCTCCACAATAATCTTATCTAAGATGGCCATGCAAAACTTGAGTTTCAACTCAAGTCACAATATCCAAGTTTGAGTTTGATCATCTACTAGATCATTCACCACACAAATATCTTTTTTATACAAACTCCAGGCTAAGAACCAAGGAACCTCTACTAAGGGATTTCCATCCACATAGATAAGCTAATACACCAAAGATAGTGGGAGTTCAACAAAAGGGCCATTCTAAAAGTGGGTTCCTTCTGATCAAGAAAGGGATCGATATTGTCCTAGGCCTTCTAGATTCTTTAAACCATAACCTCCAATTTTTACAAAAGTAAGAGTGACAACTAAAGTTTCCAAGGGAATCCCCTTCCATGAAACTTTCCAATAAAGGGATCCTTAGCCAACATAAAAACTAAGGAGAACATTCCATGCTTCTTTACCATCAATAGCTCTAAAGATCCATTTGGAAATAAGGAATGGGATTGAAGCTAAGTTTTAATAATGGTTAGGACCCCATACTCCCTTAGAGTACAAAAAAATTCCTAGTTAACTAAATGAAAACCCTTGCTTTAAAGTTTCTTAGCCTATAGAAAGGAGTGAAGGGATTTTTCCAAACAAGGGTAGGCTGCAAGCGAAGTGATCCAGGAGGATCTTAAAAGGACAAAATTTCAGACTCAACAAATCTCAGCAATAAGGATACCAATGCGAATATCTCACCGAGACGATTCCAACGACGTTCGTTTCACGTCAATCGAGTTCCATATGAGAAATTCATTCAAGTCTAAAGTTTCGACAACACTGTTTTTATGTGCAAAAATGGAAAAATAAAGGTGCCACATGGCACCACTGGAAGGGTGTCACGTGGCCTTACGACACCTACGTGGCAACCCTTCATGATGACATGTGGCTTGGCACTTATGAGTTGGCATTAGCTTGGATCCGACACATGGCAAGAGCAGTTGATGTGGCAATACAAGTGGCATGACATGGCAAGTAGCGTGGACCTATCCTCTCTTGGCATGTGGCATTAACAAGTTGGCCGAAGGTTTGAACCATCTACCACAATTGTGTGATGGTGTCCACAGGATTCAAGAATCCCCCGTTCTCATCAATACCAACTCAATTACCTTACCGTTATACCACATGAGTTTCGCGTTAAAGCTATTGGCAAATATTCTATTTATCTGGTAATGGGGTGAAGTTTTAAAAAAGGGGGGGCGGGCCGCGGGAGCCCGCGTGTTTGACCTCGGGTCTCCCACCCAAGAACCAATACGTATATTATATAATATTTCAACGAACACATTACAACCAACGCATAACGTATTCCATAGCATATGGTTAAAACCATTGCTATATATATCTGTGTGTTGTAACTATAAAACGTTGAAGTGGTATACGTGAAGGTGGTTACACCTTGGTAGTGGGTTGTTGCAATGTATTATGTATTTGGTTATCAACGAGCTAGACAAGTAGCAACGGATATGCCATATAGTTGCAACCAATGGCTAGGGTTATAACAAAAGGCCAACCAACATACCTTATTTATATAATGGTTGTAACCAATAGCTAAACAAAAAAATAAGTTGCAACAAAGGGCTAAGTTTAGGCCCATGTGAATCATTCCACCTTGGGTAAATCAAGCTATATAATCCCATGCCATTCGAGTTGTGAAGGGGGAAAGATCATTTTTGGAGGATCCAAGTGCCTTTGAGCACAATTTCTTTATGTAAGTTTGCCTTATGTGTAGAGAGAGAAAGAGGGAGATTGTTGTGGCTATTCTTGTGGTGAAAGTGGCTGTGCATATAGTCGTTTTTCACCAATTTTTCGAGATGGAGTCACTGGTGTAGTCAGAATTTGGATACAAACAATGTTTTTTTTCCATTTCCATCATTAAGGTATTTCCATGTATTTTGCTGAGATAATATAGAGGCCTCTCCATTGAGAAGTGGGTCTGGAGACGTAGTCCATCTTTGAAAAAAATCTGTTATCACATCTTGTGTTCTTCTTTTATGGTGCTTCATATTCATTTGTATGTTTCTTCAGTCATTTTGCACATAAGCTTTGTTCATTCTATTTTTATGCAATTCATGATTGTCATCGAATAAAAGATCTCGGATCACGAGGACACCCAACAAGAGATGTCATATATACTTGGGTGGCTACTGAGAATTTGGTGTAGGTTTGGAATTTGGTATCAAATGGAAATGGCTTGGTGTTCAATTTATCAATTTTATTTTCAACCCATTGGACTGCAAATTCTCATAGGTCCCCCGAGGAGGCTCCAAATTGAAATGGGATGCCTAATAACTTATAGATATTCCTTTGATGAATCCAACTACAATTTTGGTCAAAGAGATAAACAAGCATTGGGCTTTGGCTCTGTTGATAACATTTCATCTTAGCCCATAGAATATTCAAACTTGAGGCTAAGCAAAATGTATTTAGACAATCCATAGTTTTGACCTAAGTGGTTCGATCTTCAAGAATGGTCAAAATGAATAATCAACAAAGTATCCATTAACTGAATGGGAAACATTAGGTTTTGGGAGAGGAATCCCCCATAATAACCTTGTGGATAAAAAAATATCGACAAATTTATCAACTAGCACATAGAGGGATGGGCCAAATAGCATCCCTAATTGATAAACCAGAATATGCTCACTACTTCATATTTTCTACAATTTATAAAAAGAAAAGGAAATGCATCTAAAATAAATTTTCCACACTACAAATAAAGTCATGCCCAAACCCGAGTGCTTTTAACATGGTCAAAATAAAGGCCACTCAACCTCGCCATATGCTTTCTCAAAGTCAATTTCAATAAACAATGTGTCAAGGTCAAAGGCTTTATTCCACTCCATACCCTCCCATAAAAGAACGATGTTGTCTAGGATATAACACCCTTTCATGAATCATGTCTATTGAGGTCGAATAATCTTTGATGGTGGATGTTAGACCCTTAGAGCCAATGCCTTGGCCAAAATTTTGTGTGATGTGTTAATAAAATAACTTTATCCAACTATTGATGATATCTGGGTCACTAGCCTCAGGGACTAATTTGATGAGACCCTGATTAATTTAATGTGGACCCTAAGGATTAAGATGCAATAACTTCGTATTAGACCTTGGTTAGGTTTGCCCCCACAAATGTCTAGGTGGCTTTGTAAAATTCACATGGAAATCGATCCAATCCAAGGGCCTTATCATTTGTAATCTCATGTAGGGCATATTTAAGCTTACCAAATGATAATGTCACATCGCAAGCTCATAGTTAATCTTCTAATACTTTACAAGGACTAATGTCAAGCCATTTCGACATAGCTACTCATCTTTCTTTAATATGGTTTTGGGCCTAAAATACAATTATGTAATGCTCAACAAACCCAGCTTCAATTATTTTGTAGTGTCATTATTACATTCAACCTTCACCTATCAAACTCATTAATGAACCCAACTATAAGTAAAAACCACCTTAGTTGTGTTTTCATGCAACTAGGACCCAATAATATGACGATGGGTTATTTTGAGCATCAAAATGTGTCCACTCATCTCTATGGAGGCTATAGCTTTAAAAGGGGATTTCGCAGGTCAATCACTGGTTTTGATCCAATGTATACACAAATTTAGACACATTTCCTTCAAAAAACATCATCCACTCAAAGAAAATACCATAATTTCATCCTACGCATTTTCTTATATTCACCATAAGGGGACCAAAGAAGCTCCTTTATGAGCCCTTCCAATTCCTCTCACATGACATTGTTATGTTTCCTTTGAGAGAACCAAATTGGTTTATGGTAAAAAAACATGATTGTGGAAACAAAATGCACTATATATTTACCATTCACATAAAAATATAAAGAATTTTGCTCAAAGTTCCATAAATGCATGCTTACAGTTTCAAGTTGGACCATATAGCCAAAGACTAGATTTAAGAGATACCTAGGCTTCATTCTCACAAGAGGGAAAACAAATCGATAACACTCCCTCTTTATTTTCATAATATTCAACCACGTTAAAATATCCATTCAAAAGCCATTGTATGTCAGGATTTTCATCAACTAACCATCACCAGAAGGATACCCCTTTCTCTAGAGTTATTTCAATCATATAGGTTTGCCAAGCCAAGGAGACAACTATCAAATTCAAACATAATCTAGGCTAGTCAATGAAAAGGATCAAAACGTCGGTAAACAACTGCATCAGAAATTTCAGAGAGAACAAATGAGAAAACCATCCTTTCATATTAGAATGGTTAAAAGAAAAGAAAAGAAAACTTATCTTTTTGATAAATAGTAGACAAGTACAAGCCCAACATAAATCTTGTGACTATGGCTTCTTGCAAACATAGCAAATATATCTCACCAAGGGAATTCAACATTTGATGTATAGTATATTTTATCCTTAGGTCATCTAAACCTTGAACATTCCATGAAGTTGAAATATCCCTGAGCCATGGTCAGTTGATATTATCTAAAAAATTAAAACTTACATTACAACTTTATCACTGACGAAGACTAGTTAACATAACTAGTGGAAAAAGGGCTAGTTTCGTGCACAAGCAAATTTATCACGGGTTATGAATTTGGGATATTTAGGTTCTGACAATTATATGGGTGAATGTGCATCAGCAAACATATCAGAAACAGGTCCAACCTCTGAGTCCTATGCACAAATTACTGGGGCCATTTACATTTCAACAACAACTAGGTTGATGTCTACTTTGATGCTTCCTGGGAACACCAGCATATGCAAACTAAACTCAGTTATTACACCTGAATGTAACCAAATGGAATATATCATAAATTAAACTCCTTAATAGGTTTTGGACAAGTTATTTTGAGAATTTGGGAGGTTCTGGTTGAGTTTGGGAGCAAAGGGAGGAAAAATGCTATGTAGGAAAACTCAATTAATAATTTTCCAAACCCTTCCAAACAATATTATATGCGCGAATCCTCAGGGAACTAGTTGGATATACTTCATTAATGTCTCGGGATTTATAAATAACCATTAGAACAAAAAAATGACTCAAACATAGCTATGAATTACAAAAATGGTAACACTAGTCAATAAAAGGTGCTTAAAGAGCTAGTCTTTGAATTGCTTGATCCAAACTGCCTTAGAGTCTTACAAAATTCACTTTTGAAGTATGTGAGGTCTCTTAAATGAGTTTATTAACAACATCAAATCAAAATTGAAACTCCTAAGCAGAAATTAGAGGAGTTTGAACATTCATATCTTCAAGGAGTCTTCAATGCTAGAGAGGTCTTACAAACTGAGAGAATGAGTATGGGAGGGGAGAAGAAGGATAAGTTATGAAATGGATATGCCATGAGGATGAAATAAGAGCTGGTATCTGCAGATGGAGGGCGCACTGAACTTCATGAACTTCTCAGGGGCGCATTCATCAACTGAAACTTCACATGTGCGCTCCTTAACACTGAAACCTTGGCTCTAGTGAGAATGATTGTATATTGGTCATCCAAACACCTTTTTCAACAAGAAAAAAAAATTTTTATTACTGGAAATGACCCTATAGACGCAATGGAACAAGTCTCACAACCCATAAATTCTCATAAATTATGAACCCGGAACCTCCATTTCGGCCCTTCCATATTATTCTCACTGAATGAAGGGAATGAATAGAGATTTCGAATTGGATGCTTGATATTCATTCTTCTGACTCTCGAATAAGATTGAATGGAATTCAGGACTTGCACATCATACTTCCATGGCTGAAAGAAAAGGAAAAATATCATAGAATAATAATTGAAGAGAAGGAATGGGGCACATATCCCACTCGTTGGCTAGGGCACATCTCCTTGCCTTGGTAAGCTAAAGTGCTCACACACAAATTCAATAATGATCAAAAGTTGTGAAAAGGAGTTGCTTGGATTATTTTATAAACTTCCTGATGACCTACTGAGCAAGTTGATGTGCTTGGTGACCTATGAGAGCCCTTCCAAATTCTCCCTCCTTGAGTGGATAGGCTTTCCTGCTTTGTAAAATAGTTGACTTCTTTGTAAACTGGCCTTTAATTTGGAAACTACGCCCTCTCTTGGATTTTATGGATGTTTCCACTTTTATGCTTTTGGAAACTTCTTACACCTTCCCTGATTTTCATCTTTTGTTATTTTATTGCCTCAAGTTCCATTTTAGCAACCTTAACCTCATGAGGGCACCCTCTTGTCCCACTTGCTAAAAATTTAGGAATAATTATTTATGAAAATAATTAAAATAAATAAAATTATTGTTTCTATTGTCCTCACCTGTCTTCTTTTGTCAATTTCTTTCCTTTTAGCTTAGCATCTTGCTTTGTACTACTTTTGTCCACTTTCTTCTTTGGTGTGACAACTCATAAGGCTAGCCTTATCTTTCCATGTGCCCTCGTGGTGTCATTATCATCATCCAACTCACCAAAAAAAAAAATTAATATTTTAAATATGAAAATAATCATTACATCCTTCTAATTTAATTAATGAAACAACTATAGGATAATACATTCCTAGTTAATAATTTCCTAGGCTAAAGTTATCCCCCTTTTCATTAATTAATTCATTGGTATTCGCTAGGATCCATAGGGGGGTTGGTGGATTCTTTGTTTCCCTTGGTATTGGAAATTTGGGGACATGACAACCCTCCCCTCCCAAACTTGCTTGTCCTCAAGCAAGAAACCAATTCCAACTCTAACCAAAAGTCCACCATGTTTCTGTTGCACCACTTTGATTATAGTCATTCTACCAATGACTAATTCCTTTTAAGAAAAAAATCAACCCAACTAAAATAGCTGATAAGAATTCCTAGATCCCACTGTTTGTGCTTCATGTATCCCAGTGGCACGGTTACTTGTGGAAAACTATCATTCCAAAGAATTCCAGTGTCCCACTGTATCAATTGCATCCTTCCAAACATCAAGATCAGCATGGAGAATATATCATCATGGAGGATGTCTAGATCACTCCACCATACTGGAATTTTATCATCTCCAATGCAAAACTGGTCCTCAATGAGTCCCTCCAACTAAGTATGGAACTCCTCATGTTCCAAGTGCAAACCAATACACAGACTCATACCTTTGCTAGCAAATTGACATAGGTGGCAATCCCATGTCTTCAAAACATCATCCAAAAACCATAGATGCCCATGCAACATCTCAAAACAAATGTATGATGTGTCATTCAACTCTCCCCTGATGCAGAAAGAAAACTCACCCTTGGGGGTTCTTAGCTCCAATATGTATCCATCCACCCAATCAATGGAGGAACAATCACTCCAACTGAATGCAATATTATGCATGATGGAGACATTAGATAGATGTCTCTGCTGCATCTCATCAAGATGGAAGGGAAATGGTGCACTTGTGAGGCCACATGGATTGAAATTTAAGTCATCAATGAAATATGTGGGAGCCTCCTTCTCCTCATGTGACAACTATAGGAAAAATCCTTTTATCCAAACTTCATCCCTATGTGTGTTGGCTGCCATATGTATGTGGGGTGAAGGAAAGTGAGCCAACTCTTGGAAGTGATTTTCCATCAATCTTCTGGTTGGTTCAACTGAGATGGATTCATGTGCCTTCTCCAAAAATCTGCAACTTTCTCCATGAGGCAACTTACAATATTTCTGGAAATGGACAGGTGTCTGGCCTTCATATTGCTTAAATCCAAACTCTCCAAGCTCATACAAATCATATTTTACTCCATGTTCCCAATGCACACAAGTACCAAGAATCAAACATTGTTGGTCCAATGACAAGGGTGAGAATCCCATGTCCAATCACCAAAAGGGTAGGTATCATCAAAATTCCATGGATGCCCATGCTGCTCACCAAAAGTGTAAAATGTATCAAAGGAATCTCCATTGCTGTAGGCAGGAATATTGCTCATGTGTCTTTTCTCCCAAGTATGAAAAGAAGAGTCACTCCAACCCAATGGTCCAAATGGAAATCAAGATGCTTCCCCATGTGAAAATTTCCAATGCCTCAACTCTCTGCCACTGGTCAAAGAATGCCTGCAACCATCTTGTGTCCCACTTAATGAAGTCAAATGGGAACCATGTGCATCTTTATGTGATGTGGCATCAAACATAGGCATGAATTCCTCTGCAACTACTAGGTAGGGAATGGTGTTTCCCTTAAATCAGTTGAAGTGAATGTGGGAACCTTTTGCTCCTTTTCAGGCACCAACAAAAAGAAATTCTTGACCCAAACTTCATCCTCAAATCTCATGGAAGAAGTAGAAGGGTCTGATGTGGGATCATGGACCAAAATATCTTCTCTGCAAACTTCATCCACCCAACTAATGGATGCAACAACTCCATCACAGGTTGGTCCATCACACATGATCTCTTTTGATTCCTTAGTGGAGGAATGACTTACTCCATGCAGAAGCTCAGTTTCACTCTGGGAAACTGTATGTGCTTGGAACTTTTCCTCTGCATCTAAAATTTCCTCAACCACATGCATTTCATCATGCACCTCATGAACCACCATATCATGAGCTTCTTCCATAGAACTCTGAATACAACCAACCATAAGAGATTGGATGACTGGTATGAGTGATCTTTGCAACTTTTAATGAAGTTGCTCTATTTGGATCTTGGATTCTAAGAGGTCACCTTGAGTGCTTCTCAAAGAATATTGGGTGGCTATCAACTCATCATTGAGATCATTTATCTCTTCATCATCCTTCAAGGATGCTCCCTGCAACATATACACAAGCTCATGCAAATAATTTTTGTCAGAAAGCATATCTGAAAAATTACCTTGGATTGTAGACATTGCTCTTTGAATCTTCTCCATGGATTCAAGGAAAGATGAATCTTCCAATGAAGCAGCTCTCCAACAAGATTGTGACACTGAAACCTATGTGTCACGGAGAGTGTTTAAGGCCTCCTTGATACTTCTTTCATTCATCTTGAGTGGCCTTTCAAAAGGGGAAGGTAGAGAATAAACATCCTCATCATCTACCCCTGGATCAACCTCTTGAATCTCAGGTGGTGATATTGAGATTGATCCTATGAATTCTTCCTTGACTGCAAGGATCTCATCTTCTTTAGTATTAGGGAAACTTGTACTTGCATCAACCTCATCAAGAGGTATCTCTATGTCACCCACATAGAGATATGGACATCCATCATTATATGTCTCCTCAAAAATTTGGCACCCATCAATAGGTACCTCTTCACAGCATCCATCAGTAGATGCTTCTTCAGAAGTTGAGAAACTGTTAGTAGATGCCTCTTCTTGACACCCATTAGTAGATACTCTTTGATCCATACTTTGCTAATCCTTAGCAGAACTGGTGATGTATTTTTGATGCTTAACCTCTTTGGAAGATTTGCTTGAACAGGTGGAACAACTTGTTACTAACAGAGGTGGAACAACTTGTTTCCTCCATGGGTGGTTTTATGCTCTTTATTGAGTCCAAAAATTCATCCTTGATCTCAAATCCAAATCTGCAATAAAAGTAATCTTTGAAATAAATGGCCTTACCAATCTCTTCTCCCAAAGCTAGATACTGCTGGTAGTGGCAAGGAAAATTTTTACCTGTAGATATTCTCTTTGCTAACTCCTTCTTAGGATTATCCATAGGTGGTTCAGCCATTGATATATGTACATATGTTCATAAATGTAAACATCCTCATCTCTTGGTAATCCTCCATCAATGTAAATTATATCTTCTTCCTCATACAACTCAAAACTTTCATCTTCCATGTTTGTCATTGCTTCCACAATTGCAACTTGAAAACTCTTCTAAGATATCTTCCACTGAGAATTAATTTCCATAGGCTGAGCCAAGTAAATTGCTCTAATACCACTGTAATATCCCTGACCTATGGTTAGATGATATTATCTCAAAAATTAAAACTTACAGTACAACTTTTTCACCGGCGAAGACTAGTTAACAGAACTAGTGGGAAAAGGGCTAGTTTAGTGCACAAGTAGATTCCTCTTCGGTTATGAATTTGGGATATTTAGGTTCTGACAATTGTATGGGTGAATGTGCAACAGAAAACATATCAAAAACAGGGCCAACATCTGAGTCCTATGCACAAAGTAATGGGGCCATTTACATTTCAACAACAACTAGGTTGATGTCTACTTTGATGCTTCCTGGGCACACCAACATATGCAAACTAAACTCAGTGCTTACACCTGAATGTAACCAAATGGATTATATCAGACATTAAACTCCTTATTAGGTGTTGGACAAGTTATTCTGATAATTTGGGAGGTTCTGGTTGAGTTTGGGAACAAAGGGAGGAAAAATGCTATGTAGGATTTCTCATCTAATAATTTTCCAAACCCTTCCAAACAAGTTGATATGCCTTTGAATCCTCAGGTAAATGGTTTGAAATTCTTCATTAATTTCTCAGGATTCATAAATAACCATCATAACAAAAAACTGACTCATACATAGCTCTGAATTACAAAAATGGTAAAACTAGTCAATAAAAGGTGCTTAAAGAGCTAGTCTTTGAATTGCTTGATCCAAACTTCCTTAGAGGATTACAAAATTCACTTTTGAAGTATGTGAGGTATCTTACATGAGTTTATTAACAACATCAAATCTAAATTGAAACTCCTGAGCATAAATTAGAGAATTTTGAACATTCATATCTTCAAGGAGTCTTCAATGAGAGATCTTACAAACTGAGAGAATGAGTATGGGAGGAGGAGAAGTGTTGACACAGTTCTGTCAAAAGGGGTTCACTTCGCACTGATGTCAACAAACACCAACCAAACACCCTTAGGCATTGTCCCAAAATTTTTTTACCCTTTCCAACAACACTAGTAGAGCGAGTGAAGTCTCACCCGAGATGTCCAAGGGGTGCTGCAGGAACCACGTTTCCGCAGTAGGGAGAGGACACACATTAAACCTTACTCTATCTCTATAGAAACCATATATTTTTCCTGCACATTATGCTAACAAATCAAGTACATATTCAACATGTAATCAACATTCGCATTACATATTTAATCGACTCGACAGAGCAACAAAACCTTAAACACATCGTAGCTTTAAGATAACATTCATCATTCACAACACAAAATAGAGACATAATCGAACATCCTCATGTATTAACTCATCTCAAAACCTGCGGTACAACCTTCGCAGGAATAGTTCCAAGCGACTTATCGTGAATCCATATACACAAAATATAACTTGTCGAAAACAGGAAAATACATAGATGTGAGATATCACAATGATCAACTACAACTGAATTCTCTAGATCAGATGCCCGTAGGCTTACAATCATAGTCCTATTTATAGATAGCTAAGTTGTTACAAAATGGTCCAAATGACCCATTCTACCTAACTAAACCATAATTTGCGCTTTCGTCGGCTTCCTTATTCTCTGCGAATGGTCCTTTCTTCCGCGAATTCCTTCTTTTTCATTGTCGGCTTCCATACTTTATGCGCTCTTATCTCGTGCTAACAAGCCCCCAACACAAACTTGTGGCTCGCCCTCGAGCCACCTCAGCTGGACACTTCTAGTGCATTTACTTGGGACTTGAAATCCTCGTATGCAACTCTAATATGGTCAATAACTTCTTTTGTCGATACTTTGAGTACTGCGCAGTATTCGACCTATTGTTCCGTTGGGTGTTCACCATTCATCTGTTGCGCCTTTTCCAGATTCTGCTTGACCTGTTCCATTCTTGCCATTTCCTGCATGGACAACTGTTCTACCTTTGTTTGTAATTCATCTAGGTGCATCGTCCTTCTTTGCTGCCTCTCGTGTGCCTTAGTTACTTGATGTTGGAGTTCTTTCAGCTCCCTGGCCTTTGTCATTTGCATCAGTAGGGGCATCTCCTTAAGCGATCCCTTCTGTGATTCCAGTTGTGTCTCTTCCTGGGCGAGTTGGTGTTCAGTTGGTGCAACTACTCATCTTGTACTAAACTTCCCCAAAACTACGTAACCTCTTCCGCAATTCTCTGGGCCTCCTTTTCCATTCCTGCTATCTCCGTCGCATCCTCTTCTATCGCATCCTGGCGATTCTAGATATGTTCCAGTGGTGTGCCTGATACTGCCCTTGCCAGTAGTGTCGCATTTTATTTTCGCAATTCAGTGATAACTACACCTAACAAGATGGTTTTCACTTCCGGTATTTTATCCTGATCTACCTCATAGGCTTCCTCACATGCCTTGGATCTCGCCTTCTCCAACCGGCCTTTATCCTCTATAGCCTTTGCTTTTTCAGCTAGTGTTATCGAACAATCCACTCGAGCGGACGCGAGCAGGATCTCCCTAACTCAAAGTGAGTCTAGAACAAATAGAACAGACTACTAATGCATTTCTTAGATCTACTTAAGGATCGAGTATTAGATGTCTTACCTTTCACTTCGCAATCCTTTCTCCTGAATGTTGCTCCACGTCTCATGGTCGTCAGATCCAAGCTACAAAACCTGTCAAGACAAGAAACAAGAGAAACGAGTAAATGGCATCTATACAATAAGAGATCTAAGTAAACAGTTAAGCAGGTAAACTACTCAATATCATTACACACATGAACAATATTGGTGGAAAGCATTTGTATTACTGTAAAAAGAGGTGAGTACATAATAGATATATAGAACTACAACCAAGGCTTAACGCTGCATCCCTTCTCCAACAAAGCCAATTGCCATATCCTTCCAAGGAAGTATGAATTCTCCAATTGGTGAGTGGAGATGTTCCAAGGGTGATTTCACCAGCATGTAGATACCATAGACTTTCTCCCCTTGAGATGGGAGAGAGCTTCATTTAAATAGGACTAAGTGGATAGGATATGGATAGGATAGGTTGAGATATGATAGGAGAGGCTTAAGGGATCTCTCCAAGGTATCAGGAACCAAGTGCCAGCTCCTCCAAGAGGTTAGGGATAGGGTCCCAAGTCAGCAAGTTTCAAGAAGGACCTCGAAGAAGCTATTTTTCCCATCTAACTGACTTCGTCGTGCCCTGGAATGGGGCAAGGTGCGATGTCGCATGTTACTCATGTGAAACCTGGAACGACCTCTCAAAAACTAGCACAAATGGGTACAAATCCTCCCTGGTTAATTACTTAGTCAAGGTATCTTCAAGGGTGTATACATTGAATCTTATGGTGGGTAGATTTTGGGTGTAACAGAATGCCCCCCAAAGCATGACGCTGTTGAAGATAGACAGGTGAAGTGCTTTGATAGAAGAAATGGAAATAGACTCGTCGGACAAAGGACACTGCTGCAGTACAACTGACTTTGAACTGACAATCTCATATACAGTACAACATGGCTGCTGAACAATACGGTGCAGATCCATGGTAGTAATGACCGACTGAACACAATCATGGCTACTAGACACAAGCGTAGGTCCATGATGAGATGATAACACAGGCACGACCAATACAAATGTGGATCCGTGTGATATAACTAGATACAAACTCCATTGCAACCTGGGTAAAACTTGACTCCCCAGGGTCTTCAAGCTGAACCCGCAATGATACGAATCTATCCATGTGATTACAAATGTCTTGATGTCGAACATGGTAGAAACCACTTGATTAACGACCATTGGTGTAAACCATTAACAAGTGCGAGGGGGATCACCAGTGATGTCAATGATTCCCAAGGTATCACAGTACATGTCATCAAGCGTGAATAAATGAGTTGAAGTCGAACTCAAGATGAAATCTTTCAATCAAGAGTCAATGATGTAAACTCATGTTGAAAGCGAGGTAACCTGCCATTGAGGCATGCAGGGCCAAGGTACTTGATTGGTTTCTAGATTCAATCCTCGGATGATGTGTTGAAGTCGACAAGGATGAATCCGTCGACGGAGGGCCATGATGAATCCCCCATCAATCGACATGAAACACGAGCAATATGTATAGAGTAGATCGGATGGTACAGTAACATGCAAGACTGACTCAAAGTAGACCGACGTGATGGCGGGTGTACTAACTATAGATGATAAATGATAGACATTTTCTTGAACATGGGCATGGCATGACTTGGCAGTATTGACACGACGAGTGCGACACAAATTCTTAAAGCGACTGATGATGGAAGCTTTTCTTTGAATGACTCAAAGGAGTAACAAGACTCAGGAAATAAGTGGAACTCGAGGACAAACGGATGATCCAAGTGTTGTATGGAAATGCAGATGAGTGCCATGTTCAAGAATGATTACATACTGCCACTAACAATGTATGTAACACAAACGCTTTCCTTTTTCCCCATCATGAATGATGAGTGCCTCATGTGTAACCAGATGCTCGGTATAGCTCATCTCATAGATGAGTCCAATCCCAAATGTTTTCCGAACCTGGGATAGGAGGTGTTCGTCCCATGACGGGCCCTTCAATGTGAGAATTTTAACGAGTCCATAGAAGGTAAACTCGGTTGTCATTTCATGTTTAGAGAGTCTGAAAAGAACTAAAGAAGACTCCAACGGTCCTTTTTCGTTAAGTTAGCCTCATCGCCCGGAAAAGGGTAAAACAACGTAGGAGAGGACTCTTCCAGTCATGATTGGCTGGAGTATACCTCTTTCATAATTAGTGCCTCCTGGTCTGAAAAAGGGGTAAACTATCACCAGGAAGACGACCATTCAAATACTTTAACAAGAGTGAACACGACAAGTTCGCTTGGCAATCTTTTCGTTTTTCGAGAGCCTGAAAAGAGCTTAATGGTAGACTCCAGGGGGTTACCTTTTCCGTAGGAGTTTAACGAGCCCGGAAAAGTGATAAATCATAACTCGATACTTGTTCTCATAGTTTCATGAGTACGAGAACAAAAGAAGAGTAAACTCATCATCGTGCAATAATTACAAACTAACCGTTGCAAAAATAACGACACAACATTCAAGGGAGTGTTCATACCTGTGATGACCGTTGTGATACAAGAAATGACACAAAAGACTACTTACAACTCCTACATGCTAGAAAATATGTCAAATAGCCCCAAATACGACAAAAACGGTTAAAACTATGATAAATGGCACAAGAGCATCAAAATATTTGAAAAGGAATATTCCATTCTATTTATAAATAGAAAAATGGGCCAAAAATAGTTTTCATTGTTTCATTTGCCAATTTGGGAGGAGAAGTACCAATTTGGAGCGAAAAATTCCTTTGCCGATTCCGAGAGCTACGATCCATCATTTCACCCACCATCAGGAGCAGGTAAGCCTAAACTTCATCCAATAACTTTCCAGTGGATTAGATTTTGTTTTTAGGTTCAATTTTTGGGTTTTTTGATGAATTCAAGGAGGGATATTGTGCCCTCGGCTCGTCGCAGTTGGCCCTTTCGGGAATTGTGACGAGACCGACTCAGCGCAAGTCCCGAATGGGTGAAGTGCGACGACATCACACCGTATGCAAAAGTACTGTGTGACGGCGGAGATGCATTTCCCAAACATCAAAATAAACCCAAAAAAAGAACTTGATGTGGTTGGAGTAGGATCTAACAGTGTTTAAATGTCCCTTTTGGCAGGTTTCTAGCAAACCAACATGGTTTTAGAGTGTCGGGAAAGAGAACACGAAGTAGAAGATGTACAAGCTGCAAATGATCCACAATGCGTGGATGCCTTAAGGAACTGCAGTTTGCTCAAGTTCTTTGAGATTCAGGGGATGAGATCCCAAATCTCGTTGCTATCACACATGCTCCAGAGTTGGGATGCGGCCCAACAACATTTTGTGATTGGTGAGCACATCCTCACAATAGATGTTGAGGACATCTATTTTCTTACTGGTTTGTCCCGAAGAGGGGACCCTGTATCTCTTACTGGAACACGGGCCAGTGACCGCACAGTCGATGACATGGTGTCACAGCATTGTACCGCTCTTGCTTGGTCTTCCAGTGGGAAGATTCCCATTAGGTATGTGGTGAGTCGTCCACTGCGTACCATAATGTTTACTATTACAAGAGTGGCAGGGAGCCAAGCCCCACACTTGGCCACTCGGGCTCAGATGCTTTATGCGGAGGACTGCATGTCCCCCAGGGTTTTCAACTGGTGCGAAGGTCTCCTCGCAAACATCCGAGCTTAGCTGACCAAGTGTCGACGGGGAGAGCTCAAGCAGTTTGGTTATGGATCGATCGTGGTATCGTTCCTCTTGGAGTGGATCCCTCTCTTGTGTCCACAGATAGTACTAGATGACAGGGAGCGTAGAGATCCCCACATGCTCAGATGGGATGAGGTGATGACCTATCATCAGCTTTGGTCCTGAGTTCTTCAGTTGGATGGAAGGCCAGTTACTCATGGTTGAGGACTTCTCGTACAGCGGTACGGATTTCAGAGAGGATCCTGACTTGGTGCTACCCAAGGGTGTAGCATGGGGTGACATAGGTGAGAACAAAAACCCTTGTATTTTTAGTTTTGCATATTTATCATTTTTTTGATGCAGTACTGACAAGAATGTAACATGTGTGTGTAGATGTGGGGCCCGTACAACCAGTAGGAATTTTCCTTCTAGCTAGGAGAGATAGAGGTGGGGAAGCAGTTATGCCCCGAGGTGCTCATGCTGCCATCGAGGAGATGGAGGAGGTATATAGGAACTTGTCCCAGCTGACAATAGAGGTTCCTAAGCCAGTGATAGATGACCTGCCGAGACCTATGCAGAGGTTTGGGGTTGGAGCGTTCGTACGCTTCAATTCCCTACTCCGCAAGGTAGCGAGGACTGTGGATTGCTTCCTTACTTAGCGACATCGAGCTGTCCATGCTAGGGGTGGTGTACAGGTCAAGCGTTAGGCCTGATGACACTATTATACTTGTACTGAGGGTTTAGAGGCCTCATGTTTTGTACTACTAAAATCTACGAGGCTTCATATTTTGTAGAGACTCATTGAAAGCCATTGTGCTTCAGATTTTGTACCAGCACTACTTTTGAATGATATATATATATAGACATTCCCGACGATTTATACATTATGTGTTTTAAAATGATGAGTGATGTGATCTTTTTTACATGTTTGCTTTTATACAGTGCATTATTTACATGCCGTGAATGCTTTTACATATTATGAATATTATGTGTGTGTGATGCACCAATCCAAAATGAAGTTGGCCATCGAGTCAGCAACTGTGTTTAACTCTCATGGAATGTGCAGGTACTGAACGGATTCAAATTACCTTTCCAGGAGACGTACTCATCTGAAGAGACAGATTAAGGTGGGATCACAGATGGCGTAAACCCGGTTAAGCTGGGAAACCACTAATTGAGAATCCATGGGGATGAAAATGTGGTTCATACCCAAGGAAATGGCGTTAGCTAGGGTTCCGATTACTGCCTGATACTCTGCGACATTGTTGGTCGCAAACCCTAGGCAACTTCCTCCTGAGATGATGAGCTCACCTGTTGGGGAATATAGTACCCAGGCTACCGAAGCAAGGTTACGGGTATGCTGGCTGGTGCCATCCGCGAATCCATAGCACGTTGCCATCTGCACACGTAGACAGAACATGGTATAAGAAGTGGAAACAAGATCTAAAGACACTAAAAAATAAATGCATCACAGCACACAAAAACACAAAAAACACGCCATGTACAGTATGTACAAGAAATTCTAAGCGTGACAAGTTTAGGCATAGTATCTCTTCAGGTAAATCCCATTGCGGGGTTCACCCAAAGAGATTTTGTCATAGTCTTCAAGCTTGTAAGCTCCCTTTTCCAAAACACGTTTGACAATGTAAGGTCCATGCCACATGGATTCGAACTTTCCTGCTCCTAGTTTGTCATGCTTCTGGTCATAAGTGAGGACCAGGTCACCCTCATTAAAGATACGAGGTTCAACTGACTTTTCGTATTAAGCTTTGATGCGTTTCTTGTTTGCTTCATTAGAAAGAGCGGCATTTCGGCAGGACTCGTTAATTTTTGCTAAGTGCAGGAGACGTTCTTCCTCGGCAATAGTATTAGGAAGTAGTTCGACAACAAGTTGTAGAGACGAAATTTTGCACTCTATAGGTAGGACAGCCTCCAATCCATAGACCAATTGGAAAGGAGTGAAACCTATGGCAGTTTTAATGGAGGTTCTGTAGGCCCATAATGCTGAAAAGAGCATGTTATGCCAATTGGATTTCTGTGTACCTACCATCCTTTGGACCATAGTTTTCAAGACTTTGTTAATGGCCTCGACCTGTCCATTGGACTGCGGGTAGTAGGGTGTTGAATTTTAATGGCGAAAACCCAACCTATCGCTCAGTTCATCAACCATATGGTTCTGAAACTGGGAACCATGATCGGTAACAATAGCCCGAGGAACTTTGAACCGCGCTATTAGAGTGTGGCGGTTTTTCCGTCGTTATGGTATGTAGGCATAGCTTCGGACCACTTTGTAAAGTAATCCACAGCGACAATGATGTAACTATGCCCCCCGACCGAGGTAGGCTTACAATGCATAAAGTCAATTCCCCATTTTGCGAAGGGGCCCACGGCAATAACCGGGTATAATGGGGTGGGATGGGTGCGCTTCTTTGTATGGAAGTGTTGGCAAGGAGGACATTTTTTTACGGCCTCAATACAATCTTTGAAGATAGTAGGCCAATAATATCCTGCGTGCAAAATCTTCTGGGATGTAGCCATCCCAGAGAGGTGACCGCCACATGCCCCAGCGTGACAGTGATTCAGAACGCGTTGGGCTTCATCGTGAGTTAGACAACGTTGAAGAATTGAATCAATGCCATGGCGATACAAAGTATCATTGATGATTAAATAATACTTCGCATGGTGATGTATCTTACGACGGTCGTCGCGAGATAGTTGAAGGCTGAAGCATTGGGTTTGAATATATAATGAGATATCTCCATACCATGGATCAGTCGTGCTGATGAGAAACAATGATTCATCCGAAAAAGAGTCATTGTGCTCAACTTCTGCATCAAGACGGGGAAGGTCACAGATCAACTCAGCAAACACCAGAGACTTTTTTGACTTGGCTTTCTCGAAAAGAAGATCAAATTCTTGCAGTATCACGATCTAGCGTGAATACTTGCCCCCAAATACCTGTCATGTCAGGATGTGGTACATGGGGTTCGAGTCTGCAATGATGGTGGTGGTGCGGAGCAAGATATAGTACCGAAACTTTTGGACGGCGATGACCGCCGCGAATGCGAGTTTTTTGACATGTGAATATCTAGTTTCAATGTTAGCAAGACCCTTACTTGCATAGTATATTACATGTTCCTGGGCGTTTTGATCCTCCCGTACCAAAACCATGGCGATAGTGGTAGAAGAAGCAACGAGATATAAGATATAATCTTGATAATAATTGGGCAGTTGGAGTACGGGGGCATGCGTGATGGCATGTTTGATACTGTCGAAGGATTTTTGAGCTTGGTAGTCCCAAATGAATGGGACGTCCTTCTTGAGCAGTCTCATATACCCCTGAGTTTTCTCGGTGAAATTGCAAACAAAACATCTTAAATAAGTCGCCTTCCCTTGGAGACTTTGAATTTCCGTCACATCAGTTGGGGGTGGTAGGTTGATGATGACCTCCACCTTTAAGGGATCAATGCAGATCCCATCCTTCGAAATGATAAATCCTAAGAGGCGTCCGGACTCAACGCAAAAGATACACTTATGGGAATTCAAATGGATATTGTACCATCTGCATCTGAGTAAAATCAGATGATCAATGTGGAACTCGCGCTGCTTTGAGTGAGCGGGGAGATCGTCCAGGTAAGGTTCCACAAAGTCCTTAATGTCATGGAAGGCATCCGACATAGCCCGCTGAAACGTGGCGCCAACATTTTTAAGGCCAAACGGGAGTTTGCGGTATGCAAACATTCCCCATGGGCAGATGAAAGCCGTATTGTGTTGGTCGGTGGGGTTGATCTCAATCTAGTTGTAACCAGAAAATCCATCCATAAATGAGAAGATGACGCTTCTAGCACAATTGTCGATAATATGGTCGATGAAGGGGGTCGGGTAGTTGTCTTTTGGACAAGCCTGGTTAAGGTACCGATAATCGACACAGACGCGAATGGTACCCTACTTTTTGTTTACAGGGACGACATTTGAGACCCAATCCGTCAATGGGATAGGATAAATAAAAGCATCCTTTAAGAGATTTTCAATCTCTGCCTTGATTGCCGCCGTATTCCAAGGGTGTACCGGTCACAACTTTTGGCGTACATGTTTGACGTTGGGGTAGGTTTTTATTTCATGAGAAACAATCGTGGGGTCTATCCCAGGCATCTCCTCATAGGACCAAGAAAATACATCTCGATATTGCTTAAATAAGGCCGTGCCAGCAACTATTTCTTTAGGGGAACACTTCTGGCCTATGCGAATGTGTTCCACTGTACCAGGTTTCACCGAGATGTCTACCTGGGTGGTTGGCTCAATGTTGGCCAAGTTTCCCTTCATGTCTGTAAGACATGTAAGGATGGGGGAATGAGGGAATGGGTAGATGTCTGGTGAGAAGAGGGTGTGGATGTTGTCCTCTATGTACTCCAAAGGAGGAAGAAAAGATGACCTATGGTGGAGATCATCCCACGGACCATTGTCAACATTCATAACTTCCATGATGGACTCGTCTGAATGAAAAGTCCGAAGTAAGAGATCAGGTAGAGATGATGTCCGTTGTAGAGAACAGGATGGAGAGGCCACAGTTAAATGGTCCTCCGGTGCTGATTGGATAGCCTCGTAGATATGTTCAGCGGGTGAAAGAGGCATTATATCTCCAAGCAGGTGTGTTGTGGCTTCATCCGGTACAAGCCAAGTATCGGTAGAGTGAGATGAAATCTCTGTGGAGATCATGTTCACCATAGCGACATGATTAGGGGGGTTCGTCGTAGGAAAAATGCCCATGAGAGATGAATCTTTCAAAATGCCAACCCCTATACTCTCATACTATTTTGACATTTGTCCAATGGAAGGAACATGGCCAGCAGGATGAGTAGTAGCGTCTGGTGAGCAAAAATCTAATTGGTCAATAGTAACAATTCATCCTTGGTGGGGGACTTGTACTATGCGGAAGACTGAAGAGGCTACCACCTACATGGCGTAAAACCAATTGCAACCAAGCAAGAGATTATAATCTATTGGGGCCGAGACCACTTCCACATCAACGGTTATGGTATTTACGCCCAACTCAACTGCAAGAGCTTGTAAGAGCCCATGAGGTTGAAAGCCACACCCGTCGAATGCTTTCAATGTGGTAGGAGAACGATTCAATTCAGGGGAGCCAATGGATCTCCAATAGGCGATCAACATGACAGAAGTGGAGGCGCCTTCGTCTAAAAGGGTACGATGGACAATCTTCCTAGCAATGTTCGTAGAAACTTGGAATGCAAGCTGGTGGGAGAGCCTCGACTTGAAGTGGTCAAGTCGAAACATGATGGTATTCAAGGAATCGGGGTCGACTACACCGATGGATGCAAGGAGAGTTTTGTGTTGATTAGGACAATTCTGCAAAACTTCCAGGGTAGACATGGCGCAAGGAGATTGTGCCAAGTCTTCTACGATATTGTAATTTTGTGCCGCCCGAGCGTTAGGATTGAAAATAGCTTTCCGAATCGTACTCTTGGGTGGTCGCAATATCGAGTCTAAGGATGGCTTCTCAATGGTGAGAGAAGTTGATGGTACAGTGACATCAGTTAAGGAGTCGGAAGCTTTTTCAGCATTATTTCCAGTGGGTTCCTTCGAAGGGACCGATTCGTAAGATCGCGAGCGAGTGTTCAAATTGATCGTCTCATTACGCATCATGAGAACATGCACGGTATTGGATGGTTCCCCCTGGGCTGGGGGGTTTAACCAATCATCTACTGGTTCTGAGTAGGAAACGGATCATTGAGGACTGTGGGAGTTGGTTTACCCGTAAGAAACTTTTGTACTTCGTCTCTATGGGGACATTCTTTGGAGAAGTGGTCATCTCCACATAGTAAACAAGGATACTTGAGCTTCTGTTTCTGCTTGGTATCGTCAGGAGTGCTCTTTTGTTCCTGCTGGGCGGAAGACTTTTTGGGTTTCCCCTTGTTCTTCTTTTTGCTGCCAAACTTCTGAGATGAAGCTGATTGGACATAATTCACCTCTTCAGTTAGAGAAGGAGTGGTGGATTTGGTGGTGTTGTGGCTAGCCTGAGTCGGTAATGGGGAAGAACCGTGAAGGTTGGATGATCCAACGGTGCTAGAAGCAGGCTGGGTGTTAAGGTATCCAATGATTCCATCAGTTTGGAGTCCCTTATGTGGTTTCGCAGGGTTAATAACATCACGGGGTGTGTCAGGAAGAATATCAAACAAAGTGCCAGATTGAGTGTAGACTAGGTCTAGTACGTGGGCACTTGCGATGGCTTGTTCTTCGGTGACAACACCTCGCATGGTGACATCTCTTGCTATGGTAGGGATGGGGGATTTTGTAAACCAGACTGCTAGGAGTTGATCTAGAATAGGAGCTTTAATGAGATGTAGTCTCCTTCGCCACTCATGGATATGATAAAAAATATGCGGGGCGGTATTCTGACGGAGCGAGGTTAAAAGCTTGGTACCAATTTCATACCGTATGGGCAGCTGGAAATGTGTCAAAAAGTTCATGGCAAGAGAACCAAAATCAGGAAAAGAATGAGGTGGCAACTCAATGTACCACTTGGCAACCGAACCAGTGAGAGTCCTTTGAAACAATTTAAGACGAATCGAGTTATCCATTAAGGAATTAGGTGAACACCATAAATGGTAATTCATCACGTGGCTTTTAGGGTCTTCACCTGACTTGCCGTCAAATTTGGGGATATCAAACGGAAGTTTCACCGGAATTGGTGCCCAGTTAGATCCGTGGTGAATAGGATCGTTGGTTAAGCGGGATAGGTCAGGCATGTCCAAAGTAGCCAGGAAGGACAGCTGCGGGTTAGGCTGCGCGTATTGATAATACGGATAAGGCATGTAAGGACCGGTATGACCGTAAGGTGTACCAGGAGGAAACTGGCCACAGGGGGGTGTGCCTCCCGGACCTTGAGGGGGTCCGCCACCATAAGGTGGTCCATTCCAATAAGGTGGGGGGCCACCTCCACCACCGGGAGGGGGTGGAGGTCTGCCTCCACCACCGAGAGGAGGTGGGGGTCCATAACCGTAATAAGGCAGCCCACCACCACCTCCGCCTGGAGGGGGTGGTGGACCACCTCCGCCACCCGAAGGATGGGGGTACCCACCACCTCCACCGTCGGAAGGATGAGGGTCTCTACCACCACCACCGCCACCATAGTAATTAGGTCCTCCACCGCCTCCGCCTGGAGGGGGTGGTGGACCACCTCCGCCACCCAAAGGGAAATGTCCTCCTCCACCATGATAGGGTGGTCCCCCGCCGCCTCCACCAGGAGGGGGTGGTGGACCATTCCTGCCACCACCGGAAGGGTGAGGGATGTTGTTGGTAAAATGAGGTGGGCCTCCACCAAGGTTAGGAGGTGGGGGAGGACTGATCGGGGGTGGTGGTACTTGAGGGATAGTCGGTTGGGGTTCGTGTTGCAACACAAGTTGTTTCCCCCATAGAGTGTATGGATTCCCGGGATAAGGTATCCCGTATGGTGCGTTTCCTGGATTAGATTGGCCCGGCGCAGGGTTAACAAAACCTGGATATGCTTGACTCCATGAGGGTAGGGTTACATTGGATGGCCCCCCAACATGAGATAATCCCATGGTGGATGGTCTAGCGGGTTGGGAAGGTCCAACGGAAGGTCTGTTGGGGATTCCACCGCCTATGTTCTGGTTAGGAAACGGGGGTTTCCCCCCAGCCACAACAGGTTTACCACTATTCAAAGGTTGAACCAACGTAGGTTGTTGACTAGCTATCATAGTAATAACATTGTCGATGTGATAATCAGTGGGAATGGAATATCCTCCCCTTGAATTTTGAGGTGGGGGAGGAACTGGTAAAGTAACTATGGTAGTAACAAGTGTGTTGGATTGTTGTCCTTCCATTGGTTGGTTCACTTGAGGTGCAGGACTGGACTCTTGTGAGGGTTGACCAGTCTTATTAATGGTCTTGTGGTGGGACGATTGTTCCAGTGATCCAAAAGATATCGGATGATCCGGGATGGGTTGGTAAGGGGGTAATGATGGGTCTTTAATCCTTCGTTGGAGACTTGACTGCCGAAAATCTTCAGCCATGGAACAAAAGTGAGCTAATTGGCCATGAAAGTAGGCTAAAGGGTCATCCGGAGTAGTCCCACTGGGTGGTGATGTGATGACAAAATGAGCCACTGGGTGGTCTGTAGAAGAGGTCCAATAAGCTACTGAAGGACCAACAGCTGCTATAGGGTCATCCTGGGGTTGGTTTATCCATTCCAACGATCCAAGTTCTCTTGGGATGACGGGAGAAAGGTCTTGTGAGGCGGGGATTTGTGCTCCTTCATCCTGCAGGGGATGAGAGGCAGCTGAATCCAGAGGAGTTTGAGGAAACAAAAGTCCTCCAACATTCAGAGTGGGGTTTTCCACTTCAATAACTACGACCATGTTACGCTGATCCATTCTTACCCTCGAAATAACCTCCGGATTAAGGGGATATTCGGGTGATAAGTTTAATATCCTACGGGATCTTCTCCAGGGAAAATCCACCAGAGTGTCAGGACAATTAGCCAGGATGGCTAAAACAACGTTTCTCCTAAGGGTATGCTAAAAGAAAAGTAATCCAGAAAAACCTACTCAAACTAAGGCAACAAGCAGACTTATGTGACATAGTGGATTCAAAAGTCTAGAACCTCACGGGATTATCAAGGCATCGCAAGCTGTGATATACTACAGGGTCCAACAATATGACGCGACAAGGAGGATTGGGACCGTACCCTTTCCTGCATACCTGATTACTTGAACAGTACGTGCATGCTAATATCCCCGAGTGTTGTTCTCAGTGTATTGCTTTTCCAAGACGGCCAAATGGTTAACTCAGTTGGTTTCAGGAATCCTAGTGGTGTCTCTCGATATACGCAAGGTACATGGGAGCTCAAATCCATAGTGGTGATGTCTAATGCACAACCATTTGGCAAGAGACCTTTCGATATACTACCGAGTACGTGATACACCCTTCGATATATGCCAAGTACGGATTATGGTACTTGGTGGTTACGTGAAGGAGCTCGATATACCGATAAGTACGTGGAAGACTACCATACCCCCGGGATACAGTGCTGGAAAATAACGACAGCTTCCACGCTTAACGACGCCGGAACACGTCTCTAACTTACACACAAGTTGCTAAAAATTTTACCTAGTTCTACCGTTAATTTTATCTTGTACGGTTAGGTGAATGCCTAAGGTGAGTACATAATCGGAAGCATAATGCAAGCCCTAGCTACATGCATGAAATATTCTTTTCTTTCAATGAATTCTAGCTATGGGAAGGAGAAATATTTTTCTTTCCGTCGAGATTGCCAAAACAACACAATGCAACACAATCCCAATTCAAACAAAACTTGACTATGAAAGTATTATTTTCCTTTTTCAACGAAACACAAAAAAAATTCACAACACTACTATCCAAATCACAACATTTTTTTTCATTTTCTTTCCAAAACGAGAATGATACTAAGCAATGAAAAGAGAGAATTCTAAGATGGAGTATGCAAGCTTTTCAATTTCACTTTCAATGGCCCAAAAGCATTGAAAAATAAAACATGCACTTATCTTTCCCTAGCATGGAAACACTTTTGCAAAATTGGAAGCATAGCTTGAGTCTTTCAAGAAGATGAGCAATTCATATTTCAAGAAAAACACAAATAATTATACATTCATTCAATTTTCCAAAAGATTGATAAACGAAACATTCCAATGCAAGAACGTTTTTCTTTCAAAAAAACTCAAGAAATGATAGGGAAGAAGCACTTTTAAACTTTTCAATAGATGCATCAACGAATAAACTTGATAACAACTGAGCTTTCAGATCTAAATGAACGAAAAGAAAACACTACTTGCAACACTAGTACTCAATCAAGCTAAAAGGCACACTTAACTAAAAACCAAGCTGTAGCAAGCAAATCAAGCAAGCAAAGCTCAAACAAAAACAAATGTAAATGAGGTATGGAGGTTGATCTAATGCAATGACCAAATCAGGGATGGAAGGAAGGGAATGAAAGGGTGAGCGGATGAAGGTGGAGGAGACAAGAGTGTCCACCACTACCGGTCTTCAAGCTTGTCCAAGATGGAACCCAAAATCAATCCAAACAAAACCAAACTCTCAAAACAAAAGTAAAAAATGGGATCTCTGGATGGATTTTGCAGCACAGAGAGAGTTCATACAGCAAACCAAAGTCCAAATTGTCAAATGAAGAGGAGATGGCTGCATGCCAAATTTTGACAAACCGGTGCACTCTGTGCTTGTACACAGTGCGACGTCGCAATTTACCTACACGGGAAGTGCGATGATGTCGCAGTTTACCAATGCAAGGGATGCGACGAGTAACTAACAGGTAAAGAACAGAGGCCAGAAATGACACAGTGTCACTCCGTTCCCACTACCCAAGTGCGACAGACGAAGTCTAAAATAAAAAATGAATCAGATCTCTCAGCAATGAACCATGGAATGGTTTGGGAATGAGTTGTCTAAACTCAGAGGAAGTAGATTAAAGTCTTCAATATGAAGATCTAACAGTGAAATCAACTTCAAGAAGTAAAATGGAAAAAATAAAAAGGCTCGTGTCAAGAAATCAACTGAAAATGACTCTCAGATTGACAACTACTAACCAGATTCTATATCTCCCCAGTATGGTCGCCAGATTTGTTATCGGACAATCCACTCGAGCGGACGCGAGCAGGATCTCCCTAGCTCAAAGTGAGTCTAGAACAAATAAAACAGACTACTAATGCATTTCCTAGATCTACTTAAGGATCGAGTATTAGATGTCTTACCTTTCACTTCGCAATCCTTTCTCCTGAATGCTGCTCCATGTCTCACGGTCGTCAGATCCAAGCTGCAAAACCTATCAAGACAAGAAACAAGAGAAACGAGTAAAAGGCATCTATACAATAAGAGATCTAAGTAAACATTTAAGCAGGTAAACTACTCAATATCATTACACACATGAACAATATTGGTGGAAAGCATTTGTATTACTGTAAAAAGAGGGGAGTACATGATAGAGATATAGAACCACAACCAAGGCTTAATGCTGCATCCCTTCTCCAACAAAGCCAATTTCCATATCCTTCCAAGGAAGTATGAATTCTCCAATAGGTGAGTGGAGATGTTCCAAGGGTGATTTCACCAGCATGTAGATACCATAGACTTCCTCCCCTTGGGATGGGAGTGAGCTTCATTTAAATAAGACTAAGTGGATAGGATATGGATAGGATAGGTTGAGATATGATAGGAGAGGCTTAAGGGATCTCTCCAAGGTATCAGGAACCGAGTGCCAGCTCCTCCAAGAGGTCAGGAATAGGGTCCCAAGTCAGCAAGCTTCGAGAAGGACCTCGAAGAAGATATTTTTTCCATCTAGCTGACTTCGTCACACCCTGTAATAGGGTAAGGTACGACGTCGCACGTTGCTCATGTGCAATTTGCGATGACCTCTCAAAAACTAGCACAAATGGGTACAAATCCTCCCTGGTTAATTACTTAGTCAAGGTATCTTCAGGGGTGTATACACTGAATCTTATGGTGGGTAGATTTTGGGTGTAACAGCTAGGGTTTGGGATTTCTCTTCTTGGAGACACCGTGTCTCCATCTCACTATTGCGCACATGTTGTTTATATCTCACCATCTGGTTCTGAATTGCGGCCTCACGGTTGTTAATTTCTGCACTTGATATGGTTTGAATTCTCTGCAGTGACAACATAAGTAGTAGATTGAAATTTACCATGATTGAATCATACTTCCTTAATTCCACTTCCAAGTCCTCATCACCTATTTCCATTGCATTCAACAGAATTTGTACTATCCTTGGTTGTGTGCTGATTTCTACTTCTACCCTTCTTGTTGACAAACTTGGTGGGACTTCCCCATGTGGTACCCTTGTCTCTATGACTGCATTAGCTAGTGTTGATAGTGTTTGAGTTACCTAGTGAAAGTATTATGTTGCATGATGTGTGACTTTCACACGGTTTTCTTCTACGACCATTGTTATTTTCTCCAAGATCTTGTTAACTTGCTCCTCAGGAAGACCACCACTTGTGCTTCCTTTGTCGCAGTCCATCCTATGCGTTTTCCTAGTTTCTTCACGTTGTGCGTCTAGTTCGGAATCCATCGAGGTGGACGATGCGGCTCCACCATGACTGGACTTCTGCAACTGTTCTTTCGCGGGATCGCCTGCTCCCATGCCCTCTTGTCGACTAGCTGAGTCCTTCTCTTCCACTGGTGGTTTTGGTCGAGTTGTCGACTGTCCATTCTCTAAATTCGATAGTTCCTCCTCTGCGGCTATAAATTTATATTCTGTTGGCCATCCTTCAATGATGGAATCCAATTCCTCCTCAGTGAGCTTGTACTATGTTGGCAACCACTGCCTCTGCTTATCTGCTCGTGCTTGAATGTAAATTGTTTGGGATTCAACCGATAGACTTGCAATCGGTCGATACTTTCTTGCTTCTTGCACGGTTATCCATGGTATTTCTTGCGCATCTATCTACATCATGTCTAGGAAAAAGTAGAATTGTACAGTGTTGAATGCTTCTCGTTCCTTGTCATTTGTCACCGATAAATTTTGGTACCGCGCCCCTTATTGTATTCTGGCTTCTACTGTTTCCATGCCTTGATAGTGCTCTGGCTCCCTCCATCCTACCAGTGCGACCAACATCAAGAGCTATGAATATGTGAATGCCTTTCTTTTCTCCTATGCTTCAACAATGTCCTCCAACAATTGATTTAGTAAGAATTGCAACCAGTTCATATCTACTCTTGCGGCACATTGTTTTGCGGAGGCGATGATGCCCGAAGTGCATTCTTTCGGCCTGTTCTTCTGCACCACCTTGACTGCTAGTATCTTTGTTGCAACTCTGACGTCTTGGTCCTTAATTGTGTCGATTAGGTATCCTCTGGAGTTTTTCTCCACTCCATAGTTCCTCTTCAGCCTTACGACGAGCTTCTTGTCATTGTCCTTCCCCTGAAAAAATTGGGAAGGGTCTTCTTCGTCCTTGGGAAGTCCGGTGGTTCTTGCAATTAGGTCGATTGTGACCGGAATATTTTGATGCATCCATAGGTATCCTCCATGGAAACAAGCTAATAACCGCTTGACGCACGTGTTTACCCGCAGCGATCTCCCAAAGTGTGGAATTTGGTTGAGGCCCAGTAACCCTGATTGATCCAATCCCAACGCCCACTCTGCTAGTTCCTTTGTGGTCGGGCCTCCTTCTCCATGCAAAACATTGACATATGTGGCTTGTGTGCATTCTGGGAAGTTTGTGAGGTCATGGTCGTTGTATTGTAACTTCTACAAGTTTTCCACAATATTCTTGGATTGAAGAACTCCTTTCGGTATCAGTGACATCTTAATGACATACCGTGCGTTCTTTCTCACCCAAACCGTTAGTGTCCCTTTCTTGCTTGGCGGTCCATACCCTGGTATTGTTGGGCTAGGGTACCCTCCTTGCGATGTTGTTTCCTTTTGAGCAGTTCTGGAAGTGCCTGCTTCTCCTTCTGCAAGTCGTGCTGAATTCAGGGTCCCTCTCTTCGGCTCTTGGCCGGTGTCTGCAGGACAGTTGGCACTCCGCTTCTTTCTGAATGATATTCCGGACATGATCTTTGGTTGCTCCTATATGATGTGCATTGGCTGTGGCCATTTGGTGCTTGTGCTCAAAATGTAAAATTCCATGCGCTACTTTGCAGGTTGTTGCTTAACACACAATGCAGCAAACTGTCCCCTTGCCCTTCATTTATAGTGTTGATTTTCTGTGTCCCCTCCATTTTACCGATTTTGGACAATGATTACCAAATCCAACGCTGATTTACCAAATCCACCACATGCGTTGGGTATTAATTGTACCATTTTTTTGTTTTTACCGCCGTCCGTCGTGGCTTAACTGCTACATTTATGACTGTATTTGACCCTTTCGCGTCGTGGAAGCCTTCAACACGCCGAATATTTCCACTTCTTTTGTAGTCTGCAATGCTGAACCTTATTGCTTTCGCTCTTTTTTTCTGTTTCTTTTTTTTCACTATGTCGCGCTATCCCAATAGGGCTGTAGCCGACTTTGCTTCGCCAAACCTCCACTCTATTTTGGTTTTCGGGCACTCCTTGTACCTGGAGTTCAACTGATAAGGTCTCTGCTTCACTAGTTTTACATCAGGCTTCAGTAGGATCTTCATTTTTCCTCATTCCCCAGAAATGCCATTCATTTCCAATAATTTTGTTGGGAATAGATCCTGAAATTCGTGTAGTAGATCTGTAACTTTTGCGATGGTCGCATCATCCCAATAATCTCCGATGCTAGCGAACTTTGGGTTTTCCTCTGATCCAATATTGACTTTCTTGATGCGCAACGGTTGTTGAAACTTGTCAGAGGGTATCTCAGGTACCTCATCATTTTGACTTCCTTCCGCCTCTGGTATGTAAGTGGCCCGTGGATCATCCTCATCAATGGGTTCTCTTGTTACATTGTAGCTTTCCATTAGCATCTCTGGTGTCGCAGTCCACTGTAATCCCATTGGTTTCTCCGTTGGGACTGCTTCAAGCACCTTCTCCCGTACCACCTGCAGAGCGCTATGGATGAATGGGTTTTCATCCGAGAAACTGAAATTTTGGCTGAAGTTGGTAGTCAATTCCTCCCATGTAGTCGTTCCATGTCGCAATTCTGCTGCGACGTACCAATTCCGCAATACCTCATCCAGTGTGTGGACGAACGCATGGACCCACTCTTGTTGCGGCCTGGGTCCCCATGCATTCTGACATTCCTCCAAGTGAGCCCTTTGGTCACTGGGTCCACTGTACTTTCTTCCACAATATCCTTTATCTTCGTCGAATCGAGCCTCCATTATTGGTCGACATAATGGTGAATTTGTTATTGTTGACTTATGCGCCGCCCACCATCGCGCTGGTGTAGCCTTTAATGCTTCCTTCAAGGCTAACAATCATTGCAGTTCTGTTACTTTTCCTTCGAACTCGGCGATGAACTCATTCAAGTTAGGAAAACATTCATATGTTGGCAGTTGGCACACTTCTTTTTCCACCCGTCGCAACGATTGGGTGATTCATGCACACCTTCTGAACAACACTTCATGTAGTCGGTTCTTCCAGTTCTCGAGTGATTCATTCGAATCTGATGAGGCCGAGCTAAGACTCTTCCATCCCAACTCTCCATCAATGTTAGGATTGACGTAGTCTTCGGAGATATTAAAAACATTTTCCCACCCTTCGGTGAATTCATCCCGCGTTGGTTCGAAATACCGATGTCCTTCTGCTGGATCTAGGGGTGAGACTACCCTCATGTCGCAATTCTCAAACAACATGGTCATTTTCTTAAAGTTTATGATGTCCTGGTTCTCGATCGCCCAGTCTATCCCCAGCAGTACCAAATAGGGGATGGTGTTGTCGACTATCTCTATCACATCAAAATATGCATAGGTCTTCAGGCCCTCGATCTCACGTGGGATATGACACAAATGTGCAATTGGTGTGACCTTAATCTCATTCGCTAATCGGATCTATACGGGGGACCATTGTGGCTGTGGTTTCCCCATTACCTCCCATGGTTTCTTTGTTAGGATGTTGACATTCAACCCCAAGTCGAGAATAATATTATGGACATCGAATGCGTCGATTTGCACATTCTTCCTCATCTCTTTCCTTATCTTCCTCTTATGCAGTCGGTTTATTGCTTGAATTTTCCTTCCGTCCTCCTGTCGATGTAGTAAGCTGGCTATCTCTTCCAATGCATCCCGATATTTTTCCAGCTCCAAGCATCTCTCCAGGAAATCTCTTAAGGGGTTAATATTTTTCTGTGAAGTTGTTATGTCGAATGTTGGAGGCATGTCATAGGTAGATTCTTGTTGGGTATTATGTGGTTGTCGCATTTGCCTCATTGTCTCTTGCACTTCCAATAAAATATCCTTTTCTTCTTCCACATCGAATCTGACATGCTTCCTTGCTATCATTAGAGCACTTGACTGTGGTCTATCTTCTCCTGTCGCAGCTCCTCCCCTGGTAACTACTACAACATTCACCTGTCGACTTATTATTTCTGTTGAAATATTCTGTACATTAGGAGGCAGATTCTGGTTCTGATTTTGATTTAGTGGAGGTGGGGTTATGTTCTTAGTTTTCCACTTCACGATAAGCTGAGGATAGTCCTCCACACTATGGTCCGGTGCGCTGCAATATGTGCACTGTGGAATTGGGCTATGACAATCTCTCTGATAATTCCCAACTTGACCACAATTGTAGCATACAACCGGCCCTCAACCTCGTGCAAAAGTTCCTCCTCGGCCAACACCTGCGCCTCGACCTCCGCAAAACCCCCCTCTGTGTAACAACAATAATAATACATTAAATATTAACTATTGATATGTAATACTAGGTTAAGGGATGCATCCCTTCATTCATGGCTTCCCACACCATATATAATGGCGGCTACCAATTAATCTATCATCTACCATACAATACATTTTTACATTACTATTGATCCATTTATGGACCACTTACGTTACTTACATTGGGTTTTCCTGTAAGAACAGTATTTTACTGTTCCAGTGGTATCAAAGCCTCGTTGGATAGATTCTGGCCTGTGGCCATCCCTTGGATTTTATCCATTGCCTAGGGTTTCCCTTAATTTTGGTCCTTGACAATAATATCACAATAAATTCCCACATTCGTTATCATCTCCACCCTCCACCTGCATCTCCCCTCCTTCCTCATTCTCGCACCTCCATCCTCCTACATCCCTACTCCACCTCCTCCCGCACTCTTATCTTCCCCCCACCATTTCTTCCCCTTCCTTCTAACATTCCCTTCTACTCCCTTTCACTTTCTCTTCCATCCTGCACGCAAACCCCAACCATTTTCCTATCCCAATACTGCTCAATGCAACACCCTCACACTACCCGCACACACCATCCTCTCACCAACCTCCACACACCTCTGCTCCTGTCGCTCTCCCCTATTTCCCCGCACTCCTCGCCACCCTCCTTGTTGTGCTCCCACACCCCTCCCTCACCTCGCACTCCATCTTCTCGCGTTGCCCCTTGCAACTGCCTCTCCCTCCCAATCCACGCTCCTCCCCTCCAGACTCTATCCACTCTCTGGCTCAACACCGCCATCCACCCCCGCGCGATGCCACTCCCCTCCGTAGCCTCCCGCTCCACGCTCCCCCCCTTCACCCAGCCTCCTCCTCCCTCCACTTTCCTGCCACCTCCCTGCTAATTCACTCCACACCTCCCTACCAATTCTCGCCTCTGCAGCCCTCTCACTCCAAGTGGCCAGCCTTTCCGCCACCTGCAACTTCCCTACGCAATCTTCCCTCCTTGCGTCCATCTCCACTCCCACCTACTCGTCGTCTTCCCTCCTCCCTGCTCACCCGCGCTCCTTCCACGTTCTCCCTCCATCCACTAAACCCTAATTTTAAACTATTAAAAATAATTTAAATAGTTTAAAATTAAAACTATTTCCATAAATTTTAATAAATATTATTATAAATAATACATTTTATTGATAATGATATTAATATTATTTAAAAATTATTATTATTATTTTGGGAAACAAAATAATATAAAAATAAATTTAAAAAGTCAAAAAAATAAAAAAAATCTAAAGGAAATAATCATTATTATTTTATTAAAATAATAATTATTTTTGAAAAAAAAGGTTCTTTGACCTAATAAGAAAGAAGAGAAGAACAAATCAAGAATAAGTCAAAGCAATTGTCAAGAAATCAAAGATTATTTATCGCCACATAAATCAAAGTCAAACAAGATATTAAAAAGAGCAGATATCAAGTCTCAGAAGATACTGAAGAAGTCATTGAAGCCAATTACGGATTTATTAAAGGAATTATGGATTCCATATATAAATCCAAATTCTGGACTAAGTGTCCTTATTGCAAAATGGAATTCCAATATCCGACAACCTTTAAAAATTATGATCGATCCTGTCCAATATGTGATAAACATTTTATTATGAGGGGCGATCCAGGACACTCACAACTGCAATCACAGTTACGAGCAGTTTCGGCCGAGCTAAAACAATGTGAAGTCACCAATAATAATCTACTGCTCGAAATCGACAAGCAGAAACTAAGGATTATTACCTCAGAAATGAATATTCAATTTTTGGAAGATAGTAAAGAAAGACTCATAGAAAGGTTAGCAGATAAAGATGAGAAAATATTACATCTGGGAAGTATCATTCAAAAACTTGAAGACCAGATAAAAAAACCAAACAAAGTCGAAAAATATCCGTATGGAAATAGTGTCGACTTAGAAGAGGAAATTAGTCGTCTAAACAAAGTTGTCATGGACAAGGAAGATGAATTGGCGCAAATACATGAAAAGTTAGAAAATCAAGAAACAGAGTTATGCCATCGTCAACAGCAAAAAGAAAAACTCCAGCAGCAGTATGACGACAGTAAGAAGGCACATAAGTTGGAACTAACAAAAGTCAACAATGTGTTATCAAGCAATACCGAAGAGATTTTTCGTCTACGAAATCATAACAAAACATTGCTTACAAATATTAAAAAACTGAAAAACAGTAGTAAGAGGGAACACTCCGGTGAAGACCTCGAAGGAAGAATACTGGAAAAGCAAGAAGAAAACCTGTGTCTAAATAATCGTAATCAAGAACTAGAGAATCAAATCAAGAACTTAGAAATTGAAAAAAAGTCGCAAGATGAAAGAATCGAAAAGATTCAAAATCATAACAATCTACTAGAAAACCAAGAAGCACAAATCTAGGAAAATGCATCAAAAAATCAAATCAAGGAAATGAAGACAGCCCTCGCCGCAATCCAAAAGAAAGAAAAACAAACAATGCATACGCCTTACATACATCCTAATTATAATCGTCATTTTGACCAACGACAGGGTCAAAACGAATATTCACAGAAGACTTATGTTGACATGCGAAAATATAGACATACTAAGCAACAATTGAGACGAATCGTCCCACAAAATGATCTCAGAGCTCCGATAAAAATAAATCTGGGATGGACCATAGCAAATATGATGCGACAGTTCTCCTTGGGAATCCGTAACTCGTATCGTCTCAATTCATCAAATGTCATAAATACAAAAAGGAAAGGATCCCGAGATGACAGTTCAAAGGAAATCAAACACTGCTGTCAATACAGCTTTGAGGACAAAGCTTTCCCTTAAGGGGTAGGCAATGTAACAACAATAATAATACATTAAATATTAACTATTGATATGTAATACTAGGTTAAGGGACGCGTCCCTTCATTCATGGCTGCCCACACCATATATAATGGTGGCTACCAATTGTAATCTATCCTCTACCATACAATACATTTTTACATTACTATTGATCCATTTATGGACCACTTACGTTACTTACATTGGGTTTTCCCGTAAGAACAGTATTTTACTGTTTCACTCTGAAACCTCCTCGTGGTTGACAATAGAGCTGGTACTGCGGCTGACCATGCTGTGGGTGACCATACTGTGGTTGTTGATATTGTGGTTGACCATACTGCGATTGATCATACTGCGATTGATCATACTACGGTTGTTGATTATAGTGAGGTTGTTGTTGTACTGGCAGTTTCTCCTCTCCCTTCATGAAAAATGTATCTGCAATCCTTTCTTGGAGTAGGTCATAAGCCTTGCAATCTTTTTCCTCATGGCCAATGGATCAACAGAATTTGCAATACAGATTAACTGGATTTGACACCATCTTTTTTAAATAGACATAGTCTTCTGCCTGATGTCCCTTTGTCTAGTATATTCTACACCAGGACATTCCTCCTCGGCTCACTGGATTCGGTGCACCAGACTGTAAATATTCGTGAAACTCTGGGCATTGGTCCTTATGATGTCCTTCTGACTTGCAGCGGGTGCACCATATTTCCTCTCGCACTTATTTTCCCTTTTTAATATCTTGGAGCTGGATCGTCAAATTTAACAACTACGCTTGTATCTGGTCCATGACTATGCCTGTCTTGCCAACCGGTGAAGCCTCCAACTTCATTGCAATTTCCAGTGCTTCTACCTAGGATATGATTTCTTGCTGCATCAGTGGTCCATGAATATGTGACACTAATCCTGCAATGAACCACTCTTTATGCTGCATATCACTCATTATGAATTCACCAATCATTCTCACATTGATCTGCGATAGTGTTTTATCTGGACTCCCTGTCAGTACCTTAGTAAATTTCATATACCAGTCTAGCGCACAGCCCCTGAAGGTCGTCGCTAGCTATCCCTTTTTTATATCTTCGTCCTGGACCTGCTTCACACAAAAACCAATATTGTTCAGGATCGTAGGTCCCATTACCCTGGAAAGTTGTCATTTTTATGTCGTCACCTGCCATTCTTGTGCTCCTACTATTATTTACAGATCCACTACTTTTACCATTGTTTTGACACTTTGGGCTACACTACAATGAACTCACGGTTTGTCCTCCAAAATTTGGTGTAGTGCGCAGGGTTGTGTGTATGTTGTAACTTTGGGTCTGTCCCTTGGCTTCAGGGGTAGCCTGGTCCCTTTCTTCGTCGCAGTGTGATCGCTTCATCCCGTGTGGTCCCATCTCGTAGTCCTCCATTCAGGTCACCTCATGAGACTCTCTCTCAGTCCTCCATTCAGGTAACCTCATGAGACTCTCTCTCAGTCCTCCTCTTCTTCTCTAGCCGCTGGAACCTCACCCCAATTCACAAGGTACCAAAACCTTCCTCAATTTTTTATAATAAATCATCATCACTCATGTCCATCTACCCCCCATCGTTCTACCAGACTCGCATTCATGCGATACCCGCAGCCTCCGCACACTAGGCTCTACTCGTCAGAGTTCATCCTCAATATACCGTTTTCGCAGATGATCATTTTAATCCACAACTTGAGCGACAACAGAAACCTTATGCGGGGTCCCTTGAAAAATTTCCTTTCTACGTCACTGTATGACTTGATCATATCGATGATGAATTCAATAATATATCCTTCTAGAATATTATCCACCCAGACATCAACAGCTCGAGATGCCCTGTTATCCACTCACTTCAATTGCTGGATCAACTCAAAAGTCCAATGTTCAGGTTCGCCACCTTGGAAATTCTTATTTTGTAATGTTAACTGTTCCATCCACTCATGCAACAATATTGGGAATTCACAGAAGAATATCTCATGGACGTAGGAGTATATATACTTATGTAACCACTGAGTCGTCAACCATTCGGGTTGGTGATTCTCTTCTTCAACAAACTCTTGTGCCTTCTTGTCAAACCAATAATCCTCGATCTCTGGTTTCGTCGGATGCCACAACATGTCCTCTCTTTTTCTCTTCCCACTAGGGTCCCAGCAACGAAACCATTTTTTGACACAGTTTTGTCGACAGGGGTTCACTTCACACTGCCCTCAAAAAACACCAACCAAACACCCTTAGGAATCAGCCTAGAAAGGTTTCACCCTTTCTAGCAACACTCGCAGAGCGAGTGAAGTCTCACCCGAGATGTCCAAGGGGTGCTACAGGAACTACGTTTCCACAGTAGGGAGAGGACATACATTAACCCTTACTCTATCACTACAGAAACCAAAGATTTTTCCTTCGCATTATGCTAACAAATCAAGTATATATTCAGCATGTAATCAACATTCGCATTACAGATTTAATCGACGTCGATAGAGAAACAAAACCTTAAACACATCGCAACATTAAGATAACATTCATCATTCACAACAAAAAATAGAGACATAATCGAACATCCTCATGCATTAAATCATCTCAAAATATGTGGTACAACCTTCGCTAGAACAGTTCCAAGCGACTTATCGCGAATCCATATACACAAAATAGAACTTGCCGAAAAAAGGACAATACATAGATGCGAGATATCACAGTGATCAACTACAACTGAATTCTCCAGATCAGATTCCCTTAGGCTTATATCATAGTCCTATTTATAGACAACTAAGTTGTTACAAAGCGGTCCAAATGACCAATTCTACCTAACTAAACCATAATTTGCGCTTTCGTCGGCTTCCTTATTCTCCGCGAATGGTCCTTTCTTTCGTGAATGCCTTCTTTGTCACTGTCGGCTTCCGTACTTTATGCTCTCTAATCCTATTCCAACAAGAAGAAGTATAAGTTCTACAATGGATCTTCCATGAGGATGAAATCAGAGCAGGTAGCTGCATATGTAGGGCGCACTGAACTTCATGAGCTGCTCAAGGATGCATTCATCAACTGAAACTTCACACGTGCGCTCCTTAACACTAAAACCTTTCCTCTGGTGAGAATGATTGTATCTTGGTCATCCGGACACCTTTTTCAACAAGAAAAAAGGTGTTTCTTATTGGAAACAACCCTACAGACGCAATGGAATTGGTCTCACAACCCATAAATGCTCATAAATTCTGAATCCAGAACCTCCATTTCGTCCCTTCCATATTATTCCCACTGAATGAAGGGAATGAATAGAGATTTCGAATTAGATGCTTGATATTCATTCTTCTGAATCTCGAATCGGATTGAATTGAATTCGGGACCTACACATTATACTTCCATGGATGTAATAGAAGGAATAATATAATAGAATAAGAATTGAAGATAAGGAATGGGGCACATCTCGCACTCGTTGGCTAAGGCACGTCTCCTTGCCTTGGTAATCTAAATTGCTCACACACAAATTCAATAATGATCAAAAGTTGTGAAAAGGAGATGCTTGGATTCTTTTATAAACTTCTTGATGACCTACTGAGCAAGTTGATTTGCTTGGTGACCTGTGAGAGCCCTTCCAGATTCACCCTCCTTGAGTGGATAGGCTTTCCTTCTTTGTAAAATAGTTTATTGCTTTGTAAAATAGTTTATTGCTTTGTAAATTGGCCTCTAATTTGGAAACTACACCCTCTCTTGGATTTTATGGATGTTTCCACTTTTCTGGTTTTGGAAACTTCGTACACCTTCCCTGCTTTTCATCTTTTGTTATTTTCTTGCCTCCAGTTCCATTTTAGCAACCTTATCCTCATGAGGGCACCCTCTTGGCCCACTTGCTCAAAATTTAGGATTAATTATTTATGAAAATAATTAAAATTAATAAAATTATTGTTTCTATTTTCCTCACCTTTCTGCTTTTGTCAATTTCTTTCCTTTTAGCTTGGCATCTTGCTTTGTGCTACCTTTTTCCACTTTCTTCTTTGGTGTGACAACTCATAAGGCTAGCCTTATCTTTCCATGTTCCCTATTGGTGTCCTTATCATCATCCAACTCACCAAAACAAATAATTAATATTTTAAACATGAAATAATCATTACATCCTTCTAATTTAATTAATTAAACAACTATAGGATAATTTATTCCTATTTAATAATTTCCTAGGCTAAATTTACCCCCCCTTTCATTAATTAATTCATTGGTCTTCACTAGGATCCTTGGGGGGGTTGGTGGATTCTTTGCTGCCCTTGGTATGGAAAATTTGGGGACATAACAGAAGTTAGTGGCATCATAAACCTAGTACATCATTTATCTCCACTTCATTATATTTAAGCTCTAGATTATGCCAATATAGTTAACACCATCAAATAAGTCATCATTAATTCTTTGCTTTAACCTCTTCATTCCAACTACACCAACCATGGAATGTTAGTATGACAATTATTTAGAAGAAAAAGAGTGATAGAACCTAACCCCACTACTCGACTAAGGGAATAACTAGGTTCTTACAAAGGTTGAGTGCCACAAGTTGTGACAAGCCACTTAGGGCTAAGACCTTGGGGGTTGGGGTATATAAGGTTGGGGCCCAATAGGTCAAGTTTGTTTCCAATAATGGAGCTTTACCATATTTTTTCTTCTTTGTAATTGAGTCCATCCACCTTCATATAAATTTTTTTTTGGGGTGCCTTGTGGGTAAATGAATTATGAGGCAAGTTAGTGGGGTCATGAGAAAGAAGTTATGGGTGTGGTGGCTAGGGATTTGATAGTGAAACTAGGTATTTGGAAATTCAACATAATGGCAAATTTCTTAGAACATTCTACCTCCAACCTAAGCAAGGATAAATTCCCTAAGGTCTTAGGATAGGTTGATCCTAACATAGATAGATAACCTAAGATCGAAGAACCCATTTGTTTCTAGGTAGATAACCTCCACTAGGGGAGTGTAAATATGTTGAATCTTGGGCTAGATTTACATTGGGAGTTTAGGGACTTCAATCTAGATAGGATATGTTATATTGGAATCCTTATCAAATAATAGCTCCAGAGTATAGGCTTATATAACTTAGATTATATTCTTGTATATATAGGGAACATTATGCAACACATTTTCAACATTGTTTGCATGTGCAAACTAGAAAAGGAAGAAGCCTTTTCCCAAGATACAAGCCTAGGTGGAGTGCCATCCATACCATTCCCATTTATCCTAGTCTAGGTATTAATCACCACTTGAGGGGTTATTCTTCCTACAAAATACATTAGTAATGAAACTTGCATGAATTTCCCATAAAGACTATCAAATTCAACTTTATCTACTTCAATATTTGGGAGATTAAGGAATAAGAACACTGCCTCATCCACACCTTCGACACAAAGGGGGTTTTGTGGAGGCACCATTTTTTCTCATAAATATTATCCTCCAATAAGAACGAGTGCATTATCAAGGAATGGAGAATCCATATGGCCCCTCTTGTGGATAATGGTCACACCCTGACAAGATAAGCAAGTTGAGATGAAAGTGAAAGGAGAATAAGTAACTTCATATCAAGTGACACACATGCCATAAGATTAATATCTTTGGATTATTAGATCACCATGAGTCAATACCCTAGTTTTATAAACTCTTCAAGGCTATTGAGAAAGTTAGTAATGTGCAAGAGTGTTCACTATGATTTTGTTTAGTACCCAACAATATATATGCATGCACCATTTACAATTTATCTACATGCGTGAATTCATAGATGTGTGTTCTCGATAGACAATACAGTGTCCCTACATATACATGTACACCATAAAAAGAAAGAGAGGCTTCCAAATGTTTAATGCTCTTGGTTTAGTTCATGTGTAAATGGAAACTAAATTAACATCATCATATTCACAAGATCCTCATCCACAACAACAATGGAATACTTATTTGATCTTTTTGGCACGTCCTATTTGTAATAAAATGGAAACTTTACTCGATAACTTGACTACAACTAAAATTGATTTCATCTTGATAGAATAGGACTTGAAAGATAAAATCCATATGTCCTAAAAAAAAAATAAACTAACCTAATCATTAGGAGGGACAATCTCTAGATCCCTTTTTGTACATATATCATTTTCTTTCTTTTCTTTGTTCCCCTCATAAAGCCAATGTAGGCACAGAATTTCCATTGGTCTTCATTAATTACCACAAGGTAATAATTAAACCGCAAACAAAAAATACACATATCTAAAAATAACCAATTGATCTGCAAATGTTGGACTTTGAATGTCTCATTCTCCGCTAATTTTCTGTAAGTATTGTCATCATGAAGACACTTTATTTATTTGTATCCATATCGTAGACAATGGCATGCATGCGAGGACGGAGGAAAAACATTGAAAGACTTGTCCCGCCACATGAGAAAAAATAAATTAGTTGTGGCAAACAATTTCTACCAACACAACATATTATTATTGAATGCAACAAATAAAAAAGTAAACAAATGATTACATATTTATCTTCCAAGCCAGTTTTTCCCATCCACCTCAACCAATGGTGACATTCTAATTTTTCTTTCTAAATTGAAAAAAAAACATTTATAGAAGGAGAGAAACATAAATACCCACAATATATCTATGTAAATTTGAAACTAAATCAGGTGTGAACCAATTATTACTTATATGCAACCTTTTTTAGGGTCGATTCACCCCCCGAATCTTTTGCTTCATCTTTAGCTTTCTCAAGTTTTAAAAATCCTTGTAAACTATTTCACTTATTTTCAAGTGTTTTTTAACAATATTGGTCTTTTATTATATTGATTAAGAAAAAGGAGTTGTGACCTTACCATATAGCCACATGATACAAAATGTAACTTATTAAAGGTCCAAAATTGCCTATAAGGGAGGACAACGTCCAAAAATCATACTATACTTCCCTACTCTAAGGTCCAAAATTGCCTACAAGGAAGGACCATGTCCAAAATTATCACTATGCCTCCCTACTCTATCTATTGTCTTCCTTAATTTGATATATACACTATACTTATTTTCTCTAGCTGTTGTCTAGCTATTGTTGTACAACCATACATATTGTTCTAGTATAAAGTAAAATTTACAGAACATTAAAACTTGACAAAGAAAATTAACCATACCAAGAATTTCTAGGGCTCCACTAACCTATTAACCATACCAAGAATTTCTAGGGCTCCACTAACCTTTTATTGAAGCCAAGTTAGAAAGGTCCTATTGTCCATATGTCTTAGGATTTTTTTATGCTATGTCGTCTTCTATGATCACCAATTGGGGTAATCCAATCGATGCTTCATGTGAGACTGAGTTCCTGAGCTCCTCAATTATAGGTAAATTTATTCTATGACTAAATGGATAATGTTGTCCTAAAGTTCCCTTATCTTGGCAACTTCCTCCTTCAACGTCTTCTTTTGGAACTCCTATTCTCTTTCAATCATTACTATTTTACTCTTGTGTTTGTCAAGTTGGGCTTTCATCAAAATTATTTGTCTTCAAGTTTCCTTTAATTCCCTAGCATTGTTGAGATCCCATTCCTTCTTCCACACCTCCCATATCCTCATAACTCCTATTGTGTTTCAATCATTAACATTTTAACCTTGTGTTTTTCAAGTTAGGATTTCATCAAAATTATTTGTCTTCTAGTTTCCTTTGATTCCATGGCATTGTTGAGCTCCCATTACTTCTTCCACACATTCCAAGTATTCTTGAAATTCATTGGTGTTCTTCCCACAATGTAGAATTTCCCATTGAAATCTGGTATGGTGAACACATCTACTGGAACGGATGTGAGAAACCATGTTCCCAGAATCTCCCCAAATAGAATTTTCCTCTTCTATCTCTACAAGAGAAGGGACTTGAAAATTTTTGTCACTATTCTTCACCTCAAAGATAGAGGAACGTTGAGAATATAAAGAACTAGGACTATTTGTCAATCCTCTTTTAGTCAAAGTGCCCTTAATCAATAAGTGCTTCCCACATTACCTAAAGACTATTGTCCCATGAAATCAACAAATGTGAGGGCCAAAATACTTGGGATCGAAAAATATATGAAAACAAGAATATCCAGCACTTAGCTAGCATACAAGAATTCACCAAAGGATTTCTAGTCGTGCGCTCAAAACTAGGGCATCAATACACATTGGTGAATGTGTCCCAATTCCAATCTAGGTCAAAAGACTTTGCCTAAAACGCAAAGCTCCCTGAAATTCCAGTTACACCAACAAAAATACTTGTGTAGCTTTCCATAATTTTGGTGAAGCAGGAGAACCAAACCAAATCTAGCATGTTGCAGGGATGAAATAAACCCACACATTGTTGGTTGTCCCATTTTCAAAGGATTCTTAATGCTAATCTTGTGCAAAACTGTGTATAGGATGGACGCTTGGGGTGGTATTAATTTCTCTTTGCAATCACTTTGCTTACCACTTGTTAATTCTTTTAATGAGAACGATGATCCAATGGTGGCTAAAAAACTAAGGGTATGTTAGAATATACCCTTCCTCCCTTTGGACTAATGTGCCAGAGTTTTTTTGACAAGCGATAATGGTCAATTTCTCTACATTTGAGTTCATCCTTCTAGGGATTTGATAATATTGTAGAGAGTTGTAAGATGAAAAAAGACTAGTTATCTTTGATATAATTCTATTAAGCTTCTGGATTGTGTGGTAGGGTGTGGGAGACCATATCCCTTATAACAATGGTTGAGTCTCCAAACACTTAGAGGTCCTATAGATTCAAATGCTTTGTTATTTGAAGACCTTTCCATAGAGCTAAGGATCACTCTTCTTGGTTATATATTTTCCTATCAATCCCCCAAGCATAAGTAGTTATTTGATTTCCTACTTTTAGGTGTTGTTAGTTATCCATTCTTTCCTATCATATTTGGGATTTTTTCTAATTTCCCTAAGATAGGTACTACTTGTTCAATTAAGAAGTTTCCCCATCAATTGCAATAACCACTACAAATTAAAATCTCCATTGGCATAAATCTCATACACTTCTTTCATAGACATATCAATATTTTATGTATTTTAGGCACTCTAGGGCTTATGAAAACTATTCACAAAGTTACGCCTTATTACTTCACTCACCTCCTTGTGAAATGTCCCACCTATGCTATTCATTCTCCTCAACTATCCCGAAATAATTGTTAATTTAAATGTGCTAAGGATGTTTCCCGCAACATTCACAACAACGAAAACACCAAATTTATGGAACCATTTCTCTCTTTTCTATTTTTAGTGGAGGTTTCTAGCATAGGCACGAAACTTTAGATTTTAGCTAATGTTATTTGTTCGATTTCCTTCAAGAATTTAGTTGTATCCTATATAATTAACATTATTAATAATTCTTCCATTTTAAAATTAAATTTGAGACATATCACTCATTTAAATTTGAGATGTTGTATACTATTTTAGTTATGGAAAATGATTTAATTTGAATTGTGATTGCAAAACCTTATAATCATGTAATTCCATATTATGATTCAAAATGAATTTTATGTTGTGTAAGAAGATACAATATGTTAAATAAATATATTTACAAATTTGAGCAAATGATTCAATCAATGAATACATTATTTCATTAAATTTTTAGATCACTTTTTTATTAATCATATTGTTTAAATTAATGCTTAACTACTTTACCAAACTCATACTAATTTTCTAAAATTAAAACTATGATTGTTAAATCTTAAAAAAGTATTCCTCCAATTTTATTCATTAAAACAATTATACATCAAATTTTGATTATTTTTAAATCAAATTGTTTGATTAAATATTTTATTAAATCGCAAAAATAATTCTAAAATTGTATATTAAATATTAAAAAGAAATAACAAAACACTTTCATTTAAAGTGACCTACCAATAACAGTTGGTAATGTTAATCTTAGAAATAGGGATAACATATTGCATTCTAACTCATGAAAATAATTCTATTTTTTTATATTAAATATCAAAATAAATCAAAAGACCTTCAACTAAAGTGACCTAGATGATACTAGTTGTAAATATAAATTTTATAAATAGGGATAATATGTTACATTTGAAATCATGAAAACAATTCTAGATCAATTTGATTAATTTTTTAAATCAATCTGTTTAATTAAATTTTCTATCAAGTCATGAAAATAATTCTAAAATTGTATATTAAATACAAAAATAGATAAGAAAAATACCTTCAACTAAAGTGTTGACCTAAATAGCAATAGTTGTTAATAATAATCTTACAAATAATGATAACATGTTGCATTTTAAATCATGGAAACAATTCCAAATCATTTTTTATTAATTTGTAAAATCAATTTGTTTAATCCAATGTTCTATTAAATCTTGAAAATAATTCTAAAGTTTTATATTAATTATAAAAGGAGATAAAAAAGGCCTTCAATTAAAGTGAAAATTTTAAGGGGTGGTAGGAGCATGAGGGGTTATAATTGATCCCGATGGAAATACGAAGGAAAATTTGCTTGGGGTCCAGGGAAATTTTTAGGGGAGAAATTTCGCCAATTGGCTATTTTTTGGGTCTTTTTTCAAAAAATAAATTCACTATTTGGTCATTTTTAGTCTCTAATATCGCCTATATATACATAAAATATGTTTTTTTATCATAATATTCGCCAAAATTTACAAATTTCAATAGTAAATTGTATGTTTCATATTTATTATTCGTCTACCAATCTATATTTATGTTTTTTTCAATCCAAAATAATCGCCTAGAATAATATACTTAAGTATACTTTTATAATCCTTAAAAAATACCCTGTTGGGGTCTAGGATTATCTACCAATAATATAGCAGAGACCTTGACTTTGTATCAAGGACTAAAACTCCTTGTAAATGCAGGAATTATTGCAGTCATAATCCTTGGAAACTCTTCGGTAATAGTAAAGAGCTTTTATCTCCCAAACTTCTACTTCAGAGCTCAGACTAGCCAGAGTCTATGAAAGAATATCCAAAATAATTAGAAATATGGGTGATTTCCAACTCTATCATGTCCTCCACAAGAACAATAGGGAAGTAGACCAAATGGACAATATGTCCTCCGTCTTGTAAGAATGGATTATTCACTTCACACGAAACAATGAGACTCACAATAAAATACCTTAAGTGATAGGCTCAAAGGAAGAAGGATATAGAAGGAAGGTGCTTAAATTCTAAAGCCAAGGGACCTATGGAAAAATCAGATGCCTTGAAGCAAGGAGCTATAGTCAAGCCCGTTCGGGAAAATGGTCGACATGGACAAGACTCTCGTTGCGATGATGTAACGATGGGACATGTAAGGGAGATAGATGGTAGTGCTAGTTTTCACACGCGGCCCTCCACGATCGAGATACATAAAAGCTGGTGGAAATCCCTCGAGTGTCCTGCCCATTATCATGGTGTTGAGTGGTATCAAGGCTCTAGATGGCAGAAACAATTGGGGTTGTACTTCGTAGTAAGTGCCATTAACATCTTAGGATTTCCAAGAGGAGGTAATCATGCTCGCTAGTGAAAATGTGTATTTAAATCGCATTAGAAGATGGCATCATAGGGAATATTTAAAACTTAGCCGAAGGCCGTGACACTCAATTGCCTATTTGCTTCACCAAAATTGGAATTATGGGGTAAGGAACATTGGGTTTTGGAGAATGGTGAATAGAGAAAATGACAACATCATGGAAAATGAAGGCTAGAATGATGAGGAAGAATGTTTCATCCCTCATGAATTCATGAGACTCAAGGAAAGTCACCATCACCTACTTTGTTTGGTTCATAATCTCAAGCATGAGTTTCATGTTTTTGACTAGTGAATGGAGCAGTGGAAAGAGACGAAGGATCAAGAGCACCTGATGGAGTAAGGAGAGAATAACTTACCAGTTGATCGTAATGAGGGTAGAGATGGAAGTGCAATAGATAAAGAATGAAGAACCGGAAACAATAGTTGCAATGCTCGAAGCACAACTAGCCATATTGTAGCTAAAGCTTGGAGAAAAGGAAGCAGCAAGAGGATCTTCCTCCCCTACCCCTAGTGGATTTTCAAAGAGATTCTCAAGTCCATGGGGACAACACCTGAAATTTAATTTATGTGCTTTATTTGTATGTACTTATTACAATAGTATGTTAGGATCTATATTTTTCAGCATAGGTGTACTAGGTACTGTCACGAGTTAGAAACGTCGCAATACTGTATTTTTTTATGAATTGTTTAAATTTTGGAAGCAAAGCCTTGGGTCCAATTTTAATCTGTAAATTGTGGTACTCCCCCTCTCTTTTTAATATAAAAAAAACACTACCCATTTTCGTCAAAAAACATAAAGTAACCTTTTTAGACCAGTCGGTTAAGCAAGTTTGTCACATCTCTAGATCGTCTAGATATAGTCAATAGTGGAAAATTGACTAGGAGAATTAACTAAGTAGTCCACTAAGTGGTCGGTTTCAAGAGCAATCGAATGGCTAGCTAGGATGACCAAGGCAATGAACTAGTGTGTAGGTTGATTCAATATTCAAGGAATATGATATGCAAGTTGGAAAATTGAAGTGGGCCATGTTTCCCTAACTTCAAAGGACTTCATTGCATATTGGTACTTTATATAAATGGTCTTATGGATCAATCTATAATGCAAGTTTATTGGTTCCTTATGTTTCCTATTGTATGTTAAGTTATGCTTACTTGTGCTTAAGTCTTGTACCAATGTCTTTAGACACCACCTCTTCTTGGGAATGTATAGCTCCTCGATCTTTCTAATTCCTTGGTTCTATGAAATAGAGTCAGAGTTATCAGATTGATACCTAACATATTGTTTACAAATCCTTTGAAGGTTGTTGCTTGCACATGATGCTAAAGAGTCACATCTCCTTGGTAGATTCACTCAAGGTTTCAACTTGAAAACTGAATGAAAGTTTTTATCTATACACTACTGCAATACAAGATTGTAGTGTCACACTATGGTGTGATTTTCTTGGCAAAAAACAAGTTCTTATGATGCAAAACATGGCTTAAGTGGGCACATCATGTTTTGCATTGAATTTGCATCACAGTGCCACTTTTGATAGTGTCTTTTTCAACGTGCCATTTAATGGGCATCATATTTTTTACTTAATATTGCCAAAAACAACACTCTCAAAAACACTTTTGTGTCATGTTCGCATCGCACTGATTCGATTCGTGCATCAATATTATATATAAAGTGTCATTTTTGCAGAGATATAACATCAATTTGAGATGAATTAATTTCATTGTTACGTCAAAATAAAGATAAAAATGTGCCACCGAGGAAAAGATAAAAATGTGCCACATTGTATCTTCTTGAAAATGTTTTTAGTCTCGTTATAAACAAGGTTGCATGGCAGCTTATACCTGCTGTAGAAGCATTGATTTTTTGATGCATTGAAAGAAAATAGTTGAAAATAATGCAACTAGCATGTATTACCATGTAAAAATAAAGTAATTCTATTATTTATTAGAGTTTCAATAAGCCAAATGCTATTGCAGAATTTGCTTTGAATCAAATGGATTCAATGTTTTTTAAATATTGTTTTGATAATTTATTCATGCTATTAGTCCATATGGGCTTACTCGCGAGTGCAGTAGGTGACCATTGGCATAAGCAGGTCCTCTTTCAAAGCAAGAAGGTGCTACGTGTTATGAAGTTGTTGGATTAAGGAAGAACTTAACTTTAGATTAAGTAGTGCTAACTATAGAAGATTCATCAAGCAAGTGAGGTTTGAAAGCACCCGCGTCCAATGACTAAGTTTTTTGAGGTATGAAAAGGTGGTAAATAGAAAAGGTGAATAGTTGCATTAAGGTTATTATGGAATAGTTCATGGGTCGTAATAAGTGAAAATATTATTGATTTTTATTTGTCGTCAAGGATATATCACTCCAGCTTTAATCCTTAGTGATAAAACACTTATTCAGATAATGCATATTATACTTGCATCATGTAACAAGTGTATGATTCAGCAGCAAAATAGTATTTTATAATCATCTATAGGCGTGCTACTACTGACTCCAAATTACTATTATTACAAGAGCTTAGAGTGATAAGCTTACCAACTCTGCTGCTTTCTTGCAATATGAAACATGTACGTAATTATTAATCTGGCATAAATCAATGGTAAAAGCTTATTAATTATTATCAGTATAACCTAATATATACTCTCTGCCATCATTGTATCCGTAATAAGACTTACCATGTTAATACGACCCTTTGGCACTTAATCCTTGCTACTTAGTCATGTACGGTACCCCATGCAAGCGCTTAAAAGATATACACCATATGACCATCGGATGTGTCTGTGGTAGGAGGAGGCGTCCTTGTAAATGATACAATCGCAGCTTAGCATAAAAACGACCACCACCTTGCAACCTACTGAAGTCACCACTAACACGTTTAATCCTGCATGCATACTGGGATAAAAACGACCGCCACCTTGCAACCTACTCAAGGCACCACTAACACGTTGAATCATGCATGCATACTGGGATTATGCACGTGTGTGATTGTATTATGTTTAACAAATGGTGAGAAACGAGACAATAAGTGTCTTGCATGGAAAGTTATTAGCTGAGGAAATATGAAAAAAAGATAGGTTTGATGATAAGTAGTTACACTTTACCAATTACACCCCTAAAATCTGTAGGAATATTTGCAGCCATGCCTAAACCTCGTCCTTTATGAATGGCACCAGGTTCAGACATCTACTCGACGAGCACCCAAGTGTAGGCAAAAGCACTCCCTGCGTAGAACCTACATCTTCAAGACAATACACCAATGCAACCCAACACAAGAGGATAGGATGGCAGCTTGCAGTGTGCACCATAGGCAGTCCATGGCTGGGCGATGAAAAAATTGTGCCTGCAGATGCAAAGACCTAAAGAATCATATTATCAAACATGTGCAAGTTTTTTTTATCATGGCTAGTGAGGTCGCAAATAGCACATGGAAGTATATCTGAGTAGGCACAGTGGTTGGGGTGGTCCAGGTATCTTACATAACCAGCGGTTTTAACCCACTAGATGAAGCAATAAAATCTAAAGCAGTTATACTGGTTCCTTTCAATATTTTTAATTTTTGTTTGCTCTGCATCTTCTGGTTTATCGAATAAGAATATCCCATAAAAACAGCTCCAGGATAGAAACCCAATTAACTGTAACGAAAGCCTTCAGTATTTAGTATTCATTGTAGCTATTGTATTTTAAAGAGTCAAAACTTTCAAAAAAAATTTCTACAAAATTATGCAAGAAAATGTTTGGGTTCAAAATAAATAATAAATGGTTTGCATAAATATGCATGAAGCAGATACAGATTTTTGAACATAGTATCTTACTTGCACACATGTTTGGGTTCAAAATAAATAATAAATGGTTTGCATAAACATGTTTGGGTTCAAAATAAATAATAAATGGTCTGCATAAATATGCATGAAGCAGATGCATATTTTTTAACATAGTATCTTACTTGCACACCTGATTCGACTTGAGAAATAGTGTGATCCCCTTTGCACTGGGAGAAATACCTAGCTATAGTACCAATACATCTGCTCGTCGCTCATGCTTCACATGGTGAGAAATTTGATTTGTTAGCATTCGTTGTATCCAGAATAACATAACTTAATTTAATGCTTATATCATGGACTGAATGTTTTCCTATTCTCTATATCCAGGTCGCACAACCTAGAGAAAGACGTCTTATGGTTTGGATCTTGGGTTAACTCTTCACCCATTGCCCATAATTTTGTTGAGTTTTCCTAAGCGAGTCTGGGGTAAGGCGAAAATACGGCCGCAATCTGAACAGGTTTGGAAGAAGTACCAAGAAGGGAATTCATCATAAGAAATGTTTTAGTCAATGCTTATTGTTTTCATGAAAGATGAGTTCGAAAAAATTTGATGTAAATGCCTTACAATGATGGTCTGTTTATCACATTTTGTGGGTTATAAAGGTAACAGATAAAGATAGCACTTGGTCGTCTAGATTTTATGATGCAGTCATTTAGACATCGTTATAGAATGCGCCCAATATTTGTTTGAAGACAAGCATGGATATTTGGCTCAAATACGAGCAAGACGAGAAGCCAGAGCACGCCAAAGCTGAAGAATTGGACAGGAGACCTACCAGCCTACAACATTAACTAGCCTTCCATATAACAGAAGATAACCAAACTACTACACTAAAGGTATGGATTAGATTAGAATTCTTGTAAAATTAGATATAGATTTCTCTCTATTAGAATAGAGAATAAAAAATAGTACTTGGAAGGCTGAATTTTTTTCCCCATGTTAGATAATTGCATCTCCAGATGCACATAATGGCCTTGCTCTCAGGCTGGCAATTTACAGTCAGCGACTTCTGATATCTGCCTGGTAATGGTAAGCACTCGCATTGTAAATTGCTATCCCGAGAGCAAGGCTATTACTGCTTGAAGTTATGACTTTTATCCCAAACGCATCAGTCCCTGGTGCTTAAGAATCCATGTTTGTGCTTTGCATCGTAGAGAATACAATAATATGCAATATGCAATGATGCAATGGAGGAGTATATCAATTCGACGGAGGCGGTGGATACCATGGCGGCAGTGGATACTATGGCGGTGGAGACCATGTCAAGCGGTAGTGGCATGGCAGTAGATGTGATAGAGGAGATAGCGTGAAGATCGGGGTGCAGTGGCGATGGCTGCATGATGAATACAGGTGGTGGTGTTGGTGTTGCATGAATACAAGTGGTGGTGGTGTTGTCAACCGGGGTGACCTTAATTCAATGCAAAGCAGTCAGGCGATGGAGGAGGGCACAAGGAGGTCAGACAGTGCATTAAACACCTTTTTCTAACTCCAATATTTACGTCATCGCTTGGGAAATAACACCTTCATCCTATTGGCCAATCACGTCACAGTTAAATAATATTTAATATTTCATAAAAATAATAAAAAAAATTGTACAACGTAAAACTATGGAAAATTGTGATAAATTTTTGGTCAAAGCACAAACTAATAGTGAGTTGACCAAATAATAAGTATGTTTTTTAGTGTCATTATAAATAAGTTTTGTGTTGAGTTAACATAAAAAAATGTGTCTTTTTAACATTAAAATTGTGCATTAATTATAATTAATGTTTTAATTATTTTTATTAATTTAATTATTATTGATTATTTAATTGTTTATATTTAATTAATTATTATTTTAATTTTATTATTATTATTATTAAACATTAATCATATTAATGATTAGTATATGGATATTTTGCATTATGACAACAAAATTCATTTATATATAAACACAATATTTCATTAACATTCAATTAATTTCACAACACAAGAGAAAAGAAAAAAACTTGTATCTATAAATTCAATGACAAAATTTTACCATAATAGCATTTAATTTAATTGATTTCAGGTCGTGGAAGAAAAAAATAATATATATATAGCTCGATGGGTTAGCTTAAGTGGTTGAGAGTTGTGAGTTGTAAGCAGAAGGTCTCGAGGTCAAATCTTCGGGTGGCTATGCATTAATATATAAGGGTTGAGGCCCCTTCGGGTGGGCCCCATGTGAATTCTTCTCGTGGATGTAGCAACTCCTCTTCGAGGTTGTGAACCACATTGATACACACACACACACACACACACACACTCACAATGAATTTACAGAAGGCCTTGCTCAACAAGCAAGAGAGATTTTTCCCTATCCAACGCTAGCAGTTACTGGAGGTTTCAAGTATTTAGGATTCTTTCTAAAACCTAACAGCTATGCCTTTCAAGACTGGGCATGGCTTTACAATAAAGTGGAAGCATGGGTCTCAACCTGGACCAATCGTTTTCTTTCCAGGGGTGGCAGGTTGGTGCTGATCAAGGCTGTCTTGCAAAGTATCCCGGTGTACTGGGCATCCATAACCTATATACCCAAGGGCATCTTAACAAAGATTAGGAAGAAATGTTTTTTCTTCCTTTGGACAGCCAGCAGACAGAATGAGGGCATTCCACTGACAAAGTGGGCAACTATCTCTCTCCCAAAAGAACTTGGAGGATGGGGGATTAAAAACCTTGAGTTCTTTTGCAGAGCTTTGGCAGCCAAGTCATTGTGGCGGTTAGTTCAAAATCCAAACACCTTATGGGGAAGGGCCATGTGCTCTAAATATTGCCCAGACACCTCTTTGGTAGATTGGTTGAGGAACCCCTTAAAAACTTATAAAAATGGGTTAGTCGGATGGAAAGAAATGGTGTTGGCCTTTCCACTAATAGGAAACTGGACATCCTGGCGAATAGGAAATGGAAAGAGTGTTAGGCTGGGCGAGGACCCATGGGCAGGATCAGGAGAGGGCTACAAGCTTCCAGAACCAGTTTTAACACAGTTAAAAGCCCAAAATTTTCATCATCTAGCAGATGTACAAACCCTTTAACCCCATCCTCATGGTAGAGCAAGATGGAAAAGTGCCTAGGAGCTGAGTCTGGAGGGCGAGGACGCTAAGAAATGGAACATTTATGTAAATAACCTGAAGGAAAGCTTTGTCCACTTAGATGAAGACAAGCAGGACAAATTGATATGGACCAAGAATGCTGAAAATGGGGACTTCATAGCAAAAAAGGCTATGAAGCAGCAATCTACAATCGGTTCGATGGTGAAAAAAGGTTGTGGTGGGAAAAAATCTAGGCCACAAATAGCCCCCTGAAAACCAGATTAACTTTTTGGTTGGCTATGAACAATAAACTTCTAACGTGGGAGAATCTGAGGAAAAGAGGATTTCAAGGACCAAGCATATGTGTTTTGTGCAAAACAAGTGATGAACACTCCTCCCATTTGTTTGGTATGTGTCCTTATGCAGGGTATGTGTGGACCACTGCTTCGCAAGCTCTCACACAAGATAGGACGGTCGTGAGCCAGGAAGCCACTTTGGATCAAAGGGCACAAATGTGGTGGCGGAGCACTAGGGATTAGAGAAAATTTGGATGAAAAATGGGCCTTTCAACCCTAATTCAAATTCCATGTCATCATGTATTATCCAATCAAAATGCTTTAAAATTAAAAAAGGGAGCACCTCTTAAACAATTTTTTATTATATAATTTGGGGATAAGTGGAATTTTTTAATAATATAATGTGTCTTCCCACTCCCCAAGCTGTCCAAAATTATCTTGGATATTGATAATGAAATTAATATGCTAATTGATTTTAGGTAATAGGTGATCCATAGATAATATATAATAGTAATAATAATTAATATTATAACTAATATATAATAATATTATTGGGTCAAATAACCTTTATTATTATCATAACTAATATATAACATATAATAGTAACTAATATCATAACTAATATACCCATCAATCTTTTAGGTAATATTTAACCAATATATAATAGTAATAGTAATTAATATTATAACTAATATATAATAATATTATATTATGATCAATATTTTATAATAATCGTTAAAAGTTAGGTCCAATAACTTTTAACTAATATCATAACTAACATATCCATCAATCTTTTAAGTAATATTTGACCATGGTAATAGTAATTAATATCATAACTAATATATTATAATATTATATTATAATTAATATTTTATAATAACTGTCAAAAGTTAGGTCCAAGCCTGGAATTTGACGGCCTAGAGAACGTTTTTCCATTTTTTAAACGTATTTGACAGTAAAAAAAAATGTTGGCACGTCAACAGCTACGTCCATTAAGAATTTCAAACTGTAGATTTGACGTTTACTGGGTTAAGGCTCACGTCATAAATTTTAATAAGTGGCGATCACTGTTTGACAAGACAATTCAAGCAAGCAGACTTCCAGTGACCCATTCCATGCACCAACACGATAGCAGCCACACAAGTGAATGCACAACAATAATTGACATGCACCTGGATTTGGCAGGTGCATTGGCATGCAGATGTGTAGCAACAACATAGCAGGGAAGAACAGTAAGCACAAAAAACCCTAGCATATAGACAAACATAGAGCAGCACCACAAGCAGTTTTTCCTTCCACTTAGGGAGGCCTTGTAAAAAAAAAACTAAATCAGACACTGCTATGAAATTAACACACAAACATAGTTCTATTCGGGGTAGAAGATAATGATAGTAACATACACAACATGCATAATGCACAGAACCAGCAGGCACACAAAAAGTAAAAAATGCTACTATTAGTAATCTTATGGATGAATCAAGAAAAAATCCTAGACTTGTGAAAGAAGCATTTTGGTGCATATCAATGGCTTCCTAATGCAATGAAGGTGCCTCTTCTTCCTTCAGGTTAGTGTTTGCAATTTAGAGGAAGGTTGGTGTTGCCTCAACAAGAGAGTTAATATTTCAATCTTGCCCTCCGTGTTTGTTAAATCTATAGAGGGGATCTCCAAACTAGAAATTCCTTTGAGAGGTCCAAAGCAAACAACATTGTTGTTTGCTAAGAATATTTTGGTTGGAAAATTTATGAGATATAGTCAAATTTCAAAACCTTAAAATAGAACAACAAAAAACAATATTGAATTATGTATATACTGGAACTATGGAACCTACAGGATACATTGAAAGATAGATGAGGTGAAGTAATAGAACAGTGGAGGACAATAATTGAAAGTAAGAGAACAATTGTTAAAAGAATGGTGAAAATCTAGGACAGCGGTTGACAGTGAATGATGAGTGAAATGAGAGGTCGAGGTACCTCTCATTTTCTCAAGACTTCCATTTAATTTATTTTTATAAAATTAGTGGGTTTTGTTGGTTTGTCCTCTATGAGTTGATCGGTGAAAGTTCATCAATTCGATCATTAGTGAATTACGTATGACAAAATCCCTAAAATGATATATCTGTGGAAATCAACCATACTCCGGCTTTAAAAATTTGAAAAGTTTACATTCAAATCAGTGGAAGTTTACATAATATTTGCATGCTTTTTAGGTTTGGCTATGTATACATAAAGCTTGGACGGATAACATGGGATAAAAGTCCAATGGACGCTAGGGTTTAGGCTATTTTTTTATTTATTTTATGGTATATTAATTTGACACTCGTTGAATTTGTATAAAACGTAAAGTGAAAGGCATAGAAAATACAAGACCGTCATCAAATTTCCGTTTGGTAGGCAAAATAAATTTGAAATTCCAGGCCTGGTTAGGTCCAATAACTTTTAACTAATATACCCATCCATATTTTAGATAATGCGTGACCATATATAATAGTAATAGTAATTAATATTACAACTAATATATAATAATATTATATTATAATTAATATTTTATAATAACCGTCAAAAGTTGGGTCTAATCATTTTTAACTAATATACCCATCCATCTTTTAGATAATACATGACCAATATATAAGTAATAGTAATTAATATTACATCTAATATATAATAATATTATATTATAATTAATATTTTATAATAACCATAAAAAATAACTAAATATAATAATAACTAATATAATAACTAATATACCCATCCATATTTTAGGTAATACATTACCCAATAACTTTTAAGTTGGCATTGTGTATTTAATTTTCTTTCCTTATTTGGGGTGAAAACACTACATTGAACTTTGTCCTCATAAATTTATTTTAATATAAAATATATATCTAAGGTAGCTTTGATAAAAGTGAAATAACCTTGGGCAGCTTCAATAAAAGGGAAATAGTATAAAAAATTGCCTACGTGGCTTTTTTTACCATTTTCCTTAGGAGGCCCACTTTTCATCCAAATTTCTTCTAATTGACTTTTTGTCTATAGCATTTGGGAAGCTCGCAATAGAGCGATCTTTAAAAATAAGTGGACCCCTTTTGACATCACTTCAGCCCTGTTGGTTCAGAAATCTCATGAGCACAAGTTAGTCCCCAAACAAGGAAAAAGTCGGGTAGTAATTGCGCCAGCAATAGATAAAAGCACTCCATGGGATTTCTTCGATGGCACAAGTCAAGGAGACCCTCCCATAGGTGGAGCAGGTGGTTTCCTTTACCTTTTTTATCAAAACAAAACAACTTTTAAATTTGCCCTAAGACAAGCAACCAACAGCAGAGCTGAACTCATAGCTTTAAGGTCCGTTTGGAGGATTTCCAAGGACAAACAACTAACAAGAATTCACATATATGGGGACTCAAAAACAATGATCGATTGGGAAAATAGAAAAAACAACATCAGAGCTCCACATCTACACAACTTGTTAAAGGAAATTCGAGCGATGCAACCTTTCTTTGAAGCAGTTTCTTTCTCGCATATTTACACAAAACTTAATTCAGAAGCTTATACTCTGTCGAAGTTGGCCCTAGCTATACAGCCAGGAATAATTGAAGGAGAGGACTTCATTAACGGTGAAGTCACAAATTTTTTCCTTCGACCGTGATGCAAGATGGATCCTGAGTAAGTCCATTGGTGCATATTCTTTGTGTACAGGAAGCAACGTTCTACATTTTCATACAACGCAGTTCGATCATGCACAAACCACGCATCGGGGATGATAAAGATCCTCTGGGTACACTGTGACGGAACGCAGACAGAACGGTATCATTCAGAAAATGGTAAAAAAAAATTTGAAGGAATCTGAGAGATAATAAGGGAAATTCAGTATTGTAACAAATGTTATGAGAGAGGTCACTCTACAAGAAGCGAAGAAACGGTTGTAAGTCCATGGGGACAATCCATGTTATTCTTAATGAATAAAATGATTTTTTTCTCTAGAAAAATATATATATATATATATATATATATATAGTTCACACCTCTATCTTTCAAGAGGCCATTACATCCACGGTACTTCACCGTTATACTGTGAGGCATGTGGGAAGGTTTAATATAGTACGAATATTAGGGGCTCAACAACAAGAGCATCATATGTAACTTACAAGGAATTGAACCTAGGTGGGGAAGTTATCAAGTAGTACTCCCTACCACCTAAGCTACATCCATTGGACTAAAAAAAATCATGTAAACCAAATGATGAAAATTTTAAAATATATCATAAAATAATTATGTAACTTTTTTTATTTTAAATAAGTGCATGTTGGCACGGGATAGATCCGCAAGAAGTGCGGAAGCCGACAGGTGCGAAAGGGTCATTCTGCAAAAGAAGGACCATTTGCGGTGTTCGCGGAAGCACAAGGATTGTTAGATTACTTAAGGCAGTGAGGTGGACCGTTTTGTAATAAAAATAGAAGCATATAAATAGAGTAGGATTGTAAGCCTAAGGGCAGCCAGTTTTGGATGATTGATTATATCTTTTTTTTTTAGTATCCGCAACATGGTATATTGACAGTTTCTACGAGGTTCATTCCGCAGGGTTGGTGAATGAATGGAGATGTTCGGTTATGGTGTAATTTATGTCTTTATTCTTATGCAATGATGCGATGATGAATGTGAAATATGCTATGTGAATGTTTTTATATTGAATGATGTGAATATGTTATAGGTTTAAAAGGTACTGCGAATCTGAATAAGTATGTCGAATATGTTGTTTTGAATGTTTGTTGAACCCTGTGAATGACTTAAAATGCGAATGATAAGTTGATAGCATGCTGCAAATATTATAATATTTGGTTATTAGGGTAAGGTGTGTGTGAAATCATATCCTCAACTTCACTGTGAAAACTTGGTTCCAGTAGCCCCCTTATCCATCTCGAGTGAGACTGCACTTGCTCTGCAAGTGTTGCTGGAAAGGGTTACACCCTTCCGGGCCGGTGTATAAGGGAGTTTGGGTTGATGGTTTGTTGGCGACAATGCGAAGTGAACCCCTGTCGACAGACGATGCATCAACAAAATGGTTACGTTGTCGGGACCTTAAGGAAGAAAAGAAGAGGATATGTTGTGGCATCCGACAAAACCAGAGATCCAAGAGTGGTTCGACAAGAAGGCGGAGGAATTCGCAGAAAGCGAGAAGCGAGATCCTAAACAGACATGGACCAATTGGTTAGAAAGATACATCTACTTAGATATCCACAAAACATTCTTCTGTGAATTCCCAGTGTTGTTGCATGAGTGGCTAGCACAGCTGACGTTCCAAAAGAATCACTGCCAAAAGACTGAACCTAACTGTTGGACCCCGAATTGGTTCGACAGCTAGCAAGTCAATAACAAGGTATCACGAGTTGTTGATTTTTGGGTAGATAGTATCCTCGAAGGGTACGTGACTGAGTTAGCAGTAGATACTATCAAGTCGTACAGTGACGCCGAAAGAAACTTCTTCAGGGGGCCAAGAGGAGGGTTCCTATCATCATTAAAATTGTGGATTAAGATGCTTGTCTAGGAAAAAGGAATATTGAGGATGTATGCCGACGAGTAGAAAAATAGGTGTGTGGAGGTTGAAGGTATCACGTAAATGCAGATCTGATAGAAATATGTGGGGTAGATGGACATGAGCGACGATGAAATTCTAAGGGAAGTTGACGAAGAGTGTGGTACCTTGAGAAGTGGAGCAATATTCTGACGTCCTGAGAAGAAGAGGAGGACTGAGAGAGAGTCTCCTAAGAGGACCGAAACAGAGAACTGCGAAACAGTACCACAAGGAAGGAAACAACCTTATTTTGAAGGAGACATCAACCAGGCTACCCCAGAAGCAGAAGGAGGACAGATTATAAGTTACAACGTACCTTCAACCCCGTGCACTACTCCGAATTTAATAGGAAGAAATCCAAACTACTCGTGAAGTTTCTTTACATGCAGTGGTAAGAGTAGCGCTTCAATGAACAACAATAGTAGCAACGTTAGGATGGAAGACGAGGTGAAGATGCCTACCTTCCAGGGGAACGGGGCCGAGGATCCCGAACAGTTTTGGTTCATATGTGAAGCAGTTTGGACTATGAAGCAGGTCCAGGACGATGCTATCAAGATGGGACAGCTAGAGACGACCCTTAGGGGTCGTGCGTTAGGTTAGTACATGAATTTTGTAAAGGTTCCAGGGGGAACAGCAGCTAAAACATTGGCGCAGGTCAGAACGGCGATGATTAACGAATTTAAAAAACCAAAATCTGAGTCGCAATATGTCATTGAGCTTAAGGAGATTAAGCAATTCCCAAATGAGTCGGTGTGGGAATTCGATCAGTGGTACAAGACGCTGATAGAAAAAGTGAGTTTCCCGATAAATGAGCTGCAACACAAAGAATGGTTCATTGCAGGACTGGTACCGCATATGTGAGGACCACTGATGCAACAAAAAGTTGAGACATGGGCAGAAGCGTTAGAAATTGTGATGAAGCTATAGGCTTCACCAATCGGCAAAGCAGGGATAGGAATGGACAGAGTCCAGGCGTAGTTGTCCAACTTAACACTTCAATTGGAGGATATTAAGAAGGGAAAGGAAACCTGCAAATACATATGGTGCACCAGATGCGGAGGTGAGGGACACCATAAGGACAACTGCCCAAAATTTTGTGAGTATTTGCAGTCGGGGCCACCAAACCCCCTTCGTCAAGGAGGCATGCCATGGTGTCCTGTCTGCCAAACCAGAGGGCATCGACCAGAGGAATGTGTATATCTGCAAAAGATGGTATCAAATCCAACAAACTTATACTGCAAGTTTTGTCGTTTAGTTGGCCATGATGAGAAGGACTACAGGGCCTATGACCTGCTGCAAGATCGGACAGCTGACACGTATTTTATGAATGGATAAGAACCATCAGTGGTGCAGCAGCAATCGCAGTATAGTCAGCCGCAGTTTAACCAACCGCAGTAATACAACCAAGGGCAATACGGGCAGCCGTAGTATGGGCACCCGCAGTATCCACCACCACCGTATGGGCAGCAACAGTATCAGCAACCGCAGTATCAACAATATGGACCACCACGCGAAGGTTTCAGGGGAGGATTCCGTGGAGGTCGAGGTGTCGGTATGGGACATGGAGGAGCTGCTGGACGGGGAAGAGGACCAATCATCTGTTACAACTACGGACAGCAGGGGCACTACTAGAGAGATGTCCAAACCCAGCGCCGCAGTGTACATACTACAGTGCTGTAGATCATAGTGTAGAGGACTTCCCTCAACTCATTGTGAAATGGAAAACTAAGCATACACCCCAGAACTAGAACCAAAATAATCATAATGCGCCATCAGTCGTGCAGATGATATCAACAGAAGCCAATAGTAGCCATGCGACGGTTGGAATAGTGACAAGAGGAGGGGCGGCGACAGGTGGCGATAGGTCACACACCAATGTTAGACCAAAAAAAACACAGCGGAAGCAAGTCACCTTCGACATAGAAGCAGAAAGGGACATCTTTTTGAAGGCACAGGATGCAATGAGGAATAGGAGGCAGCTACCCCTTGAGGAAGAAATCTATGACATGCCGCCAACGTTCGACTCGACGAAGTCACAAAGGAAGGCAAACACTCTAAAAGCCTTCTTGGAAAGTTTCCTAGACTTGGCAAAGGACCCAGATGCACTAGAAGAGATAGCTAGTCTACTGCAACGACAGGGAGGTGTACAACTGGAACAAAGAGTTAATCGCATACATAAAAGGAAGACAGGCGGGGAGATGCGGATGTTGGCACAGATCGGAGAATTTGATGTTGACTCCATAATTATGGATTTGGGTTCAGATGTGAATATCCTAACTTACAGATGTGGGATACAATGGGGAAGTTGTGGATGACTTGGTCACCAGTACAGCTACGATTAGTAAACCAAAGCAAGGTCACCCCACTGGGTCGGATATGTCAACTTCTAGTTGAAATTGAAGGGCTCGAAACGTATGTCGACTTTGATGTCATCGACATTGTGATAACTGTAATTAGTGCAGGGTTGTGTCTACACTAGTTTAACTATTTTGCTAAGAGATGATGAGTCTCTACGTCAGAGATGAACAGATTATCACAAGCTACCTTTAAAATCTAGATTCATTCATCAATTAAGATAAGCAAATTTAAGATCTACAGCGATTTAAAAGTTTAAATCACACAATACAAGCAACATCTAAACATTATAATGGCAGAAACTTGAATCAATTCATGCTAAAACAATGGAGAAGATACATGATTACCAGGAATCCTGGTGTGAGTGCCTCCTCCCTTGCCATAAGTTCTCCTTCCTTCACCCTTGTTCTTGAAGAATTGGAGCTCTTTTCTTCCTTCAGAATCTCCTCAGCATGCCTTTTCTCTTTTTTTCCTCCTTTACCATGCCTCCCATGCCTTTCTTATATAGCATTGGGAAATGAGCCTTAGGTTTCTCTTTTGAGTGTGCGATAATCTATTTTCATGATTTTAGATCATTTTCAACTGAAAACCCACTTTTCAATAGTTTTTAGGCTTTTTGCACCATTTAGAATGATTTTAAGCACAATTAATGCATTTCTTCAGAGAGGATTCGTCTCTAAATGAATTTGTGTCATGTCTTCCTGTTGCAGGTACATGGTAAACATATGCTTCATTTGTCACATGACTAAGGGTGTCAATTTGATTGTTAACAGACTCCCCCTAATATGTGAGGTCCGAAGCAGAGCTAAGGGCCGAAATACATTACTGAAATTTATACTTGGTATACTGATACTCTTTGTACTGATACTCTTTATCGTTCAAAGCAAGGATGAGGCAAGGAAAACTCACAGGCGCAGGATTGAGGATCACACCTACAAAACATAGCAATTTCTCAAATATATAATATCTTCCTGAGGCGGGCATACCCATGCTCAACAGTAAACAAGCATGGCCACGAACAATACACAGTGGATCCATGTCAAAAGCAAATTTTTCTGAAATGTAAACATGCACTTTGATGAGTGCGAGAATAAAGTATTTATTGAACTTCTGACATGGCAATCTAATCTTGCGCAGCTCGGGCAGTGCATCAATGAGTGATGCAACTATTTTTCCCAAGGTCTTCAATACAAATCGATGATAGTACGAGTTTATATCATGCGAATAAGTGATCTGATGTCGAGCATAATAAAACACCATCTGATTACCAGTCATTGATGTATACCGTTAACAGATGCGAAGAGACCCACCAATAATGATGATGGACTCTAAGGTACTGAGTACAAACTAGCAAGTGTGAATAGATGTTCTGAAGTCAAACACTTGTAGAATCAAATAATCAAGGGTCATTGATGTATACCCACTATCATTTGCGAGGAAACCTGCCACTAATGACTGCATGATCCAAGGTACTCTCGGGTTTCTAGATCCATGTCCTAGATGATGATTTGATGTCGATAGGAATAGACCCATCGGAAGGAGGGCATTGATGTATCCCACATCAACCGATACGAAACAAAGATCAATAGTATGATATAATTTGGTAGAACTACAAGATTCAACATTGTATACTGACACAAGGAAGGCCGACATGATTGGTCAGGAATATTTGAGGAATGGCCGACTCGGTTTGGACTTCCCTTGAACACATAACACGACGCAAAATGGACACTTGGCAACATAGGACTTTGAGTAACCGACCTTAATGAAATCTGCTAATGCCAGATGCATTAACGAAAGCTCCATTGGTGACGGGAAGGATAACCCATCGGTGGAGATCTGTTCAAAATACTGGTACAGTTTCCTAAGGAAAATGTAGATGGTGTACTGACAGCTGATACAAAATTATGTGCCGTGTTCAAGGGCGACAAGGACTGACTGTTGCCATTTTCTTCGAAGTTTATAATATGAAGTGATTCAAGTCTCTCCCTTTTTGGATTTTTGTGTTTTCCATTTTTTTTTTAACCTTTTTCATTTATTAGCTTGAAAAAAGAATAAAGCATGCTATGATACATTAGAGGAAACGAGTGTCTCAAGGGCATGCGCCTAAATGTCAAGGGCATGGGTTAGGCCAAGGCAAAGATCCTTATTGCAAACAAGGGCTGATCTAGTTATGTACACTCTTGCAGATGTTTCCTCCATGGGTATGGGTCAAATATACATAAGCAATGGTTTATAGGCATCTTGTAATAGAAAGTGACTATACAGGAAAATAAGCAACATAAGCAATAAGCAATGAAGCAGTTTGCATGGATGTTCAAATGGATATTTTAACGCAAGCTTATGTAAAATGACAAAAAATTGGGAGCCCATCAGGATATGGTCAGAAATGTATGAAAGAGAAATATGTGGTCTCAAACTCCAAGTCATGATGGGACTAATAGGACTCCCGGGCCTATGAGAATAACGCAGCATGGGCACCAAAATGGCAATGGGGTGCTGACTAGTGTGTCCCATGTTCGATAGGCTCTGCTATCGGAATGGTGGAAAATATAGATATGAAGGGTTGACCCACCAATTTCCAATAGGTTCGACCCTATGGAAAGTTTGGGTTGCAAAAGGTTCAAATGCATATTCACAAAGGGATGGCCTAAACCTATATGCAAGTTTCCAAATATACCAAATAAGATCGAGGAACATGCAGATCATGCTCCTATACTTGGGTAGATTTATATCAAGTATGTTCCCAGTGGCCCCGCAAAAGATGTCCTTAGGTGGGTACAACCAAATGTTTACAACTTCAGGGATATCTTCATTTGATGATAAAATGTAATCCAAGAAGTCATGTGAGTTGGGAGATCTCACAGCCCAAATGGGCCAGGTAACCGAATCATATTCCTCCATCAAGGGAATATTTTGATCTAAATCTGCCGAAGTTATTTGAGTAGCTTGGTTTGAAACCTCTATGACAAATAGGGGTGATCCAAATGCTTGCCAACATGGAAATGACATTACACAAGATGGGGTCCCTTCATCTACTATGGTTAGATAGATGTTCTTACCATGAGTCGTTACTTTAATCTGAAAAGCAACTCCAGGAAGGATCCTACATATTGAATGGTTTATGTCTGATGTGATCAAAGTCTCATCGGATGGATCAACAGCACCAATGGTAGATAATAGTTCCTTTCTTTGCACAGAATAACATCGCAATACCTCCACGGCCGACATGGAACATGGTACTTGAGCTAGGTCCTCAAGAACATTACCATTCTGAGCAACTTGCATGTTAGGATTATGCATTGTTCTACGTAGAACACCTTTGGGGGGATATGGTACTAAGTCTATGGTTGGTTTCTCAATGTAGAGATAACCACTTGGCTGTGATTCTGATTGATCTGGTGTACTAGGAGAGACATCATAAGAATCAAGTATTGTTTGAATGTTCATCTTAGGATCACACATGAAGACATTGGCATTAAGATCATTTCCCCCTTGTGGGGGGGTTGGTTGGTTGCCCCCTTGCGGGGGTATCAGTGTCAAAATAGTGGGTTGTTATTGCCCACCGCATTGAAGCATGGTTGGTGCATCTCCCTTCCCATAGTTAGTATCTTTCTTTCTCTTGTACTTCTTCTTCTTTCCTCTAAGTTCTATGGATGAGACTATGAGGATGTCGGAATTGTTGGAAGGATTAGCAGGTTCCTGCATTGCCTGGCGAGCTATAGGTTGTGAATTCTAAATAGAAACTTGTCCCGGATGTTGGGTAATCTGTTCAAGATGGTTGACGGAATCCATCATACCATTGACATGAGGTTCATGTGGAAGCCTAGCTGGATCAAACGTAGGTCTTGCAGGTTGGTTCCAAAAAGATTGGTTATTTTCTAGAACCTAACCACTCCATGGCGGAATGGGGTTAATGGTTGGATTTCCCCCTTATGGGGCTAGGCCCGAAAAAGATTGGTTACTTTCTAGAACCTGACCATTCCATTGATGTGGTCCTTGGGTGTGATAAGAATTCCAAGGTGGGTTTCCCTTTTGCGGAGGTTGACCCCAAGAAGTTTGGCTACTTCCTGAAACATGACCAATGGGTGGATTGCCTCCTTGCAGAGGTGGGGCCCAAGAAGATTGGTTACTTCCTAGATCCCAACTACACCATGGCATTTGAACTTGGTATTGAAAATCATTCCAAGGTTGACCTCCTCCTTGTGGAGGTGGCATCCAAAAAGATTGGTTACTTCCTGAATGTTGCCCAGTCCATTGTGAACTAGGTTGCATGTATGGACTGCCCCCCTGCGGAGGTATGTTCCATGGAGATTGGATACTTGGTGAGACACTACCATTCCATTGCGGGATATGATTAAAGGGTGGATTGCCCCCTTGCGGGGGTTTGTTCCATTGAGATTGGTTACTTGGTGGAACACTACCACTCCATTGTTGGTTGGGATGTATGGGTGGATTACCCCCTTGCGGGGGTGGGTCCCAATTAGATTGGTTACTAGTTGGAACAGGACCACTCCATTGAATGTTTCCTTGGCTTGGATAAGCGTTCCAAGGTTTATATCCTCCTTGCAAAGGTGGGCCCCAAGAAGATTGGATACTCCTTGAAACCTCCCCACTCCATGGCGGAATGGAGTTGATAGGTGGATTGCCGCTAGGCATTGTGCTAGGATAATTCGGGGATAACCCCCATGGAATTTCCACTAATCTGAGGAGCATAGCCCCAATTGGCATAAATGTTCCATGGTTCATTGCTTCCGCCAGGAATATTACCATTCCATGGTGAAGGGTTTCCCCCGGAAGTAGAATTTGGACAAGTGTTTTGTATACCATGAGGACTCTGGTTTACTCCTTGTGTGTGTTGACCCTGATTAGCTGATCCATATGGAAAACCATTTTTTGTGAAAGCCATGGGGTCCCTTGTTGATTTGTGCATGTCATTCAAACTTTCAAAAAGAGGTTTGATATCACCCATTGACTCACGGGTAGTAAGTGCAACTGGTTCTGAAAGACTCATCAAAGGAGGAATTTCATGAGCATGTGTGTGATGTTTCAATTTTTCAATTTCAACTAGAGTAATATTATCAACTATGTCTATATTCAGTTCGTGATGTGACGATGAATTCTCAATGTTGATTTGATGTTGTTATTCTCGAGTAATGTTAATTGAGTTGAAAATCAGTTATGTTTCCAAGTCATTAGAATGTGGTTTTTGTGTATGTCTCTTCAATGTAGCAGGGTCTTCAATTTATGGTGACTCACCTCGCTACCTCCGTGACTGGTGGATCGGGAGAGTAGCCACTTCTAAGAAGTTGATAAAAGGATGTGTTTAAAATGATAGTTTGAATCAAACAATCCTAAGGAAATCTAGACTCAAAAATTGAAAAGTGTCCACACAGTAAAAATTCCCTAGAGATTTCAAGCAAGCAAACTTACTCTTCCAAAGAACCGAAGCTCAGTGAAAAGCTAGATTGTAGGGCCTTCCGAAACTAGTAGCTGCCGAGGGAAGTCAAGTCCTCATACAATTGCTAGAAGCGAAGGTGCGAGAAACAGTTACAATAAACTTTAATCGCCAGGGGTGCAAGCGTTGGTTTCTGACCAATCGCCCTCCCAAGGAGTAAAATTTCCAAAGTCTGTCTCAGGTATTGCAAGTGTGTCCCACTCACAATAACCTATGTGATATCCTAAGAATAGACACTAAAGTTACCACTTCACAATTCATGGTCGAGCGGAACAGTCGCAAGTCAGGAACAACTCTCATAACCAGGCACTCTAGAAAAGTGATGTCACCTCGAGGACTTGTCACTTCACATAGAATTCCTTGATGATCTCATGTCCCACTAAACAAGCAAAACGGGGGAACCACCCTTTACTTATCCAGATTGACCTCATACTCAACGCATGTTTCAGAAGCACTTTCCTGACAGGCGTTTCATGCTACTAATGGATTTCTCTCTTTAATCAATGCTAGTTTCAAAGTTTTGCAACACAAGAGTGTTAACTCTCCAAACCTAATCCAGGGCACTAACCTAAACTTGTTGGTGATATGAAAATCAAAAGTTTGTCGATTTTAGATTAAGCATCAATTTAAAGGGTAGTTTGCTTAGTTTCAGGAGTGGAAGTGAAACTGATGGTGTTTCGACTCGAAAACAAAATGAACCAAACAATGCAAAATGCTCACTATGTTATCTTTCAGTTCGATGAATATCCTAACTGAAGGAAGAGTTAGAGGTTAATGAGCTTCTTTCAGACATGCAAAGTTTCTGGTAGATTTATTATGTTCATGCACAGTTTTTTTCTGAATTATGGATAATAATCGATGTTTGATGATCAATGTAACCCAAACAGATATCTCAAGTAAAAGTGAATATAATTCTATTACACGGGGGATCCCTGTTTCTCATTCACAAGATCGCTCGAAAGCCTAAGTGAAGAGGATACGCAGAGCCCTTTGGAATGCTTATGAATTAAATTCTAGACTGTTACACTTGAGATCCACTTTCTCATTCACAAGATCACCCGAAGGCCCAAGTGGAGAGGATACAGTAGCTCGAAAAATTGTTTGTAAAAATTAAATCTACTTTGTTACATGTGAGATCCACTTTATCATTCACAAGATCACCATAAGGTGCGAGTGAAGAGGATACGGTGGCACGATATAAGATGCTTGAAAAATCAAATCCTAAACTATTACACTTGAGATCCACTTTCTCATTCACAAGATCGCCATAAGGCCCAAGTGAAGAGGATACGGTGGCTCATGCACAATTTATCATAAGAAAATTGAAAGAAGACATGACAATCCTCTCTAATTGTGTATAAAGATCATGAAAATACTTAAACAACCAAAACAAAATTAACTAAATTAAAGTTTGCATTCAGTTTTGGAGGGAAAATATTTTCAAAATAACTCAAAGAGTAATGTTCAATGTTTAGTTTTTCAATGCAAATGTGTGTGGATGGTGCCTTAAGTCACACAACTCCAAGCATAACTCAATTTTAATCCAAACTTTTTAATCTTTGTAAAAAAAATTGTAAATTTTTTTTCTTTTTAAATTCAAAATTAAAGGTTTGAAGAACTTCAAATATTTTGCAAAAAAATTTCCTTTTTGAATCCAAAGTTAAAGATTTGAAAAACTTCAAAAAAATTTGCAAACTTTTTGTTCTTTTTAAATCTAAAATTAAAGATTTGAATCAACTCTTTAAACTATGGAAAAATTTTGCAAATTTTCTTTTCATTTTAATCCAAAATATACAAAAAAAAATGTTGCAAATTTTTGCTTTGTAATCCAAAATTAAAGATTCAAATCCAAACTTACAAAAATTTTGCAAAAAATATTTACATTGAGTTTTTGAAATTTCGAAAAGATTAAATGTTGTTTGGGATTAGATACTTGTTTTAGTTTGGTGCTTAAAGTTTAGTCAACATTCAACTTCAACAATGTTTCAAAGAAAATAACCAATCTTTTTGGTTATTTTCAGTCCTCTCCACAGCGTTCACTGTCCTAACACATTTTTTGCAGACTTTAAACCAGCATGCAGTTGTTAAAATGTTGATGACAAGCAAATTTAAACGACACAATTTGCAGGCTTAAAGTACCATAACGGCTGTCAGCAATTGCCATTTATGTCAAATATTGGAGTGAGCCAAGTGTCAAAGTTGGAATGACCCACGGAATGGTGCATCCCATGTTATTGACAAGGGTGAGTGTTGAAGATAAGAAGCTATCATGGTTAACTGCTTGATATGTCTAAACATTAACAAAAAATAGACACATGCTGTAGACAGCGATCTGAGTCACACATAGGGTGAATAAACATCAAATGAAGCTGAGATTTAACACACATTGACGCTTCACATTCTAATTTCTCATGCCAGCTACACATGCAAAGTTGTACATCAACGCTACACATCCCAGCTTCACATGGAAATTGTGGCAGAGTGAATAAACACGTGGAGGGTTAAGATCATAGCAGAGTGAATAAACACGTTGAGATCTACCCAACCTTCAATGCGGAGGTCCACAGATCGAGACTCATAGAGAGACGTTGCGTTTTAATGCTGAGATTCAGAGTTTAACGTTGAGATTTCATTCAAATTACTGCATTTTTTAAACCGCCCAAATCGTCAAGGGGAAAGATTCATTTTCCTTCATTGTCTCCTTCCGAAGCTTGCTGAGAACAATTGAAGCAATGTCTCAGCAAAGACCTCTTCTGGAATGTGGGCGATCAATTGGTGTCATGAAGAACAGCGAATAAACACGTCGATGTGCAAATCGACGCAGGGTTCTTTTTTTTTTTAAATGTTCAGATGCAAATTCAACTCACATGGCTCTCGATTTGCACAGTGAGCTGATATTCGCAGAGACAATGTGGATTCTCCATGCGCAGCTCGACGTTCCTGCAGAGTAGAAAATCCCTGGCATTAGCATATGCATGGATCTTGGAATGATTCACGCAGTTTTGAAAGTTTAAAGATCTTCGCCGCAGAGTTTAAGGAGCTAGCCTTCAATGATCAATGCAGGTGGAGAATCATGGTAGAGATTAAAGGTTGCAGAGCATGGATCTTGGAATTATTCATAGTTAGAAATCGTGGCAGAGTTATGAACCCGTGGCAGAGTTTAGATCCATCAAAGTTTCACGCTGAGGTATAAGGTTCTAGCAAAGATTAAAGATTTACACGCCAAGGTTTCACAAGCTACACAGAGCTCGAAGGTTTAAAGCTGAGATCATGGTCTTTTAGTGCTGAGATTTAAGAGTTCAAGAAACATCAAAGTAGAGCTTCAGATCCTCTACGATTCATGCAGGGAGTTAATGGTTTGTGATGCATAGTTGATCACGCAGAGCCAAAATCTTCCCGTTCTTTAAGATCTTGGCACAAATTATGCAGAGCCTTAAGAATTTCAAAGAAGAATTTTAAACTTTCAAACCAGAGTTTAAAAAGCTTTCATGCTAAGTTTAAAAAGTTTCGAGATCTTTAAGACAACACGAAGACAACTGGAAACTGTCAATGCAGAGATTTAAACCTTCAAACCAGAGTTTTAAAAGCTTTCATGCTGACTTTAAAAAGATCTATCATGCAGAGATTGAAGCTTTAAAAACTTTAACACGGCTTGAAGATCAAAACAGAGTTTTAAACTCTAAAATTCTGGGTAGAGTTTCTAGAAACACAGATCTTATTGGTTTTTAAGGTGGTTTAATGAATTAATGGCATGGCTAGGCCAATTTTGAGCTTCGCTAGCTAGATATTAGGGTCTTTAATGGATCTTTAAGCTACAAAGGAGTAGATCTGAAGGAAGAACACCCAAAAATTGAAGAAAAATCCAAAAATTTCAAAAAAATTCAAGAGATTTCAACAAGCAGTATGGTCGTCATTCTCATAACAGTAATTAGTGCAGGGTTGTGTCAACACTAGTTTAACTATTTTGCTAAGAGATGGTGAGTCTCTACGCCAGAGATGAACAGATTATCACAAGTTACCTTTAAAATATAGATTCATTCATCAATTAAGATAAGCAAATTTAAGATCTACAGCCATTTAAAAGTTTAAATTACACAATACAAACAACATCTAAACATTATAATGGCAGAAACTTGAATCAATTCATGCAAAAACAATGGAGAAGATACATGATTACTAGGAATCCTGGTGTGAGTGCCTCCTCCCTTGCCATAAGTTCTCCTTCATTCACCCTTTCTCTTGAAGAATTGGAGCTCTTTTCTTCCTTCAGAATCTTCTCAGCATGCCTTTTCTCTTTTTTTCCTCCTTTACCATGCCTCCCATGCCTTTCTTATATAGCATTGGGAAATGAGCCTTAGGTTTCTCTTTTGAGTGTGGGATAATCTATTTTCATGATTTTAGATCATTTTCAACTGAAAACCCACTTTTCAATAGTTTTTAGGCTTTTTTCACCATTTAGAATGATTTTAAGCACAATTAATGCATTTTAATGAATTTCTTCAGAGAGGATTCGTCTCTAAATGAATTTGTGTCATGTCTTCCTGCTACAGGTGCATGGTAAACATATGCTTCATCTGTCACATGACTAAGGGTGTCAATTTGATTGTTAACACATTGTGGATAACACCAGTCCCTATCTGGTGCTGCTGGGGATAGACTGGGCCATGGAGAATCAAGCAATTATCAACTTTAAGAAAAGGATAATGTCATGCGAGAATCAGGAAATGAGAGTCATTGCACCACTGGATCCTGCGGAAGGGCTGCTCTATACAGAGCCAGCCAGAGACGAGTTTGCGGAAGGGTGGGACAATTTGTATAAAATTTCTGAAGATTATGTTAATCCCACTATGAATGGAGAATTAGGATGGCGTAGTGCCAGTTCAGCATCCTTAGACTCGGATGAGGCACTTGAGAATTGGCAAAACCAGTTGCATGAAGTGTCCTTTCGAAGATGCGCATGGATAACGTAGTCCCTGTGAAGGGTAGCCATGGAGGAGTATGTGTTAACCACATATGGGGGATTACCCAACTTGGGAAAGTTTCTCACAAAAATCGAGGAGAAAGTGGCCGAACCGCAACGTCTACTGGCCCTGGAGGAAGTCTTTAAGGCTACTCCTGCGTGATTGTGGGCAGCGCATAAACCAAACATCACAACTTGGCCACTATGTCAACGCCTCGTGGAAGTTCAGTTCGACAAAGATGTGGAGTATGAACAATTGAAATATGATGGAAGAAGCGACCCGAAGGAGCATCTGAATGCCTTCCAACACCAATGGGGATCAAGAGCAAGACAGGAGTGGGTACATGCATCCGTACACACATTGGATGAGGTACCGCGGAGCTGGTATGTTGTAGCAGAACTGCGTTGTGGGAGGACTTCTTGGGAGAAACTTACCATTGGCTTCAGCTAATCGTTCTCATTCTCAGACGAGAATCCCTTGATCCACACCATGCTACAAGCAATCCGCAGAAAAATATTTGAAGTAGCACCGACCAGACAACTGATGGCACTCCAATGGACTACGACACCAGAAATGTTGATGGAGTGTTGCATTGTCACAGGAGAGCTCAAAGATGACGATGACCCCAGGGCTACATATGTACCAGAATCGGAGGGTAGTCGCAGTGTTGTGGCACCAGATATACCGTCGGACAAATTTTATCAACCATTAAAGATCAAGAAGGTGAACATTGGGTTGGAGGAAAACCCCAAGTTCTCAAGAATTGGCGACTACTGGGATGAGTCAACCATTGCAAATATGACTGACCTACTGCATGAGTTTCAAGATTTGTTTCCAATGAAAGTCTCAGAGATTAAGGGAATTTCCGGAGAGTTAGGGGAAATGAAGATCCCCTTGAAACCTGATGTGAAGCCGATTAAGCAGTGGCCATATCGATTAAACCCGAGATACAAGGAACGCGTGCAAGCCGAAATCGAAAGAATGTTGGAGGTAGGCATTATAGAACCAGTGGATGAATCGGAATGGATCAGTCCAATGGTCGTCCAGGAAAAGAAAACCATCGAAGTACGAATATGTGTCGACCTAAGGAAACTAAATGATGCCTACCTACATGATCCATTCCTGACCCCATTCACCGATGAGGTGCTTGAAGGAGTAGGAGGTCAGGAGATATATTCCTTTACGGACGGATTTTTGGGCTACCACCAAATCAAGTTTGCGAAAGAGGATCGACACAAGACTACATTCGTCATGGAGTGGGGATGCTTTCAGTACACAGTGATGCCATTTGGATTAAAGAATGCTCCCGCACTATTTTCCAGAATAATGGTAGCGGCATTCAAATATTATATTCATAAGTTTCTCTCCGTCTACATGGATGATTGGACGGTATATGGGTTAGTCAAGGATCACGTCGTGAACTTAAGACTCATGCTAGAACGCTGCCGCTAACACCAAATTTCCATGAACCTCAAAAAGTGTATCTTTTGTGCTCCGTTCAGTATCCTGTTAGGACACATTGTCTGCAGGGAAGGAATGTTGGTAGATCCGACAAAGATTGCCATCATTGTTGACCTCCCACCACCAACGACGGCCAAGCAACTACGAGCGACATTGGGTCACACAGGTTACTACAGGAAATTCATTCGAGGGTATGCATCCATCACAACACCCATGGAGAAGTTACTAAAAAAGGATGCTAAGTTTGAATGGACCAAGGAATGTCAGAAAATCCTGGACATACTAAAAGAGAAGATGGTCGCAGCACCAATCCTCACATTTTCGGATTGGACAAAAGAATTTCATGTTCACATTGACGCATCATCAGTCACACTCGGTGTTATCTTGGCCCAACCAGGAACCAACGACATTGACCACCTGATAGCCTTCGCAAGCATAAAATTGTCCACTGCGGAGAAGAACTATACGGCCACCGAGCGAGAAGGGTTGGCGATGGTCTATGCTTTGCAGAAATTCTGGCAATACCTCTTATGGGGGCACTTCAAGATGTTCACAGATCATTCCGCGCTGAAATACTTGGTGAACAAGCCTGTGTTAGGGGGGAAGATATGTCATTGGTTATTGTTGTTTCAGGAGTTTGATTTTGAGATTATCTTAAAACTTGGATGATTGAACGCGAGACCTGATCATCTCTCACGGATAGAATCAGGGGAAGAACCAAGGAGAATCGATGAAGGATTGTTGGACGCTCACTTTTTTAGGATTGGCATGGTTGATAACCACTATGAACAAATCATTCAATTCTTAGCAACAGGGGAGGCACCAGCCGAGTTCACTACCAACCAAAAGAAGCAGCTAGTTGTCCGAGTTGTAGACTTCCAGTTAATTGCAAGAGAATTATACAAAATGGGCCCAGATGAGATTATGTGACGGTACGTCCTTCCGCATGAACAGGAGCAGATTCTATCGGAATCTCATGACGAAATTGTTGGGGAACACTATGGTGGGCGAGCGCCTGCTAGGAAGATCCTTCGAGTAGGGCTATGGTGGCCAAATTTGCATAGAGATGCTACGGACTATGCCAAGAACTGCGATGTATGCCAACGAACCAGGAATCCCTCACGTCGAGACGAAATGCCACTAGTACCACAAGTAACACTGCAGGCATTCGACAAATGGGCCATTGATTTTGTGGGACCCATCAACCCACCTGGGAAGAGAACAGGATCGTGTTACATCATCACTACAACAGACTACCTGATGCGTTGGGCGGAAGCAGCACCAGTCAAAGATTGTTCTGCTGCGACTACAACACGATTCCTATTTGACAATGTGTTCACCAGGTTTGGGTGCCCAAAAGTATTGTTAAGCGACCAAGGGACGCACTTTGTCAACCAAACAATTGCCACAATGACAGAAGAGTTTCAAATCTAGCACAAGAAGAGTACGCCTTCCCTCCTGCAAGAAAATGGGATAGTTGAGGCGTTCAATAAGATATTGGAACATGCCCTCACCAAGGTGTGCAATGTGAACCGCGACGACTAGGACCTCAAAATCCCAGTGCTCCTTTGGGCATATTTCACCACATGCAAATGACTGACTGGCCAGACCCCATTTAAGCTTGTTTATGGCCAGGAAGCAGTTATGCCAATGGAATACATAGTACCGAGCTTGCGCATTGCAGCAGCAACAAGGATGAGCGACGATGGCGCGATGGAGGAACGATTGACACAACTAATACAGCTTGACGAAGATCGATTCATTGCAGAGTTCCATCAAAAAGTAGAAAAAGACTGACAGAAGGCATGGCACGACCGCCATGTCAAGTCGAAGCACTTTTCGAATGAGTATACAGTTCTGTTGTATGAAAATAAGTTTGCGAAACACCCCGGTAAGTTGCAAATGCATTGGTTGGGACCATATGTTATCACTTTTATCACCAACGGAGGCGTAGTGCAATTACAAAGCCTGGATGGAGTATTGTTACCTAAATTAGTCAATGGGAATAGGATGAAACCCTATCACCATGATCTGACGCAGAGTGGATGAGGACCAATGGTGTAAAAAAAAATGCAGGATGCTAGGTGGCAGGATGGCGCACCAGCCAGGAGAGAATGTGCAAGCGGGAGTGGTCGTATCGCAGTTTGGGGTTTGGGATCCGATAACTGCAGGGTCACAACCCTGTCAAATTAGAAATCATTACGGATTGTCAGTAGATGATACTTTTCAGATGATAGGTCTTTTTGGCCAGTATGATCGTTAGCTGGCCCGGATTGGCGTCGGGGTCAGGCACATTTGGCACATGGAAACACACCATGGCAACATGGCCGGTGGCACCACGGGTGATGGCTCGCACGGTTTTGACACAAAGGGCAGTTGGGAAAAGTATGGTCGCCATTATGCACGTAGGAATTCTGGTCTCAACACACAGGACACAAATGATGACAGAATCAGCGCCTTAGGTGAACGGATTTGCGAATGATTTCCAAGGCAGGCGTCCCGGAAGATGGAAATGCATAAATACAGGCAGCAGAGGCTAGCGGAACACAGAGGTATTTACCAGACGAGAGAATTACATGCTGCGAGTAGGTTAGGTAATTGGATAAGCTAGGAATTCCAAAAAGGCTGTGGAAATGATCCATTTCATTTCGTGTGGTAGCACACCAGGTGCGTTGCGAGCCCGAAGGACGAGTGTACATGACCACCTTGAGCAGGAAGAGGCGTGGGCACTTGGGTGTCACAAAGGTGAAGTTTCATCCGAGATGTCTAGAGATGTGGTGGTAGTTCAAATCTTTGTGGTCCCGGTGACCACCATAGTGACAGGGGCGGCGGCCCCCTAGTCCTGATAGGAAGTCATCCCAAGTGCAAAACAGATGTGCCAGAGCAGTTGGCCTATTCCGCACCTCGGCGTTGTCCATCACCTTTTCCTCAATCTGCATCAGGTTCCTAGAGACTGGAGGATTAGTTTGAGAGGTACATGATAGCAAGCCGGCCGATCCCCGTAAGAGGTTGAGAAGTACATGACAGCGAGCTAACGATGGATGACCAGAGTTGAGAAGTACACAACAACAAGCTCCAAACGACAACAACAGGTTTAGAAATAAAACACAATGAAGGATGAGTACAAACCAGCAATGTCCAGCTGAGGTGGCTCGGGACAAGCCACAAGTTTGTGTTGTGGGCCTATTGGCACAGGATAGATCTGCAGGAAGTGCGGAAGCCGGCAGGTGCGAAAGGGTCATTCCGCAAAAGAAGGACCATTTGCGACATTCACGGAAGCACAAGGATTGTTAGATTAGTTAAGTCGGTCAGGTGGACCGTTTTGTAATCAAAATAGAAGCATATAAATAGAGTAGGATTGTAAGCCTAAGGGAAGCCAGTTTTGGATGATTGATTATATCTTTCGGGTTTGTTTTGTATCCGCAACACGGTATATTGACAGTTTCTACGAGGTTCATTCCGCAGGGTTGGTGAATGAATGGAGATGTTCGGTTATGGTGTAATTTCTGTCTTTATTCGTATGCAATGATGCGATGATGAATGTGAAATATGTTATGTGAATGTTTTTATATTGAGTAATGCGAATATGCTATAGGTTTAAGATGTACTGCGAATCTGAATAAGTATGTCGAATATGTTGTTGTGAATGTTTGTTGAACTTTGCGAATGACTTAAAATGCGAATGATAAGTTGATAGCATGTTGCGAATATTATAATCTCTGGTTATTAGGGTAAGGTGTGTGTGAAAGCATATCCTCAACTTCACTGTGGAAACTTGGTTCCAGCAGCCCCCTTATCCATCTCGGGTGAGACTGCACTTGCTCCGCAAGTGTTGCTGGAAAGGGTTACACCCTTCCGATCCGGTGTATAAGGGAGTTTGGGTTGATGGTTTGTTGGCGACAGTGCGAAGTGAACCCTTGTTGAAAGACACTGTGTCAATAGTGCACATGGCCACTTGAGGGAAATGTCAACTTTGTATACAATATAGCATGAACAAAAAATTACACAAAGAAATTAAATGATTTTGGCATTATTAGAAGTTGATTGAACTGCCTGTAAATAATCGGTCCATTGACACCCTAGGTAAATGTCAACTTTGTATACAACATTGCATGAATAAATTTCTATATGTATAAGGAGGTTAAATCAATTTGACCTCAAAAGTGTATTGAACAAAGTTGATTGAACTATTTTCAATTCCCTCCTCATCTTCACTTTGTAAAAACATAATAAAAGACATGAGTTTGATAAATTAAAACATTGTTAACTGTTGGATATGTAATAAAAATCATATAGGTTAAAAGGTTTTCAGTACCCTTTATTGATTCCCTCGAATCACTCTCATCATATTCATTCATTGTCATTTATATGCTCTATGATCGAGCATTAATTTGCATGTCATAAACCGAATAAGTACCATGAAAAATGTGGTATATTGGATTCAATAATACTAAAAAATGTAGGATAACTCTGACCACCACTACCATGCTTAGAATTAGTATGTCCAAGACTCAATTTTAGATAATAATAATAAAAATGTCATAATCTTTAGGAATGCTCTAATTTTTTTTGTTCATATTTTCTACAACATAAAACAAAATATAATAAATAACAATTAGAATTATAAATGGAACTCTTCATAAAATAGATACATTTTTTAACTATAATATAACAATCATCAATTATGTAATTACAAAACTCACTTTGGGATTTTTGTTGTTGTTGTCATCATTTACTATATCTTTTATGTTTATTATATGACCTTCTTCATCTCTTTCTTTAGGCCTAGCATCATCATCTAATAGTCCCTCTCCACTAGAAGCCATATGACTCTGTAAATATATATCTAATATAACAATAGGATAATGAGGTATGTACATGAAATCCATGAATATTAAAATATACACACAATGTGACATGAATATTAAAAATAGACATGCATAACATCAACATATGCAAAGACTCATTATTCAATGAAAGGTAACAAAAGTCACCAAATTCAACCAAACACAACTAGAGTAAAATATAATTTGGTATGAGGATTCGAGTTGATGTGATTACATCCTTCTTCAATCTGATATTAACATTATTTTATGGTTTGTCTACCCGCTCCTACCCACTCCTACCTAAAGGTTGTTAATACCTTATGATTCCCTCAAATCCTACATTATTTTTATAGTTTACACTATTTTTATGGTTTGTCTACCCACTCCTACCTAAAGGTTGTTAATACCCTATGATTCCCTAAAATCACTTGCATCATATATGTTCATCGCCATTTTTGTGCTTTGTGCTAAACATTAATTTGCATGTCATAGACAGGGAAATTTTTAGGGGCGAAATTTAGCCAATTGGCTATTTTTTGGGCCTTTTTTCAAAAAATAAATTCGTTATTTGGTCATTTTTAGGTTCTAATATCGCCTATATTTACATAAAATATGTTTTTTTATCATAATATTCGCTAAAAATTACAAGTTTCAGTAGTAAATTGTATGTTTCATATTTAATATTCGCCTACCAATCTATATTTATGTTTTTTTCAATCCAAAATAATCGCCTAGAATACTACACTGAATCATACTTTTATAATCCTTAAAAAATACCCTGGTCATAGACCATATAAGTACCATGAAAAATATAATATATTCGATCATTCAATTACACTCTAAATCTCACTGAAAAATGCAGGATAAATCCTACCACCACTACCATGCTTAGATTTACTATGCTCGAAAGTGTTACACCAAATTCTCATCATCATGAGTTATGTGTCCTTCACTTGTCCTAATCCCTAAAGCATTGATCCCAAATTGACTGAGGGAAGGGATTTGTTATGGTTTTTTCCCTTATGTTGTCATGCTAACACACCTTGCACATTAACAAAGTGTGTCAGACCTTGGCGATGCACTCTACACATTGATAGGGCATGTCACTAACACCTTTTTCCTTTGGACAGAGTGTGTCACCCTTCAAAGACGCAGGTTGCATGTTTACAAAGTGTGTCACTATCAGTTAGAAGGGAAAAAGAGAAGCTTCAAGAGCCTTCTAGAACGATTATCTTTGTGGAGGCTTATCCCAAGAAATCAGCCAAGGTGGCATTTGATCCCCTACCTTCTTGGAATGATCCCTTAGATTTCTCCCTCAAATTATCAACCCCTTCTATGCTATTTAACCTATTTATACAAGCCTCCTCAGTATGGTCACCAATTTTGTTATTGGACAATCCATCAGTGCGGACAATAACCAATCATCTCCCTAGTCTAAATGTTATAGATCTAGAAAAAATCAAAACAGAACATACAATCTTTCCTAGATTAAGCAAATTACCAAGAATGCAGATGGATTACTCACCTTGAAAACGTAGCGATGTCTCCTTGCTCGATGTAGCTCTTGATCTTCAGCTACAACACAATAAACAACAAACAAGTGGAAACAAACAAATGCTAGTAATTTGCAATATGAATTAATCTAAACTAGTGGTCAAGGAAATTAATTCTATCTCCCTCATCAACTATAGTGCGAAAGATTTCCTTATCGACAACTCCTACAGATATCCGAAAAGGAACACCCGAAGGAAGACAGGATTATGCTAGACTATTTTATCCTCAACTACTTTGCAAGCTATAGGTTCTCCTCAGCTTGTGCTAGTCACTGACCAAATACTGGATTTTAATAGAAGGCCTATTGGAGCTTTAGGGATCCTTCCGTAGTTACCTATCACCTTAGGAGGGAAAATTGTTTGTATTGATGTTATGGTCGTCCAAGGTCCCTTATATTTTAATCTACTCCTTGGACTAGATTATGTTTATGCTATGAAAGTTGTAGTGTCCATGCTCTTTTGAGTGATGTATTTTCCTCATCATGGAAATTTGGTGACCATTGATCAGCTTTCCTTTGTTACACCGAATCATCGCATGAATTCCAGTCATCAGACTTCCCTAAATGTTCCACATGTTTTAGTGGTTTCTTCCCCTTAGGGATGGGAGGCATGTCTCCAGCCTCTATACATCATGCTGGAGTTATTCCCCTAGCTACTTATGTTGGGGGGAACACTACCAACCTATGGACATCATGTTGCGTATGACCTAGTTCCCAAGCATATTTTACCTTTGGTTTCAAGCTTGTGTAAAAATGAAACTAGTCCCAATCATAGTTTACCTTTGGTTTCAAGCTTGTGTAAAAATGAAACCAATCCCAAGCATAGTTTACTTTCTGTTTCAAGCTTGTGTAAAAATGAAACTAGTCCCAAGCATAGTTATTTTATGTTTCAAGCTTGTGTAAAAATGAAACAAATCATCAGGAGCAGAGTTCCCATTCTGTGTAAAGCTCATTAAAAAATGAAACAGATGGTTATGAGAATAGTTCCTTTTCCGTGTCAAGCTCGTTAAAAAATGAAACAGGTCAATCATGAGCATAATTCCCTTTCCATTTCAAGCTCGTTAAAAAATGAAACAAATAACCATGAGCACAGATTGGTCTTTGTCTCCAAGCTCGTTAAAAAATGGGACAAACCTATACAAGCATATTCTACCTTTGGTTTCGAGCTTGTGTAAAAATTAAACCAGTCCCAAGCATAGTTTACCTTTGGTTTCAAGCTTGTGTAAAAATTAAACCAGCTCCATGAGCACAGTTCTTTTCCTGTGTCAAGCTCGTTAAAAATGAAACAGGTGTCCATGAGCATAATTCCATTTCTATGTCAAGCTCGTTAAAAAATGAAACAGAAGAATGCGAGCATAGTTCTATTCATATGTCAAGCTCGTTAAAAAATGAAACAGTACCCCATGAGAATAGTTCGTTTTTTTTGTTAAGCTCATTAAAAAATGAAACAAATCCCCTCCCTTCAAGTCGATTATTTCCCCATATTTAATATCCAAACCTTCATTTCATCCGCATATGCTACTTGATCCTCTTTTTCTTCCTCCCCTAGTGAACATATTCCTATTAGTAACCACGAGTTTGATTGGATGAAGAAAAAGAGTAGTCGAACGAAACGAATCTTGGGGGGAATGTCTCCAGCCTCTGGACATCATATTGGAGATAATCCGTCAGCTTCTTATGTTAGGGGGAAACTTCCAACCTATGGATATCATGTTGGGAAAAAACCTGCCAATGGGCCTCATTACGAGCATAATTTAGTTTCAACTTCATGCTCACTAAAAACTGAAACCATTGCCCCGAGCATAGTTTATTTTTTGTTACAAACTCGTTAAAAAATGAAGCGACATCATGAGCATTCTTTTCACCTATCTTTGAGCTTGTTAAAAACAGTATGATGCTATTGAACTTACTTTTCACTTTTTTCGTGCTCTGGTTGAAACATGAAAAGTGGTATTGAGCTTACTTTTCACTTTTTCCATGCTCTGGTTGAAACATGAAAAGTGGTTTGAGCTTACTTTTACTTTTTCGTGCTCTGGTTCAAACATGAAAAATATTCTGAGTGCTTTTTACACCATGATCGTACTCATTAAAACCTAGAAAAATGGTGTCGAGCTTAGTCTTTGTTCTTTCCTGTGCTCGTAAATACATGATAATAAGTTACTGAGTTTAATTTTATCTTTTTTTCGGGCTCGTAAAACTATCACAAAAAAGGAACCCCCCCAGAGTTTTCTTTAATCCCTTTTCAGACTCCCAAAATATGAAAAGATCGCGAAGCGAACTTGTCTCTTTAGCGCTTGTAAAAGGATGTGAAAGGTTGTCTATCTGGTTGTGATTTATCTCTTTTTCGAGTCGTTTAGACTATCTACGGAAAAGGAATCACCCTAGAGTCTTATTTAGTCTTTTCAGACTCTCTAAACATGAAATGAAGTCGATTTTTCCTTCCATGGACTCGTTAAAATTCAACATCGAAGGGCCCTTATAGGGACGAACACCTCCTATCTCAGGTTTGTAAAACATGTCAGATTGGACTCGTTCTAAGGATGAGCTATATCAAACATATGTTATCCTCCTCAAGCTCATTAATAAACAAAGAGGTACTCGTCAATCATGACAGGGAATAAGGAAAGAGTTTGTATCTACCCGTATTAATAGTAGCTTATAGTCATCCTTGAACATGGCACTTGTTTCATTTCATTCAAACAACTTGGATAATATTCTTGTCTTCAAGTCATACCACTTCCATGATTCATTATAATCCTTTGAATCATCCGAAGAATGCATCAATCATTTGTTGTATTAGGTCTTGGTGTCTATCTCGTCGAGTCAATGCTACTAAGTCATGCTATTCCATGTTCAAGGGAAGTATGTTGTTGAGTCAACCTATGTTGTCATTATACCTTCCTTTGTGTCGGTCACCTCTGAGTCAATCTCAAACATCACTCTGCAGTCTGATATGCTCCAAAACATATTTGATCTTGTTTCGTTTCGATGATGGGGGAAACATCATGGCCCTCCTTTGACGGGTTTATCCTTGTCGACTTCAACACCTCATCTAAGGATTGAACCTAGAAACTAGTCAAGTACCTTGGGCCTACATGCCTTAATGGCATGTTACCCTGCTTTCAACAATAAGTTTACATCATTGACTTCTGATTGAAAGATTCCACCGAATGTTCGACCTCAACTCATTGATTCACATTCAGCAGTATGTACTATGGTACCTTGGGGATCATTGGCATTAATGATGATTTCCCTCACACTTGTTAACAGTTTCCATTATTGGCCAGTAATCAAGTGGTTTCTACCATGTTCGACTTCAACACATTGTAATCACATGGTTAGATTCATATCATTCCGGGTTCGAGGTGAAGACCCTGGGGTACTTTTGTTATGTATTGTACCCAGGTTGTGATGGATATATTTTTGAGTAGGTTCCACATGGACATCATGATGGGATGATTATTATATCACATAAATCCACATTGTATTGGTCTGTGGCTATGTTCAGTTCATTTCATAGATCAACTGTGTATTATATCGTGGCTACGATCTAGTCTTGTCATGGATGTATGGATCCACGTTTTTATTCTTAGTGGCCATACTTTTATTCAGTGTTTCATGGATCTGCAATGTATTGGTCGGAAGCCATGTTCGAGTCATTTGAGACACATGTCTTAGAGTTAGTGGTACTGCAGAAGTCCTTGTTCAGCATTTCAACCGATGATCTTTGCCTTGAATTTTCATATATCAAAGCACTTCACCTATCTTATTCCTATAGCTTCATGCTTTGGGGGGAATTCTGTTACACCAAAATATCTTCATGCTTTGGGGGGCATTCTGTTACACCAAAATATCTTCATGCTTTGGGGGGAATTATGTTGCACCAAAATATCTTCATCATGAGTTATGTGTCCTTCACTTGTCTTAATCCCTAAAGAATTGATCCCAAATTGATTGAGGGAAGCGAGTTGTTATGGTTTTTCCCCTTATGTTGTCCTGCTAACACACCTTGCACATTGACAAAGTGCGTTAGACCCTTGGCGACGCGCTCTACAAATTGAAAGAGTGCGTCACTGACACCTTTTTCCTTTGGATAGAGTGTGTCACCCTTCAAATATGCAGGTTGCTTGTTTACAAAGTGTGCCACTGCCTATTAGAAGGGAAAAAGAGAACCTTTAAGAGCCTTCTAGAATGATTATTTTCGTGGAGGCTTATCCCAAGAAATCAGCCAAGGTGGCATTCGATCCCTTATCTTCTTGGGATGATCCCTTAGCTTTCTCCCTCAAATTCTCAACCCCTTATATCCTATTTGGCCTATTTATACAAGCCTCCCCTTCATGGTTGGGGAGGAAGGATTAGAGCATCTAAATGCTGGTGAAATTCTGCTGGAGTGAAGACCGTTTCTATGGAAGACTAGTTTGGATCCTTGAGGAAAAGGTCATTTGGAAGGAATTACAACGTCAAGGATTGGTTGTAATCTCCTCTTATTTTGTAACTTTTCATTAATACAGTAAATATACATTCTTTCCATAAAGATTTGTTGTTCATTATGATCTTTAGAATTAGTTTCCTTGACCACTAGTTTAGATTAATCCATATTGCTAATTACTATCATTTGTATGTTTCCACTTGTTTGTTGTTTCTTGTGTTGCAGTTGAAGATCAAGAGCTATGTCGAGCAAGGAGACATCACTACGTTTGCAGGGTGAGTAATCCATCTGCATTCTTGGTAATTTGCTTAATATAGGAAAAGATTGTATGTTATGTTTTGATTTGTTCTAGATCTATCACATTTAGACTAGGGAGATCGGTTAGTGTATGCACTAACGGATTGTCCAATAACATAAATTTGGTTTTGGATAGTTTTATTTTTTTGTCATATTATTTAAGAATGTTGTAAAAAAAATTATTATGCTTTTCTGCAACATATAACAAAATACATTAACTAACAATTATAATTATAAATAGAACTCTTTATAAAATAAATACATGGTTTTAAATAATATACAACTATCATAAAGTATGTAGTTACAATTCATTTTGAGTTTTTATTGGTGTTATCAACATTTACTATATCTTTCTTTTTATTATATTACCCTCTTCATCTCTTTCGCTAGGCCTAGCATCATCGTTTGGTAGTCCCTCTCCACTTGAAATAACCAAATTCAACCAAACTCAACCAAAGCAAACGAAATTTTGGTGTAAATATTTGTGTTAATGTGATCACATCCTCCTTCAATACGATAGTAACTTTATTTATGGTTTTGATATCATGCCTTGTTTTCCCACTCCTACCTATAGTTTTTATCTATTTGAGTTATTACACACTTATTATAGTGACATATCCCTATGTGGAAATTCGTTCCACCTTAACAAATATTGCATTGAAAATAATAATCCAAATGATTGGATTATTATACTTATGATAAAATTCTTTAATATTTCTATAATGGATTTAGATTTGACCTCTTATATATGCGATTTTTTTAATCCATTAAGAGGTTCTTTTCCTAGCAATGATGGAAAATAATGTACATGAAAAGGACAAAAATATAATGTAATATTATAATGTTTCATGATACATATTCTAGTACAATTATCAGTGAATAATAATACAGATCCACCTCAAAACAAAGCTAAAGAGAGGATAGTAGGGTTGGGAGAACAAGCCACGAGGATTTTCCTCTAAAATATTGTGTATTGATCTATTAAAAGTCTCATTACATTTCTTACTTCTTAGTGGAGGTTTGGTTATGTGTTCAAATCCCTACTCTTTGAATGGTGTTATGTATTATAAATTAAGTGATGCTACAAAGTCTAAATAGAGTGATTTAGGGAGGGGAGTGAGCGATTAGGATGTATGTACTTTTATAGATACCTTAGGTCATTAACGAGAATAGTAATTTGAATAAGGATAATTTAAATACTTCGATCATTAACCACAACTTGGAATGACTTGACCATAAGTATGAGAAATTGATATGGTGTTTGTGGGTTAGAGGTAGGAATTAAGGGCCAAGAGGAACCAAGGAAAAAAAAAAGTTGAGGTAGAGACAACTAGAGATTCTTAGGATGGAACCACTACACCATTTTATATCAATGTGGATTCAAGTTATGAAGCTGAGGATTGGCATTTGCTACTCGAGGTCCTATAACTATGTTTTTTGTTTTTCTTGTTATGAAAATAGGGAGGAAATATACTCTAAGTAGTGATATAGTTTATAGGCTACCTTTTTTATTTTTTTGCACTGGGATGAACCCAAACCCAAAGAGTGGGATGTACATGTAATTTAATAGCTCCAATATTTATTTTGTATTATTGTGGTCAAGTCTCCTCTGGAATCTAGGCACAATAAGGACTAATTGTACATTTTATTGTATATTATTGATATATAGGGTTACTAAATTGGGTGTGAGTGTATTTATTATAACGAAGTATATATAATATACAATAATGAATTATACGAATTATATATTATGAAATATATTTATTTCAACTATATATTATTATTATTACTACTATTTAATTTTAGAATTATATTATTTAATATTGTAATTATTATAATTATATTCTTAATAATTATTACGGCCCTTGGATATCCGACGAATAGTGACAAGTGTCGTTGGCTATCCGACATAATATTAAGCCTATGGATGTCGGATATCCGACCGTATATCATGCCCTAGGATGTCGGATATCCGATAGTATATCATGCCCGATAATGTCGGATATCCGACAAGATATCATGCCCTAGGATGTTGGATATCCGACATCTATTCTCTAACGGTAACTATGCAACTACAAACAAATATATGATATCAACTAAGCTTGAAACCAGTTTGTTTCTAACTTTTTCTCTCACTTAAGCTATTGTTAGTGCTATTACATGCATAACCAACTCAACTCTTCCTTGTTGAAAGCTACACTATTAACATAAAGTTTATGCTCGAGGACAACGATATTTTCCCAACGTGTGAAAGCACATTGTGTTTGCTTACTGGACTCTACGTAAGCACAATTGAACAAGATAAATATAGTCCATTTATGTTGAAAATATGTTGCATGGTTGTTTATAACTATGGCAACTTAGCACTTAGAAACTACTTGTAAATTGCATAGTATTAAAATGAAGGAAGGAAAATCGTCGTCCAAAATAGTGACAAGCTATGTAGGGACTCGGGAATCGAAACTGATCGAAAGAGACATTGTGATTGTGACTGTTTGGATGCACAGAGATGATGAAATTGTTGTACACACTTATGACCATTTGGATGTGCACCCATTGATGAGTTTGTTATCGAAAGAGACGTTTTGATTGTGACCGTTTGGAGGCACAAACATGATGAAATTGTTGTACACACTTATGGCCATTTGGATGCGCACACGTTGATGAGTTTGCTGTGATGAATTATGATTAAGATAATATTTGATTATGTTGCCTAGCCGTCGGATGCTTGGGTTTGAGATAATGCGATGACATCATTGACATTCATTTTGTTTTTGTATTTTTTTTGTAATGGCTTTGTAAGATCGTACTGCATACTAATTTTAGATCATGGCAATTGGCAAGTATTTTATAAGTTGCATGGGGATTAAAGTTTAAAAAGAGGGTCGGTCGTCGGATGGAAATAGTGACAGGATATTTGCATCATGAAAACGGATTGTATATTGGAGGCGCAAATATTGTGAGACTGGTGTACACTCATTGTCAGAATCATATTATGGTAACAATTAAATCTTATTTCTTTGGGGATGCTCTGAGTCCGATCCCCAATGTTGTTTGTTAGAGTTTCCATTTTTTTTTACTTTTTCCACGTTTTGTTGGTTTGGATTTGTTAGTTAAATGCTATCCCTATTTGTGGCTTCCCACTTTCACTTGTAAAGGCAAGGCAGGCGCAGTTAGAGCATAGCAGGGCAGGTGTTATCTTGGTTTCATTTAGTCTACAGAGTAAATATGTATTTGTGTTAATAGTGAGTCTATCTGACATAATATTATGCCCGAGGATGTCGGATATTCGACTTTATATTATGCCCGCGAATGTCGGATATCTGACATCCTTGGGCATAATATTATGTCGGATATCCGACATATATTCTCCAATGGTAACTATGCTTAATTCGTCGGATATCCGATGAAGGTTTATATTTTAAAATCTATAAATTTCGAAACATTTCGACATGTTTGCTATACAAGCGATGGTTTGCGGAAGTTTTTTTATTCAGCAGACTGTTTTTCGGCGAACTTTTTTTCATTGTTTTTATTTTTTTTATGATTAAAGCGAGCAAAGTGTGGAGATTTATTTTCTAAGATCGATAATCTTCATTCAAGCTCTTTACGATAAAATTTCAAATAGCAAATTCCTGATCCAGATGAACAAAATCGACAATTACTTGCTAGATTGTGGGATGGAGTGAAAAGAAGGGGTGATGGGAAATGTTATTGTCCATCTAGTCAATGCAGGGGATTTAAGAGGAGAAGAATAAAGATCTCAACAGCCAAAAAACATTGTAGGGAACATGGACACGCTGAGGGGGGACATGAATATCATCCATTTGTAAGTTTTGCATTATATATTTTTTATTTTGATTGCTTTTGTAAATGTATGTATTATTTTAATATTTCTTATATTAACTTTTATCTATTGATGGTTTCATGTAATTATAAAGGAAAGACATCCTACGACATATCGTCCGGAGGAAGTTCTTTCAGAACAAGTACCGGAGGAACATGGAGCTATGAATAATGGAGAACAAGTTAATGATCATATTGAAGAAGATGATCATACTGATAACATAGTTGAAGATGATGGTGCAAATACTTTGATCCATGATTCATTTAATGTTAGAATGGATGATCATGATCATGATCATTTTGATGATATTCATGATTTACCTCTTCTTGAGAAGGCATACGAACCCCTTTATGAGGGCTCCAACACAAATCTTCTCTCTGCTATATTGTTGATAATGAACTTGAAGGTTATGAATGGTCTTTCAAACATATCAGTCACACAGATTTTAAGGTATGTAATATATTCCATCACATAATATATATGATTGTCTAATAATTTTATTGTTAATTCATAAGTCAAATTAATACGGATGAAATGTGTTTCACTAATATTATTTCTATATTATATTAACTAGATTTTTATTTTTATTTTTTGTAGCATGATAGGTGAATATTTGTTACCACCGTCAAATATTTTACCTCGCACATATCGAGATTTATCTACCATCATAAAAGAAATTGGAATGCAGCATGAAGCAATTCATGCATGCCCCGATGACCATGTTCTATATTATAATCAGCATGAATTTGCAACAAAATGTTTGGAATGTCATATCAGTAGATATCGAACAGATCAAGTAAAAAAAAAGGTGCCTCGCAAGGTTCTTCGTTATATTCCCATTATTCCACGTTTGCAACGACTGTTCAGGTGCAAAAACATAATGCAGTTTATGGATTACCATGCACGGAACATAATTCAAGATGACATTATTCGAATGCCTGCAAATGGGTCTGCATTTAGAGATATGGAGGAAAAATGGCCTCACTTTAAAGAAGAACCTTGTAATCTTAGGATTTCTTTGGCAGCAGATGGTGTCAATCCATTTGCAGAGATGAGATCCGTTTACTCAGTGTGGCCTATTTTTGTTATCAACAATAACATTCCTCCATGGTTGTCAATAAAGAGGGAGCACATAATGTTGTCGATGATTGTCCCAGGTATATTGTGTCTACAACTCTTTTTTTTAATGTAGTGACATCTCATTTGTCGTATTTTGTCGCATAATGTTATATATATATATATATATTGTTTTTCTATTGTGCAATATGGTTTATATATCCAAATGGTACGTCTCATAATTATATTTTTTATATGTTCAAATCAATCAGGTAAGTACCAAGTCAAAGATATGAATGTATATATCGAACCTCTTAAAGACGAGCTCCTAAAGTTATGGAATGGCATCACTATGTATGGCGAATCTAGACCAATACGACAAAGGAAATTTCAATTCCATGCAATGCTTGTATGGACAATACATGATGCCCGAGGGTTAACCCATTTTTGCGGTATGTAATTATAAGTTCCACTTTATTTGCATTTAATTTTATGAACTAGTTAATATACTACGCACGCATGTTTTTCTAAATAATCCAGTCATTTTGTATATAATTATAATTGACATAGATATTCCATCTCTTTATGTAGGTCTTTAGACAAAGGGGAAATTTGCATGTCCAGTTTGTGGTCCTAAGATCAAATCTCGTCATTCAAAAAGCTTAGGAAAGGAGGTGTTTGATGAGTATAGGCACTTCCTCTCTAAGAATCACAGGTATCAAACTACCGAAAAAACATTTGTTCAATGGCAAGCAAGAGACTATATTAAAACCGTAGAGAATGACACCTCACCTATGGAAGTTTCAATATAATAGAAATCGTCAAGGTACGTATGAAACATCATATATGAAATGTTATATTGTATTTTTTTTATTGTGTGTTGTTTACTGTAATTGACATTTATTTATGTAATTTCTTTATAAACTACTATTCATGATTGTCGTTCATGTGATCATGAAGGCATTAATGGGCTTTCACGAGGAATGAAAAGTTATCCTAGACAATTTAGTAGCTTTCCCTACTATGAGCACCTACAAATTGCTCATCTTTTTGATACAATGCATATCGGAAAGAATGTGACTGAAACATTATGGCAAATATTGGATGGAAGGAGTGAGAAAGAAAAAATTGTCAAAATTTGCAAAGATATTCAAGAAGGAAACCATGCAATGAAAGACATCATTCAATTTCATAGCAATGGAGAGCAAATTAATATAAACTCACTTCCATGGATGTTAACGGATCAGCAAAGTAATGTTGTAAAAGAAGTCATGCGAAAAATTAAATTTCTCACCGGATTTTGTGCGAACATGAAGAATATCATAACAAAGAAAGGTGATTTTGTGGGGGTGAAAACACACGATTGGCATGTCTTCATGAAGGTAATTATTATGGTATGCATTTAATGATTATTTTTTTCTATTCCAGTGAATATGGTTGGTATTTTTGTTTGTCTACTCTTTGTTTAAAAAATGAAACAATTTGTATTTTGTTATAGTATGTTCTACCTCTCTCTCTACCGGACAACTTCGACAACAATGTCAAACAAGTAATATATAATCTCGTGAAATACATGAGGTAAGTAGCGATTTTTTGCATGCGCTTAGTGTTTGTTTAATTCATCGTAGAACTTATATTTGATTTTTGTTCTCTAATTCATGTTATGTAATATAATGTTTTTTTCTTAAATCTCTTGATTGGGTTGTCATGTCACTTGTAGATGGTTGTCATCTAAATAATTCCATAAAGAAGATATAAAGTATTGGAGGAGAGAAATTCCTCGTCTCAGGTGTGAAATGCAGAAGCATCTACCTTCGGCATTTTTCAATGCACAAGAACACTACCTCATACACCAAGTTGAGGAGATTGAATTGTGTGGACCTGCGCACTCAAGGTCCATGTGGATGGTTGAGAGGCACTTGAAATTTATGAAGGGTTTGGTCAGACAACGAGCACATGCTGAGGGTTCTATGATGGAGGGATATATGGTATACCAAAACATGTTGTGTATTAGTGAATATCTTCCTATATTAGCGTCAAAGTTCAATTTACGTCGCATTTGTGATCCGGACTCCAATAAAGATTTAGAAGGGGAGTACCCGAAGGGGAAAGGTAGATCAAGGAAGGTGAAAGGTAATATAACACATTTGACTGTTGATTTTTATGTATATATATCATACATATTCTATTTTTATATTCAATATTTTGCATCAATTTAGAGTTTAATATACTTTGCTAAGTGACTATACATTTGTATTGAATTTTAATTTTATTGTCATCAAACAGTTGGTCGAGAGTGGGATGCAATTCATTTATACATCGCAAACAATCTTGACTGGATGAAGGTATGGATTGAACGATGTGAACAATCTGGTCATGGAATATCATGGGAAGGTGTGGCTTCATTGGTTAAAGCTGCACATCGCAATGGAGATACCAATCTAACACAAAGGGAAATCAATTTATCATATGGTTTAAAAGATAAGCAAGTAAGCATATTAATCAATCACACTATTTATTTGTTTTGCAAACATAATATTGTCGTTGTACATGTTGATTTTTTTCCCTGTATGGCATTATATACATGCACTAGTTAATCATAAATATTGGATCATTATGTAATCTTTTCTTGTATGGCTTGTTGTAGGTAAAACACCATAAGGCTATGTGGTGCAATGGCTGTAGATATCGCATCAAAAAGTTGGATGAAATGAAGAAAACATCAGATTGTGGGATATCTACAGTCTTTGAGGTGACCAATGTTTCCTCTAGAAGTGACAAACATCCAGAACTCTCTGAAAATCGATACTATGGGTATCTGGAAGACATTCTTCAGTGTGACTTTAACTCCTTCAAGGTATTTCTATTCGTTGTCAAATGGTACAGGTGTCGATTGAATCAACGTGATCTCGATAAAACAATTATTGAAAATGATAATGGATTTACCATGGTAAATACAAGGTTGTTTGAGCTAGGAACGGAACCTTATGTTCTTCCAACCCAATGTGAATAGGTATTTTACTCTAAGGTTCCAGGTAGAGCAGGTTGGTCATTTGCTGTGAGACACGATCCAAGGGGCAGGCTGGTAAAGTATAACGTAGATGAAGGTAATGAAGACATTCTCAAAGAAGAAGACAACGTTGACGATGATCATGATCAACATGAGTTAAAATGATCATGTTCTAGAAGAAGATGTCGAAGAATTAGTTTAATCGGATGATGTATCAGACAATGTCCATGAAGATGATATCGACAATGACATGATGATCGTAACTGAAATCGATGACTATGATGATATGGCCAATCCTTACAATGTTGAATCTGGATCAGATGATACAGATGATGACTTGAATGAAGAAGATGGTGAAGTCCATTGAAGTGTATGAGGTATGCAATAATATATCTACTCTATATATTTTGATTTAATATTGCGATAGAAATATTGAATTTTATTGCCGGTACGTACAATAAATTAACTGTTTCTTAGTGTTTTTTTTCATTTTCCTATATGTTATAATTAGAAACATTGCTTATTATAGAGTATGACAAAAAACACATTTAATTTTTTTGTACATAGATATTTTTGTCGGGTTATGGGGAATTGAGAGTGATGTGAGGGGGTGGGAGGGCCATAAGAGCTTCCACCTTCACGTGGTTGGCCCTGTTTAGTAGATAATATTAAATTATTCTCGAAACAGAGAGAATCTTAGTAAGGAAATGCACAATTATCATGCTAACCCAAATGGCATGCTTGATCACCATCATCTTCATCATGATCATCATCGTTGTATGATATCTGATGCAGCTACCTAGAAATACCAACAGTGTTTGTCATCGGTGATTTAGCGAGCTCATCGGATTCTTTTGAAGTCAGAAGTCTGATATCCGACGCCTCTTGCCATCGGTGGTATGGCGAGGTCGTCGGATTCATCATCATCATCATCTTCATCATCATCATCATCATCGTTGTCGTCGTCATCCTCATCATGATCATCATAATCATAATCATCATGATCATCATAATCATCATCATCATTATCATCATCATCATTTCTTCATTTCTACCATCGAGGCTAATCTATTTTCCCAAGTTGTTTCCCATCAAAAGTTTTTTCATGGGGCCAACGTTGAATTTTTTTAAATATGTGTTGGCTTGTACTGAAATTTGGCATGGTTAGACTAGACGCATGCATTGATGTTGTGGGAGGGTTTCCGGACTTAAACATGACTAACACTAACCATTGGAGCATCAAAAACCATACCTATATATTAAATAATGTGATACATGGGGCCAACGTTGAAATTTTTTAAATACGTGTTGGCTTGGAATGAAATTTGGCATGGTTAGACTAGACGCATGCATTGACAGTGTGGGAGGGTTTTCAGACTCAAACATGACTGACACCAACCATTGGAGCATCAAAAACCATACCAAAACCATTAATTAATGTGCTACATGGGGCCAATGCTCGCTTGGACTGAAATTTGGCATGGGTAGACTAGACGCGTGCATTGACGGTGTGGGAGGGTTTCCAGACTCAAACATGACTGACACTAACCATTGCAGCATCACAAACCATACCTATATATTAAATAATGTGATACATGGGGCCAACGTTGAAATTTTTTAAATATGTGTTGGCTTGGAATG
>BSBM01000361.1:23107500-23257500 GCA_027924585.1 Larix kaempferi
CAACACACATGACGACACTTCCGTATAGAGGAATGACACATCTCTATAGGAGTACAATAATATATAAATTAAATACATTGATGAAATACATTCCGAAGTTACATATACATCAACATCATCATCATCATCATCATCATCATCATCATCATCATCATCATCATCTTCATCATCATCTTCATCATCCTCATCGTCGTCGTCGTCATCATCATCATCATCATCATCATTATCATCATCATGGACGTTGTTGTCGTCAAATTCTTTTGAAGTCACAAGTCTGATATCTGACGCCTCTTGTTGTCGATGGTATGGAGAGGTCATCAGATCCATCATCATCATCGTCGTCGTCGTCATCGTCATCATCATGATCATCATCATCATCATTGACGTTGTCATCATCATCACCACCACCATCATTAACATCATCGTCATCTTCATCACCGTCGTCGTCGTCGACGACGTTGTCGTCGTCGGATTCTTTTGAAGTCATAAGTCTGATATCCGACGCCTCTTGTCGTCGGTGGTATGGCGAGGTCATCGGATCCATCATCATCATCGTCATCGTCGTCCTCGGGTGAAAACATGAAGTTGGGAAACAATTTTGGCTTGTTTTTTACAAAAAAAAATGCTAATTTTTATGTTTTTACACTTCGAACTCTTCAAACCCATATCTCCCTTAGGAATTTCAACTTGAAGTAAACACAAAGGTTTTAAAAAATTGAATTAGCTTTCTACTCATATTTTTTTTAATTTATTTTATGGACATATCGTGGGACAAATTTGTTGTCAACCAACGGCATATACTTGAAAATTTTAGGTATGGATAATGAGTGACCTGTGTTGACGACGGATTTTTGATAGATGGTTATTCATTTTAGGGTAAAACATTGTATGCTCATAATCTACACACACTAAACTTGATCCTGGACTATATTTAGAGTTTTTTAAGACTTGGGAACTATTTTTTATTATTTATCGAAACAGCGTATGTTCAGAACATGGTGCATTATCGACACATGTTTTTGTCTTCACATTTTCTTTCAAATGTTACTCTTATCAAACAAACTAAAACCAACCCATTGAAGAGGACACTTCAAGGAACATCCTTGTATTTTTTTAATTTTTTTTGGCTTCGTCATTATGATGATATTGAATTTTCATTGTGACTGATTTTTCAGTCACTTAATTTTTTAATGACAAAGTTTAGTAAAAAAATAGAAAAAAATAGTAAGCCTAAATGAAATTGAAAAAAACTTATATTACTAGAAAGTAGATTGAATAGTGAATCTACTGGTATAAACTCCAACATGTAATTCTCATGTTTTTCAGTGGTCCGACTTTGTTAAAGTGACACATTTCTGAATTCTGCAGAAATGGTGCTGGAATTGTTGACTAGAAACTCTCGGGCGAGAAAATGTCTTCCAAAATATCGGCCTAGAGTTTAGTTCAAACTCTCATCCGAGAGTTTTTTTTAAAATAAAACGTGGCGATTGGTTCAAACTCTCGGCCTAGATTTTTTTTAAAATCTCGGCCCAGAGTTTGAACTCTCAAAACTCTCGGCCTAGAGTTTCAGTTTGACTTTTTTTCGCGTGATTATCCACCCACGCTCCGTTTTTTTCACTCCGTTTGTCACAAAAGTGTTTCCCAGGTTCGTGATTTCACCTCATCGTCATCGCCATCATGATCATCATCATCATTGACATTGTCGTCGTCATCACCACCACCATCATCATCAACATCATCATCATCATCATCATCATCATCATCATCATCATCATCATCATCGTCGTCGTCGTCGTCATCTTCATCTTCATCATCATCATCATCATCATCATCATCATCATCATCATCATCATCATCATCATCGTCATCGTCGTCATCTTCATCGTCATCATCATCAGCAGCAGCAGCAGCAGCATCGTCGTCATCATCGTCATCTTCATCATCATCATCTCCTTCTTCATCACCATCATCATCATCATCTTCATCATATTCATCATCGTCGTCGTCGTCGTCATCGTCATCACCACCACCATCATCATCATCATCATCGTCGTCGTCGTCGTCATCATCATCAGCAGCATCGTCATCATCATCATCTTCATCATAATCATCATCTTCATCTTCGTCATCATCATCATCATCGTCGTCGTCGTCGTCATCGCCGTCATCATCGTCATCATCATCCTCATCATCATCATCATCATCATCATTATCGTCATTACCCTCTTCCTCACCAACATCTTCATCATTATCATCTTCTTCATCATCATCGTCATCATCGTCATCACCATCTTCATCAGCAGTAGCAGCAGCAGCATCGTCGTCGTCGTCATCAATTGTCATTGTCATCATCATCATCACCATTTGTCATCGCCATCGTCATTGTCATCATCACCATCTTCATCATCTTCACCATCGTCATCTTCGTCATCATCATCTTCATCATCATCATCGTCGTCGTCATCTTCATCACCATCATCTAGTTTTCAAAGTTAAGTTTACAATTAACTACCACTTTGGGGGGATAGGAAATTATGAGTGCTTATGGTATCAATTAAAAAAGTATATGTCTATCCAAATATATTACATCGGGCTTGTAGCACAAATCCATGCTATTACATTTGATGTCTATCCAAATATATTACACAAATCGGGACGAATAATTAAAATACAAGCTCTTATCCTCTTGAGATTTATCCCTTTCCCTAACCAAAATATTGTATTTATACCCAAGGAAATAAGTTAAGTTGTTTGGGTGTGGAAGTTAGGGTATGTACATGTGTATGCATCTCATATTTTTTTTTTAGGAGCTTGCATTTAAAGTGCATTTTTCTTTCATTATTTACAACTGCACCCGCATGTTGCTTTAAGGAAACTCATCGATAGCACAATAATACATCCATGCCATGGAATTAAACCTAACATGTATCCCACATAGATAATTTGTGCACTAATCCTTGTTATATAAGTGACATGTCAATTTAGGGTCATTGGTTTGTGTGTTACTGGGAATATGCTAGTGTATTAGGAGGTATGGATTAATGTATTAGGGTACATACATGTTAGTGCATTACAAGGTTAGTGTGTTTGTGGGTATGCGTTAGAGTATTAGAGTGTATGACGGTGTTATTAGTGTGTTAGAAGGATATTGTATTAGGGTGTATGGATTAGTGGTTATATTTTGTTAGGGGTATGATTTAGTGTGCCAAGACATATGAGTTAGTATATTAAGGGTATATTTGTTAGTGTTTTAAGGGTTTATTATATTAGGGGGTATGTGTTAGTGTGTTTGGGGTCATATTATGTTAGAGGGTGCAATTCAATGTGTTAGGGGGTTAGTTTATTAAGTGGTACAAGTTAGTTTGTTAGGTAGTTAGTGTGTTACAAGTAGCCTTTATTGACATTTGTTTAATGTGTTAGGATGTATATATGTTATATAATATAACATATAATATATATGTTATATAACATATATATATTATATAATACATATATTATATAATATTATATAATATTATATATTATATAATATTAATATATATTATAATATCATAACAATTTTGCTCCTGCGATAACATAATATATATATGTGTGTGTGTGTGTGTGTGTGTGTGTGTGTGTGTTATAACATATATATTATAATAGCATAACAATTTTTCTCCCGTGGTAACATAATAGACGGCCTCCCGTGAGAGCGAACCAGCGCTTCCATTGCGACATTGCTGAGGCCGATACCTGCACGCGTTGCAGAGGAGGGGAGATACATTCGTTTCCCATTGCAGAGGAATTTCACGGGAAAAAACGGCCCAATGAATTCGGTAAGGTCGTTAACCCAACCAGTGTAGGAATTTCACGAGCAAAAACGGCCCCTGCAGCCATTAATTCCCTACTGCGTTTTTTCTGGAATTTGTGATTGTATGGGGATGTAAATTCTTTAACCCGAGTTAAAATTTGGCAATCTGAGTGAAATTTGGGAATAAAAAACAATCCCGGAGTGACATTTTGAGTGTCTAAGAGCCTAGGTCCTGATTTCATCGTTTTTAGTGTTTATTTTTTCGTTTTGTAGCTTTCACGGTTCCATCCTCGCCCCCCGAGCCTTTGTCCACGATCTCCATCTCCATTCTCACGAACTAACGACAGTCAGCAAGCACAGTTGGAAGTGGGAACCTTCACAACTCGCAGGTGGCGTATTCCTCACAATTCAATGGCCCTCGTCCCTCGACCAAGTAGGAATTCGGAGTTCCCTCACGAGTTGCGACTCACAATGTCGACGACTCAAACCTAAAGGATGCGGTCAATTTTGATTCGAAATTGTTTTGCGAGCTATTCATAGGAGCTCAAAACTTTCCTGTCGGGGTTTTCGGTTCAAGGATCGAGGGGTTACAGTGAGTGTCTCTCCGGTCCCAGGGTCATCCTGCACCGAAGCGTACTTCCTTCTAAGTTGCACGATATCCCCCTGATCCGGATTTATGTGGGAACGAAATAAAATAGCATTTACAAAATCAAATACATAGATATATTGCAAATGACACAGGGATACAATAAACACATATTCTATTAAATAGCCGAAATAGAACAGACTGTAAAATACAATAGCTAGAATGGTGGTAGCTATCTCTGAGAAGAGATGTCGCCGCTATGGTCATTCGTGCCAAGATGAATGCAATGAGAGGCCGAAAGGGCCTATTTATCATAATCATGAGGGAAAGAATCCCAAACATCCAAAAACCTAACCCTAGAAGATGAACCGTCATAAAGTTTGCGGCCCCAAGGTGGTTAGTTGAAAAGTCAACTTCCCAGGGTCATAACTTTTGCATACGATCTCCGTTTGGGGCGCTCGGTAGCCCGTTGGAAAGGTCTATTCGAGATTTACAACTTTCAATTAGAGTTAAAAAGAGTGCTATTGAAAACCATTTGGCCCCCAAATCGCCAAAAAAGGTCGTTTAGGGCCTCAAAACGGCCCCGGAAGTTTAAGACCTGAAAAATCATAGAAAAATTACTAGAAAATTAGCAAAATGGGAAACTATTTTGAGCCAGTGGAATAGGTGGGTGGCCACCGATATCCATCTGGATCACCCCCCTTCCTCACTTACAACTTTAAAAAAAAATATTAATATAATAGGAATATATTTAAATAAAATAATAAACTTAAAAAATTAATAAGAAAACGAATAAATTATAAATGTTTAAAAAAATGATTTTTAGTAATAATAAATTGGTTTACGTCTCATGAACAACACCCAGCCGTAAATGATACACAGTCACACCCTTTATAGCCCTATTTCAAGCATTTTAGAGGGGCCACTAGACTTTGTAAAGGGTTCTTCTCTCCTTTGCTATTCCTTAGGTTTTCATTTAGAGGATATTAGATGTAACATTTATTTTGATATCACTGTATACTGTCCAAAACCCTCCAATTGAAACTCATCCTTCTCATTATATGGTGTGGCCTCCATAGAGAAATGTAGTAATCATGCAAGCAAGGATTCAAAGTATTATATCCATGTGTCAATCAACCCCTTCACTAAACAATGTCCAGAATGAAATTAAAATAGTTGAGTGTGTTCATTCAACCTTCCACTTATAGATATTATATGAATTTTAACTACTGAAATTATATGAATTTGTAGAGTTCATATCAAATTTTTACTTTGATGTAAATATGTAAAGTCATAATGTCATAGTATTATGATTTTTACCACTTTTCCCATTATTTTTTGGGACCATTTTTGCCCCTTCATAATTGTTGGAATTGCAAATGTTCATATGGCACAATTACAAGGGTATTCGAAGGTATAGAGGATATTAAGATGTTTCAAGCTATGGTATTCTCCATTTTTGTTCATGTTACTGTTGATAATGGGCATTCTTCATGGACCAAAATTTTGGCCACAACGATATATATGTGATATGAAAAGTCATCAAGAGCTCATGAGAAAGAGTAGTGTTGTAAATACCTTTCCATAATGGACACAAAAGCTTAAATCTTTGAAACTTTGTATGTTTGGGCTAGTAGGATATTTGAAACTAACATGACGAAACTCAATTTCTCCTTTGACATTCTCTAAGGTAGTCCTAGATACATAACTTGCATCGATTTTTTATTTACGATCAATAATTTTAAACATTGAACTGATTGAAGCTTTAAGTTTTCCAATATCTAGGGCCTTGTACATTGATTGACAAACCCCCAAGGTAATCATTGTGAGGGGGAACACACCTTCCACAAACACTTTGAGCTTATATTTATGGAATACGAGACTCAAATGTTGCAAATATTTAAGGCCAAAGTGGCAAAAATGTTTCTTTGAGAATGCAAGCACTTCAATTGGGGTTCATAAAGTCAAACAAATGAATATTCTACACTTTTTTAGATCTAGTAATCTAGCTGTTCCAAAATTACCTACTAAATAATTCAATCTCATAATCAATTTTTTTCAAGCACATTTTTATTAAGTATCCCTTACCCTAAAAACTTTAGAAAATTTTGTTTCCCCATCTTTAGCCATTTGAGCCCCTATCCAAAATTTGATTGCATATATTGAAAACAATAGGAAATTTGAGAAGCAAAAAACAATTCCACTTATAATTCCTTGTTGAATTCTACTTTTCAAGGGTGTGGAACATTTTTCAATGTAGAGGATCATCACTTTCAACTCTATAGAAAAGGAGGAAATCATTCAAATGCTTCCAAATGCATCCTTTGTAGTGTCACTGCCTTTCTCATACCTTGCTTAGAATATATCCCTTTCCAATTAGTAGTGGTAGTTCAAATGGTTAAAACTGTTAAGACACAGGTAACAAGAGTGTTAGCTACTGCAAGACTTTAACATTTTGGATAACCAAGCCCTTCAGAGATGGGGGTCCACAGCTATATAATGTACTAAATCCTAAAGGGGGTCATTTGGGTTGCAGAGTGATAAGTAACTTTGTGCAATAATTAAGCAAAATGCATCCAACGAAAGGGCTAGACTAGGTTAGGGAAAAGAAAATTAAGTCTCTAAATAAATGAATACATGAAATTAAAAGGAGAATCCAACTAAGGCTTAATATGATTGAGAGAAACCACTGATGTCCATTGTGGAAAGGAAACTCAACCGCATCTAGTATAGGTATTTTTAGAATATAGCATAATATATTTCTTAAACCATATCCTCTCCAATGTACTACATTGCAGTCCACCCTCCTCCTCCTCTACAAAATACAAATTATACTCAATACTTAGATGGAATCAAGACTCTCACAGAACAAACATACGATTATCAATATACTCATATATTTCTACAGAGATCAGTTATGTACTGAATTTTTCATTCATCCACTTCAATCGCTTGTAGTGATGGTGCTCTCTTCATTTTTTGTTTCCCATGAACATTTACATGATGGATTTAATGCTAAGATTCCACTTTCAGTTGGATTGATCCATTATATTGAGTACTGTGCGACCACAAGGTTTATTTTGTTAATGGAAAATTTTGGTAACAAATTGAAAATCTAGAAACAATTCCAATAATGCTACTCATTATCCTATCCTATTCACTCCTGCCATAAGGAGATCAAATGTTGAGTTGTGTCCAACCATATTGTAAACCTTGTAAACCTCAGAAGCACATATTATAGCTTGTAGGAAACCATTGGGTTTGGAAACTAAGAGATAAGAGGACATAGGATAGAGGAAAACAATGAGTTTATCATTGGAACTTTGGAAAATAAAAATTGTTAGGGAAGTAAATAGGGAATAACGGTTGCATTGCTCGTCATTATGGAAACTAAATATCCACAATTATTTCAAACACCTTGCATTGTAATTATTTGAATTTAGTACTTAAATATATTGATTTGGATGTGATGCGCATGGTAGTTGCAGACTTGTTGTAGGTATGGTGATAGACATCTTGGTGTAAAGTAAGGTGAAGTGTTGGTTACAAGTCTATTTACACTAATCCCTCACATTAAACACTTCCAAAATGGTATATTTACCATTGAAGCTTGGCTTCTGAAGCATGGTATTTGCAACTAATCTATCATACACCAACAACAATTAGAAACATGTTGCTTCTTTTCAATGTTCATCATTTTTTAGGGTTGCAACTTGCCCATAATGGCTCCTCTTACCTTTCATAGGGATGGAAGGACTCATTAGTCCACTAATAGTAGCTAGGGCATCATCAAATTGTTATCAAAATGATGTAACCCACCTTTCCAAGAGTTTGAAGAGTCATTGTGAAGTCCAAAAAACCTCTTGGAGGATGAAATCAAAAGTCGTATCTAATTGTATTTATATCATGAGTCCATATCATAAAAAATCAACACATCTACTAACAATCTCCATCCAATCTAGTGCATCAATAGCATAGAAGTCCAAGAACAAGTCAACAACATGCCAACTAGCATTTGAAAGCAATAGATCCATCTAGGAAAGAGTGCACATGAGGAGTACCCTCTTGAAACCACATACAAATGATGTTATGATGTCATATTGGTGCACAATAAGTCCATCTATGCTAGGGAATTCCAAAATTTAAATCAACATCCATCTCCATGTTTTTGTTGTAGCATCAATCAAGTGAACTATAGCGATGCCCTTGACATCCATCACCCCAACAATTTTTCCAAAATTAGGCTTGGATCTAATAGCTCTTCTAAGGCAAATTCAACTACATAATGTACTTATGTCGTGACAGCCATAAGTTCAATGCCTTGAGTTGCATTTGACAGGATAATTTAATGTTCATATACTGCACATTTAATCCTTCTTTACATAGACATAGATAATTGTCAAGCTAAAAATCAAGGAAATGGAGGACTAGAGTGTATAAATATTGGAAGACAGATTTGCAATATCTTTGATGCAAGAAGCACCCAAAATATACATAAGCAAACAACCAGACATACTAACCATAACAAAGAAAGGCTTAAGCAATATAACTCCTAAAATATTGTCATATAATGAAATATTTGACCTAAATTTGGTAGTAGGTCAATGTTTGATTGTATCTTGGAGACACATAACTACATCCCTAATTTGAAAATGGCATTTTGAATGGTATTAATATATCTATTATTTGATCCTATTCATTTCCATGATATGTTTTCCTTTGGGATGTTGAAGCTATACACATTTTTTGAAGAGTGTTAATTTGACATTTAGAGGCCCTAGTTGAGACATTTTCATCCACTTTAATTCAATTTATAGACCCTAGATTAGGCATAATTATGAACCCGCATCAAATGGATGATGATTGTGAAATGTATTAATTACCAGCTAGATAAATAAGCATTAGCAGTCATGGAATAGATGTCAGTGTTTCATGGCATTCATACATTTTCAAAATCATTCTATAACAACAGGTCCACAGATATGGTTAGTTTCCTAGGCATATTTTTTGGTTAGGGTTCCCATGTTGCATCTTTTGCTGGAGGGACCTACCATTTTATCTTTTAATGAAATTTTTCCTATTGCAGAGAATTTTCACCTTTGTCCCAACTCCCAAGGATACCCTCTTTTTCTAGCATAATACATCCTTTACAAATGCAACTATGTCTAACAAGTTGAACTTCTCCTCACATTATCATCTTGAGTATTGAGGTAGCCCATGAATTTCAAAGATCAAACTCGCTTGTTTTCTTCATCCTATAGGTGCATAAGACCATGAACTAGCTGCTGCTGTAAACTTCATTTACTATTGAACTTCACTATGGCTGCTTCTGAAATTTCAAACCCAAAAAAAATAGTTTACTGTTGATGCCTCAATGCACAAACCCAAAAATTCCTCAGTCGAATTTCCTTGGAGTTGTCCTAATTTTTCTTCCCTTAGAATGAAAAAGTTGACTTCATATTTATACTGGTTTTCACTCATTATTTTGAGCCGACATAAGAATTCATCGAATTTTTTATTTAATAAATTAATTGTAATTTATTGGGCCGACTTTTGAATTCTTACTTAATCTTTGTGTCAATATGGCTTGTGTTATTTTATTATTTTACTTGCATCCCTGATCCGGATTTTATGAGCAGAACGAAATGAATACAAATTATTATCAGATGCTTAACACAAAATAACAGAGATACAGTAAAACTGGTTTTCTATTCAATAAGGAAATAAGCTAGAACTGTAAAATGCAGCGGAAAAACAAGCTTGCTGGAATGGTGGCGGCTTATCTCTGAGAAGAGATGTGACGGTTGCGCTCATTTCGCAAGAAGATGGTTACAATGAGGCTCTCAAGGCCTTTTACAATAAACAGGAATGTCAAAAACCCTAGACATCCAAAATCCTAACCCTAGGAGATGAAGCGCCAAAAGTCATGTGGGCCCCGTTTGGGTAAGTTAGTACATCAACTTCCCGGGGTCGTAACTTTTGCATACGATCTCCGTTTGGGGTGCTCGGTAGCCCGTTGGAAAGGTCTATCCGAGATTTACAACTTTTGATTGAAGCAAAATGTGTGTCAGAGGCATCTATTTGGCCACCCAAATTTCCAAAAAAGGTCGTTTAGGGCCTCAAAACAGCCCCGGAAGTTCAGGACCCGAAAAACTGCTAAAAATAGTACAATACCAAAATTGCCATAAAACTGTTTTGAGCCAGTTGGAAAGGTGGGTGGCCACCAATATCCACCTGGATCAATCCTCCCTCCTTAGGATGCAATGGTATCCATTGTGTTGAGTTCCCCCATCAGATGAGGAAATTTCTGTTGAATTTGGCCTCGGGTGAGCCACTTGCCTTGCTGCAGGAGCTGCCCTGCTTTGACAACTCGATAAAGCTGGATCCTTTGATGTCGAGTGCCCTTGATCTGTGTATCTGAAATATGATCACTGGATGCTTGTTGTAGGCAGTCAGGGTTGAGCTCTGTTGGTGTCAACTTCTCTGCTATCTCTGAGGTGTCTAATAGTGGTGGGAAATATGGCCGAAGGAGTGCCACGTTGAGCTCAAAAGCATTGTCACCCACCGCCTTGGTGATGGTGTACGGCCCATAACGGAGTGGGCGAAGCTTTCGATGGGGCCCTGTAAGGCATTCTTTCTGCAAATGCAACCAAACTTTGTCGCCCACCTGAAACTTATGTGGCACCCGATGTTGATCATGGCGCTGCTTGTACTTGGCATTAGACTTCTGTAGAATATCCTGAACCTGTTGGCGGATATGCTGGATCCGTTCAATGAACCAGGTGGTTTTGTCAGCTTTTGTGGACGAGTCGGTCGAGGTGGTCGCAAGGGGAAGTGCAACATCCATGGGGCCCAATGGTTGGAATCCCAACCCCGCCTGAAAGGGGTTGTGGCCAGTTGAGCTATGCAGGGCTCGGTTGTAGCTATGTTGGACATAAGGGAGACTCTCATCCCATGTGCGGGGGTGTGTTAAATTGTACATGTGCAGGATATGTACGACCATCCGGTTGACGACCTCCATTTGTCCATCGGTCTGGGGGTGGAAGGCAGTGGATTTGGTGAGCTTGGTATCCAGCAGTGACCAGAGGCTTGACCAGAATGAGCTAAGGAACCGACTGTCACAGTCTGAGATAATGGTCTGTCGGATCCCAAAATGTACCCATACTCGTTCAAAGAAGAGCTTGGCAGTGGCTTCTGTTGTGATGTTCTTCTTGCAAGCGGCTAGAATCGCCATCTTGGAAAAGCAATCAACAACCACGAAAACACAGTCATTTCCTCTCTTGGTGGACGGGAGGCCCGACATGTAGTCCATTGAGATGGATTCCCACGGCCTGTCAGGAGTAGGTAGAGGGGTGTATAGGCCTTGTTTCTTAGTGGTCGGTTTGGCAATAGCGCAAGCGGTGCAGGACCTGATATACTTGCCGACATCCTGTCGAAGTTTCGACCAGTAGAAATGTTTCTGCAACACTGCCACTGTCTTTTCGACGCCAAAGTGTCCTGCCACCCGACTGTAGTGAGATTCCCAAATCAGCTTCACGCACTCTCTTGATGGAACCCAGAGATGGCCCAAACAACACAACAACCCGTCCTGAAGATGGAAATTAGCAACCACTGAGTTGGTGCCCAACATTTGATAGGTGGCGGAGAAGTCAGGGTCTGTCTCGTAGAGGTGGGGCAATCCAGAGGTCTCGTGGCCACAAGAGTCTAGCACCGTGGTAAGTGTCGTGACTGGAGGTCGACTGAGGCAGTCAACAACTCGGTTGGTACTCCCTGTTTTATATTTGATGTTTAGGTGGAACTATTGTAAATATGTTGACCACTTCTGATGGCGGTCATTCTGCAACTTTCCTTGGGTCTGCATGAACTGTAGTGGCTTGTGATCAGTGTGGATGACTGTCTCCTTCCCAAGAATGTAATGTCTCCACTGGCGGCAGGCTTTTACAATGGAGTACATTTCTTTGTCGTAGGTAGGGTACTTGCGGACAGCATATGAGAGTGTCTCACTATGATATGCCACGGGGTGGCCGTGTTGAGTGAGAACGGCGCCCACAGCATAATCTGAAGCATCTGTCTCGATCTCAAAGGGATGTTGCAGGTTCGGTAATGAGAGTACCGGCGATGAGCACAAACGCTTCTTCAAGTCATCAAAGGCTTGTTGTTGGGACAGGCCCCACACAAATTTTGCCTTACCACCACCCCTGGTCACTTGGCTGAGGGCCCATGCGATATGAGAGAATCCCAGCACGAACCGGCGATAGAAATTGGCGAGGCCCAAGAAGCTCTGAATTTCAGTGAGTGTGGTTGGGGCTGGCCAGTCACGGATGACCTGGATCTTGGCTGGATCCACATGCACACCATGTCGATCAACGATGTAGCCTAAGTAATGGACCCTGTCCATGCCGAAGGAGCATTTTTCCAAGTTTGCATATAGTTTGTGCTTCCGCAGGGTGTGCAAAACCTGCTGAATATGCTGCAAGTGTTCCTCCCAAGTCTTGTTGTAGATGAGGATGTCATCCAGATACACCACTACAAAATTGTTGGTGAAAGGTCGTAGGATATCATCCATCATCCTCATAAAAGTTGTTGGAGCATTTGTCAAACCAAAAGGCATGACCAGCCATTCAAAGAGACCTTCTTTTGACTTGAAGGCAGTCTTCCATACATCTGTCTATTCTATTGGGACCTGGTGGTAGCCAGACTTCAGATCAATCTTACTAAATTATTTGGCCCCCGTGAGCTGATCAAGGAGGTCATCGATTTGGGGAATTGGGTACCGGTTGCGGACTGTGATTTTATTCAGGGCCCGGTAATCAATGCAGAGTCGCCAGGTCCCATCTTTCTTCTGCACCAACACGATTGGGCTCCCACAAGGTGATTAACTGGGACGGATGTGCCCCTTGTGGAGCAATTCTTGGATCTGCCTCTTGATCTCCTTGTTTTCCAACAAAGAGCAGCGATAGACTGGCCCATTGGGTAGCGGTGCGCCTGGGGTCAGATCGATGGGATGCTTGACCTGGCAGTGCAGAGGTACCCCGGTCGGAGAGGAGAAGATATCTGAGTATCCTTCCACCACCTTATCCACTTGATTCTGTTGTGTGGATAGATCGGTCATGGAGGCCCGGGATGTGGCTGCGATCTTTCTTTCACTCTGAGAGCGAATCACGAAGAAGACAAATTTCCCGGTCTGAGAGATGACCTTCCTACATTGCTTGGCAGAGATCAAGGAAATAGCACTAGGAGGGAATGCCTTGGGTATCCTATACAATTTCATGTTCAAAGAAATAATAACACTACGAGGCCTAAACTCATATACAGCATGACGTTTCCATAAATAAGGTTGGCCCAAAAGAACATCTAAAACTTCGAGAGGAGCAACATCACACAATACCTCGTCCTTGAAGGGCTTGATGTCGTATGGCAGTCGGCACTGTTGGCTGATGCGGAGATCGCTTCCTTTGCGGAGCCATCCAATGGTGTAGGGTTGTGGGCGCGGCGTTGTCGGCAGGGCCAGGCGCTTGACAACCTCTGCTGAGATGAGATTCTTCTGGCTACCGCTATCAACGATGAAGTGCAGCGGGGTGCCTTTTACCCACATCTATGAATGGAAGAGGCGTTCTCCTTCTTCTGGCTCGTCTGGTTCATCAGGCTGGAGCTTGGTGGTAGCAATGGTGGCACTGGGTTCCGCATCAATGATCCATCTTCCCCTTTCTGGTTCAGACTCAGAGTCAGAACCCGCATCTGATTCAGATGCTTTCACTTCGGCCACCAGCGACTGCTTTGAGCGGAAATCAGCAGTGTTATGCCAAGGGATCTTATGGAAGTCGCACCACTTCATGGTATCTTTCTTTGTTTTTTCGATGTCCTTCTTTGCTTGCGGCTTGGACTGGTTGTCCTGATACTTTCCATCTTTGCTCTGTCCTTTATTCTGTGGGTTGGGGCCGCCCTTTCCTGTCTTTTGTTGTGAAGGGTTCCCAGGCCCAAATTGCCGCGTCTTTTGTTTGAGCTTCTGCTCGATTTTGACGGCATATCGGTAGGCCGCGCCCAAGGAAGAGATGTCTAGAAATTCCATTTCGGTCTGGATGTATCTATGCAAACCACCGCGATACTTGAGCACCAGATGTCGCTCTGAATCTTTGATACCCAGCTTGGTGTGCAAGGTATGGAATATATTTGTGAACTCTGGCACTGCTTGGTCTCTTTCTTGTCGTAGTGTGGTCCATTTGGTATACAAGTCGTCATAACTTCCAACAGGGTAGTATTGTTCCTTAATAGCATCCCTGAAGGATTCCCAGGTGGTTGTGACTGAAAATAATGAGGCTTCTTCTGTTTCCTTTTGCTCGCAGAATGTTTCCCACCAATCTTTGACATGGGGAACGGCTTTGAGGAGCGCAAAAGTAATCTTTTCTTTATTCGAAAAGTTATGGACAGAAAAATACCCTTCTAGTAGATTCAACCACTTATCTACAGCATCTGCGTCTATCTGTCCTTCAAATATAGGGATATCGAAGTTGATTTGTACCTTGAAGGGGGCAGCGCCTCCGCTCGAGGAAGATGCGTTGCTTGTTGGTAGTCGCCGAAGGATTTACGCGAAATTATCCATCATCTCGTTCCTATGCTGCATGAGGGATTCCTCAAGCAACATTTTGATAGGATCTCCTGTCCCGTCATCTTTCTTTTCTCCTGCCATGAGAGGTCGCTTGGGCATGCGAGAGATTTTGTCCTGAAGAGAAACAAGCTCGAGACCCAATTCTTTGTACCCTGACCTCGTTGGGGACATGCATTAAGACGACAAGGAGAAAACTGCTCTGATACCACTGATCCGGATTTTATGAGCAGAACGAAATGAATACAGATTATTATCAGATGCTTAACACAAAATAACAGAGATACAGTAAAACTGGTTTTCTATTCAATAAGGAAATAAGCTAGAACTGTAAAATGCAGCGGAAAAACAAGCTTGCTGGAATGGTGGCGGCTTATCTCTAAGAAGAGATGTGACGGCTGCGCTCATTTTGGAAGAAGATGGTTACAATGAGGCTCTCAAGGCCTTTTACAATAAACAGGAATGTCAAAAACCCTAGACATCCAAAAACCTAACCCTAGGAGATGAAGCGCCAAAAGTCATGTGGGCCCCGTTTGGGTAAGTTAGTACATCAACTTCCCGGGGTCGTAACTTTTGCATACGATCTCCGTTTGGGGCGCTCGATAGCCCGTTGGAAAGGTCTATCCGAGATTTACAACTTTTAAATGGGGCCAAATGTATGTTGAAGGGACCTATTTGGCCCCCCAAATTGCCAAAAAAGGTTGTTTAGGGCCTCAAAACGGCCTCGGAAGTTCAAGACCCGAAAAACTGCTAAAAATAGTACAATACCAAAATTGCCATAAAATTGTTTTGAGCCAGTTGGAAAGGTGGGTGGCCACCAATATCCACCTGGATCAATCTCCAAGAGAATTTCCTCAAAATTAAAAAACATGTCATCAGGGTATAGGGGGCTTCAAATGAGCACATCGTCAAGTCCATGGTCTCATGGATCATCATCAATCAAGCATATGTCCATCCACAAGAGTGTGGTCTTCATGACTTCATCAAACCAACAAATGACCACAGAATGGGTCATTTGTCCATTCATGGCTTCCAATGCCCAAGCTACCATTTGTCACTCTTGCTATCTATGTCCTCCAACCTTTTGTGCCATCAAGGATGTCTTTGTCCAAGTCCTTGTCCATCCATTACCTTGTCCTCAAACTTGTCTTTATCATGTCATCTTGTTCACCTCTCATGTTCCTCATAATGAGTTTAAAGACAAATTTGTATGACAATTTGATTGCATTTATGCTCTCAAAAGGTTTCTTGCTAGATACACACCCACGAAGATCACAAATGAAAAGTATTGTATTAATAATTTAATAGTCAGTGATCAAGAAGTGGGTACAGTTTACTTGGCTCTTGAGAGGCCTCAAATACATTGTTGGCATTCTTATCTAGGATTCTTAACATGCTCCTGCGTCATTAATGGTTATTGAAGTGTCCACTAACAATATGAATGTTACCATTCTTGATGTCGAGAAAGATCTACCTAGGAGGGAGGAATTGGTATTGCTCCCTAAAGTGGATTCATGAGTAGATGAACCTCAATATGATACCAAGGACAAGTGTGATGTTCTCAAGTATAGTTGTAACAACTTAAGAATTAATACCGTTTTGAAAATTTCGATCTACCTAATTTTTTAGAAGGTAAATATGAGTTGAATCCAAGAGTTCCACATAGGTGGATTCTGTTGCACCTTCACCTTATTGAGTTAGTACAAAAAGTGGTCCATAGTCCATAAATGATATCAATTTTGTGAATTGAGTGGGGTGACATTACCCTATACCATCTTGCATTAGATCATGATGAGTGATGAGTAAGGAGGTTCCGGTTGAGAGAGGGAAACATTGGTATGATATTGTAGATGAGAACATTAGGAGGCCATTGAAATTTCCTACCTATGGGGATCCAGATGGTCAGTTAATCAAGTTATAGAGTTGTACAATAACACCATTTACATAGGATTACCTTTCCAAAGTGACCAATCAAGGCTATTTCCAAAGTGACCAATCAAGGATATTTACAAATGAACCACAACTGCTTGATTATATGCTTGATCCTCTAATGCAGCATAGGTCCTAATCAGTTGTGTCATTTGGAATGCATTTGCTTTAAGAAACCCCAATTTCTCCTACAACTAGATGTAGAGCAAGTGCCTTTGATAAAGTGCCCCCACCATATGCCTCACATAGTACATACATTACTATCTATTTAAAAATAAACAAATTAAAATTAAAATTTTAAAAAGAATGATAATATAGAAATGAGATTGAAAGGCTAGTACCCAGTGACAATCCTTTTTTGCTTTGAGTGCACTAATGATGGAAAACAATCCATTTGCAATTCTCAATTCCTTAAATTGTTTCGAAGTAGCATCTTTCTATCTATTTCATCAAAATTGATATTGGAAGACCTTTTTGAGACACTCTTTCCCTTTTTGTTGAAAAGATCAAAGTCATATTTTGTATTTGGAAGCATATCTTCGTTTGTTATTTGTCACATAGTTATACTCATTAGAAGTAGAATCAGCAGTAGATCAGATCCATCTTGAAAGAAGTAACATTAGTCTGGCATATTCAAAAAAGAAAAATTTTGAGTGGTTTTTTCATCTTATTGAAAAAGTCCGTGCTTGCATTGATTAAAGAACTCTCTCCTTACCTTAGCTAGTATTCATTGAAAGGAAAGTATTATTTTGATTCATACTCATTTGCATTGTTTGAGTCAATCATCACACCACGAGTTGCACTTCCATTACCCGACTGAGTAATACAGCAACCATTAAAATTCATCTCCCTAACTCAACACACCTTAACTTCGCTTGAGGATAAAAGGAATTTGGTAGTTAGGTAGGACACGGGGGATAGACATCAAAATAATTCCCCCTTGTCATTTTCATCTGAGACATAGTTGTTTTACTCTAGGGTACTAAAATCCTCTTGTACTTATCGACACAGTCATCGACCAGTTTGTGGGGGGGCCTCCCATTTTTTTGGAGGTAAGCCGCGAGGACTGATTCTGGATGGACTTTGTGGAATGTTGCACTCCACTTAGCGCCTAAGGACATCTATCCATTATCTTCCTTTTATTTTACCATGTAGGTGATACTTGGGCTCAAAGACAGAAGTGTCAGTTAACCTTCCCCAACGTGTCATGAACGAGGTAGCGTAGTGACTCTTCTTCTAGGGATCTTTTACCCAGGATCCCTTTCGGTAGAGGGATATCCTTCCACTTTGGTCTCTCATTTTGTATTGTTCAACTTGGATTTCATCACCTTGCAAAGGATACGATTTGTCAAGGTCTCCAACTCCTAGTTAGGAATTTTGCTTGCTATTTCACCTTTTTAGAGGGTCTTTTTCTTTTTAGTGTTGCTTGTTGGCATTCTGGCCACTTTTGTTTCAGCTCGCTTACTGTGACACCGGTCCCAGTACATTTTTTTGAGCTTGTTTTTTTGGCCTGAGAGCCTTGTCTTTTCCTAGCTCCCCTTTTGCACGCTCGGTCGCTTTAGGGTTTTTGAGATCTTACACGGTCAGTTACCAATTATATGATGATGTCTGATGTCCTCTTCTCCTAGGTATTCGAGATGGTTGAGTTAGATGGTCTTCTCAAGGGACTGGACACCCCTTGATGGAGCCACTAACACTTGACCTTAGGAGTAGTCTAGAGGACCACATGATCACATCATCCGTGTGGACTTTTCCTTTTACATTGATGATGGACTTTCGGGTTATATGGAACACTGATACATTTGAGAGAGAGATGATTGGTTGTACCCCACCTTGGTTGATTGACTTTTGGTCCTTTAATTTTGTTGATAATATTTTTGTGGTACCTTGCCTTTTACCTTTTGGGTATTTTACTCATCTTGAGTTATCTTTTGATTTGTACCACCTTTTATGTTTTTGGTCTTATGGGTACTATGGTAGTTTGTCCACAATTGAGGTGCACCCCCTTAGTCCAAATGGTTATGAGTCTTTATGCCCACTCTTTTCTTTTTGAATTGTACCTTACTGATTGGTCTTTGTGCCCTCACCTATTTAATTGTGTAACCCCGGTACCCACCTAAGACATTCTACTCTACTTTTTATTTATTTATTTTATTTTTATCTTTTATTTTCCAGATCTGTCTTTGAATTTTGAAGGTTATTGAGATTTGATTGGTAACCTTTATGCCTATTTTGTTTTTCGATCTTCTCTCCTTCTCCCTATTGGGGAGGTTGTGACACTTAGACTCAGCCATGAGCCCTAGTTTTTTATGTTGGTTGTTTTAGTAAGGGTCGTGAGGTCTTAAGGGTTTGCTTTACCCTTCTGTGTACTCATATGTGGAGGCCTTGAGTCTCTTTGGCCTCAGTCTGTTGGCTATCGGCTCATCTATGACGGCCAAAATTTTGTATGGGCAGTTTGGATTGAGTTTTTAAGTTATTTTGTTTTTTTTACTGACCTTTGTTTTATATGCTCAGATTTTGTGTGTAGTTCTTAATCTGTGGTTATATATATTTGTTGAGTTTTATTTTTGATGTTGAGACTTATTAAGGGATGATCTTTATTGTGATTGTACCAAGCCTTTTGACTGTCATTGACTTTCTTTGATTGACTGTACCATAGCCCAGTCATCTCTCTTTCTCTGGTTTGTACTAACCCTCTAATAGGGTCACTTGGTTCCTAGAGTTGACTGGCTTCTAAGAGGCACAGTCATTTTTGAAAGTAACTCTTATGAGTATATTACAGGAAACGTCTACACCCAGGTAAGTATCTTCATGTATTTATTTTCTTGTAAATTAAAACAGTTTATTATTACATGTTACTGAAGGGGTGGAACTCCTCGATTGAACTTGTGAGGAAAATTATTTTGGAAAATAAGTGTCATGACTATGGGACAACAACAAATATCTATTCAACAACATATGAGATATTCTTGGCACTATGTGGGAAAATAATTACACACCTTCAATTACCAAGTACTATAGTGATGAGTGACTTAATGAAAAGCATGCAAATTCCATCATTTAATAGGATGTATTTGGTCAAAGCCATCCTTGAGAGGTGGAGAATGGATTTGTAGAGTTTTCCACTAAAATTGAGAGATTTAGATGTTACAACATGATAGGGACATTGGATTAAGAAGGTATATGATTAATGGGAAAGAAATGGGGTAGCATACACTCTTTTACAATAAGTCATCACAAGGTTCCTTTCTTAGGTCAGATCATCCTTTTGTTACAAGAGGAATTGGTGCACATATGAGAACGTGAACACTTTGAAAAACAACCATCTTGAATAGTCAAGCGAAGAGAGAAGAGGTATTCACGTATGTTCACAGAAACCTTTATCTTATATATAGGAAAAGGGAAGAGTGGTCAAAGGGAAGGACATAGATGGAGGTATTTCCTATCGATATGGGTTTGGATAGTATAATTGAGTTGGATTTGGGAAACTTGGATCTTACTGCACCATTCCTATAACCAATCACTTTTGATGGTGGTGATCCGATTGGGGATCCCTCATAATAGTTATATGCAAATATTGGACTGGATACAAGGAGGTGAAGGAGGAGGAAGGAGAGAACTATAGTAGTGCTAGTGGTGGTGATCCAAATGAATTCGATTATGAGATGTATAGGAGGATCATTAATCAGCTATGAGTTTCTTCTACATTTTTTTCATTGGAATTCCCATCCATTGTATCAACGTATCTATTACTTAATACAATACATTTTGATGACATCGAATGAGAATATACAGTTTATGGTTCTCTTGTTACTCAAAACTTTCCTTGACAAATTTAGTCTCAGGGGGATCGAACGAACACTTATCCTAAACTGATAATATCATCTCACATAGTCCCATAGAATTGGGTTTTGGCCATTTGTAACTTAGGGCATGAATATTTACATAATATTTGCATACAATCCACAATATCATCATTTTTGTTTTCTTCTAGTATGGTAAAAAAGGATTCATTAGCAAAACACCCATTCTCAATATGGACAACCTTAGGTCTAGGAGTAGGACTGAAAGCTACCATTTTTCAAAACAACTTACATGTTTATGGGTTCGTCATTGCTTGATTCAATTACTTTCAGTCCTCTAAGAAGACCATTCTTGATTACAAAACTACCCATGTGTTACCAATATTCAATGAGTTCATCCTTTTCCTTAAGAATATTTCAGTTTAAATTTTGAATAAGATTATACAAGTTTCACAACATTATATAAAATATTGTTTTTGAAGATTTGTGAACACTTATTAACCACCTCAAAGATCTTAGTTTTGAAAGTCATGAAAACTTTTAGAAGTTCCATAATGGTTAATTATTTTTATTTTATATTATTATTGTTAAATATAAATATCTTACTAAATGTGAGTGTAATTCAATGACCGAGGTGATGAACCCAAATTAATGGGATGAGAGAGACTTTAGGGCCATGACGACAAAGTTAGTTAGATGGTGTGATATGGGACTCAAGACCCTAAGGAGCAATAAAAGACAGCTCATAATTGCATGAATTTCTACTCCTAAGAAAGATAAAGTGATCATCTTCCTCATCACTTGAATGCCTACATTTTGAGAAAGGGAATGTGGTACAAGTCACCTTATGTCACCTACCCAAATTTCTAAAAATTATTATTTTATTTGCAAAATACTTTATGTTAAATTTAATTACAAAGTTTTGTAATTATGATCAATTTTGATCAAGGATGAGTGTAATTACTTAATATTATTATTAAATAAATTAATTAGGAGACAAACACCCAAGGGGATTGTTAAATGAGTGTTCACTGACCCACTAGGAGGAATGGAAGTTGTTGGAAGGTATGGGACAGATGGCAGCAATTTCACTTCACCACTATCTCTTGGTTATGGGACAACTACCCCTAAAAATGTGGCATTATCCCCCAGGTTGAGGGAGTGAGCAGGCAGCTCATTAAATGACCCAGTAACAACTGAAAAGGCTTAAGCAGCCTACATAAGGAAAATTTGAATTGAGCAGGCAGCTCTTACCCAATATTTTCTACAGAAATATTTTCCTCATGTGCATCAGGTGATCACTGAGAGATTCGAATTAGGGAGGCTGGTGGTGAGTACAAATCATAAGTCTGCAAATTATTGCTAAGGAGAACCAGAGGTGCTGGAGCAGGTCCCTTGGACTGCTAACTCTTGGAGGTTCAACAAGTTACTTGCTACTACAAGAAGAGATCCTGATTTCCTAAGTTTCTTCCTCCCGGTGGTTCAGTGAACAAGCTCGGGGGTCCTAAGGCAAGTACTTAACTGCTTTCAGGATTTGGTTGGGTGGAACAGTCTTCTTGGGTTGTTTGTTACCCTACAGATTGATTCAGGTTTTACAAATTTTCTACTTTATCTCAGCTAGTAGTTCTGTTCAGTAAGTTAGTAATCTTTGTTTTTTTTGTTTCGAATAAAAATCTATTTCTAAATTTGTTTAAAGTCTAAATGTTAAAGTTTAATGATGATTTCGAATTGATAAACCAGTATCTATATTTTTCCACATGTTGTTTTATGCATCGTACTCTAGTATAGATACGCAAATTAAGAATAGATGAGAAGATGGGAAAATTGCCATTGATTCGATAGATAAATAGTAATTGATATGTTTATCAGTTTCTGTCCTAAGGTAATAACAGTAGAAAGTACAGTATAATATTTAAAATGTTTTATAGTACTTCATGAATTCTAGAAAACAAATATCGATTATTTCCTGTACAGACATTTTGTATTTATTTCCTTATTTTTACTATGTACATAAGAAATAGGTAGAATTCATATTCCTGCACATTATATTATGTCTGCAATATAAATAAGATAGCTGTAAATGAATGAATGTATTCACTATATCAAAGTTGTAAATAACAATCTTTTCACACAATCTTCACACCTTAACATTTTACACACACTTTGTTTCCATTTCCCTATTGTAACAATTGCATTGTTTATTATCCTATCAAATTTTTAAAAACATGTTAAACCTTGTTTCGTTATCCTTCACCCTATTTGCATATACTATAAACATTTTATTGCTAACAGTCATTTTATTCTATAGATATTCTAAACTGTAAGTATCATTTTCCAAACTGAGTTTCATATCAAAACCTAGTTAGATTTCGATTTCCATTATTATCGTTTTACAACATAAACAAATTCAATCTACAGATTAATCCAGGCTTCGGATCGAACCAAAGTTCTTTTGAAAATTCATTTTTAAAACATTTAATTTCTATTCAATAAAACACGAACTAGGGTATGGTTTATTCATTTCCATTACAAACGAATTAAATACCATTTCAAACCTCACACATTACAGAGTTATTATCTAAGATAAGTTTCACAAACCCTAGTATAGATTGAAAATCACGATGTCAACCTACAGCATTAAGTCATATAACACAGACGTTTTTACACAGAAATAAATAGCATACATTTTCATTGCCGAGAAGAGAGCATCGTATCCACTGTAAACGAGCCTCGGCTCCTTTTATAGTTTCTTATAACTTAAACAAACAGGTCATGGCTCAATGGTTTTAACCAGTACAAGTTCCATTCACAAGAAAACGAAATCGATGTTCTCAGAAAACAAAATTTCAACATGTTTCAAAACAAAATCATACAGGGTTTATTCCCAAGAGTTCAAACTTTGAAACGAGTCCTTAAACCCTCGGCATTGACGAGTTTTACATTTCCCAGTTCGACGAAGATAAGCATCAAGGTTTAAAACCAAGTATCACATGAATAAACGAGAGTCACAGCACTGAACAGACAGCATTTGAATAATAAAATGTGCTTCGAAGTTCTTCAACTAATAACAACGACGAGCCATGGCAAGGATATGTTACTCATCCTTTGAAACCAATTCAACCTCAGATGGAGAGCACCTATGAGGGTTCTTGGAAGACCCAGAGCTTACCAGAATGGAAGCTCAGCTTTCTTTCCAAACCCTTGCTCAAATATTTCTTCACAACCTGCAAACTGAAAAAACAATAGCTCGAATTTAGACAACTGATACATTCAATCTGAAAGACGAAATGCAACATAGAAAATCACTATTCTTTACAAGAATGTTTACCTTGCTGTAAGCGACCAAGCTTTCCACTTTCACTAGTTAAACGATGATTTCCACATTGTAAATGAGACAGGAAACCCTCTGTCATTTCGCACCAGGGTGTGTCTTTCACTCAAACTATAAAACGTAAAGCTCAAAAACTATCAAGCCATTGACACTTCAAACTAGAGACCTAAGCTGTTAACACGACGTCATTACAGATGGAAGGAACTTACAACTTTTCAAACTAGCAGGTCTCGAGTTCGAAACCTCATACAACTTTCTAAACCAAGATTTCGGCAGTCTGTTGGCCCTAACAGACCGAAATAATAGCAATGACATAGTACACAATAATTTCTATCAACCCAATACTCGATGCAACACTAGGGTTAGATCCAACGATCAGGATCAAAGATGATCAACGGTTGTAAACATGCCAACGCTCTTTGCATTGGAGTGAACAACCATCCCATTTATTGCTAAATCAATATCGTAGCACGACCTTACCAACTCATGTACACGGTGGATAATCATACAGCCAGCTCGGAGGACTATCAACGAGGAGTGTTACATGGCAGCGTTCACGTTCAGCATTTGCACTCGTTACATTCATGTGGAGCTTGAAGGTCCTCGTCACATAGCACATGATAGATGGCCATTATTACAGATCTGTAATACAATCCCAACGCCGATTCATATCACTTGTAACCATCAACCTGTCCATCACAATTTATTTCTTGTCAGCGCTCTCTTTTTCCAACGTATGATTTCAAATCTTAATACATAACATTATATGTTATGGTAAGTCGAATCCTAAGTTCGTATGGATTCTAAGTCATGTTTCATAACACATATTCTTGTGTTGTTTTGACCAACGGCGATACATATATCCATATAGTCCCAAATCTAAGTCGCATGCTAGACTCATGTTATTATATAGAACAACAATTCAAGTTTATATATTTCCAAAGGTAAGCCTTTTAGTTTTTAAATATTAAATTTATGATTTATGTAATAGTTCTGGGATGACTTTAGTCACAAGGTTGACATAGATTTAAATCATAGGAAATTCATACTTTAAACAATACTTTACATAAGCCTTAAAAGCTTATAAGTATCACATATAATTCAACATTATAGATTTACGGCTAGTGTAATCCATACATGAGAGACTTTAACACTATCTTGGTAACATTGATTGCATTCATATAAATTCTATTATCGCAACTATAGATAGTCTGTATGGTAGACATTTCAATAAATCCATTGATAAATGATTATCTAATAGCTAACTAAACGTTAGGTGTATTCGCTCACTACAAACATTTAAATGATTTTTGCGATACATTTATTACATCAGTAATGGGAAGATAATCAATTATCTTAAGACTACGACAAAGCCAGTTACGACAACGACAAGAATTTCAATGACAAAACTATCAGCATGATGACATACATAGATGATTCTGTTTTAAACATTGTGGAGTTGTAATGTCCCCATTTTGACCCCTTTTGTATTAAATCGTAAATGATGTAAATAATTGATATTTAATCATGGTGAGGAGCTCAAGGCCAAGGCCCCACCATTGATTTAGCGTTTTATGTATCGGCAATTAAAAAGAGATGCCTATGGTTCTTGTGCTAGATAGGCACAATGTAAATGAGACATCATGTAAATACGAATTTTAATGAAAAATACCCACAACTAGCTATGCAATGCAACAAAGAGATGGGAGCATGATTCTACAAGGAATAGGGGGGGGGATTATTCAAACCCTTGAGCCAATGGTGTAATCCATGTGTCAATGAGAAAACCCATAAACTACCAACTACCCATTTTGGGTTATGGACCCAATCATTTAATTCTTCCAGAAATTGGTTGAGGCAGTTAATGCCTTGGGAATGAAGAGGTATGGCAGCCAATTTCGTGTATGGGCAGGCCATCAACCTAGGAATTCGTATTTTGTCTCCTTGGGCAAGAAAACACCCACGAAATGGTGCCCAAATCCATTCTGAACAGTCAGTCTCTCCTCTCTCACGCAGTCTGAACTACTGGGTCTTTCCTCATCACGTTTTTACCAATTTTCTTGCATTTTTCCATGGCTGGGAGCCCGTTTTTGTGTTACACAGTGGCTGGGGAAGGAGGACCACAATTTGGGACTATTATGGAGGTCGTTTTTTCCCCAGAATGTCTATGGACGTTTTTCTGAAAATGGATTTGGCTTCCCAGGGTTATCCCCCACCTTCCAGTTTCGTTTTTGGGTTTCTCACGTCTTTCTGAAGCTAATGGAAACCCCATCTTTGGGCATCTCACTGTAAAAACATTTTAATCATGCCAGATAATTGTGGCCCTGCTGTTATGTACATCCTTGTTTTGGGTTTGAATCTGTGAGCAAGAAACTTGGAGTGGTAGTGGACAGAATTGGCTTGATAAACCTAGTGAAGGGAGTAACCTCTCAAGAAGATCAAGAGGGCTGGCTACTCTTCTATGCACACCTGGGACACTCTAGAATTGGAAGGTATGGCCTGAGGGACTGTGAATTGGTGAAGGGAATACTTCCTTGAGTGGGGTGTGTAGGCATTGTGGGTGCCAAGCTAAATAGATCTTGTAGAGGTACCCATAGCTCTGTGGTTGAGCTCGCTAGCTTAGCAATTCTTCCCTTCCATTTCCTAGCAGCCTGATAAACCCAATCTAGGTGAAGGGAATACTTCCTTGAGTGGGGTGTGTAGGCATTGTGGGTTCCAAGCTAAATAGATCTTGTAGAGGTACCCATAGCTCTATGGTTGAGCTCGCTAGCTTAGCAATTCTTCCCTTCCATTTCCTAGCAGCCTGATAAACCCAATTGTAGATTGGCTTGGCTCATCTTGGTGTATGCTTGGCTATGTGTGAGTCTGTTGTTCCCTGATTCCTTGTAGATATCATGCCTAGCTCGGGGGTGGCAGTTTTATCAAGAGGATGATAAGCACAACTGGCCTATGGTTGGGTGGAACGTTGCAGTTGCATAGTTGGTTACTTGGGACTACTTGTTAAGATAAGTATTCTCTTTGTTAACTTTGCAATTATTATTTGATGAATATCTTGAATGTATGATGGATGTGTAAATGAATTTACTTCCGCTGTGTTTTCAAATGTTTATGCATTTGCATATTTCCATCTTCATTTTAAATTGAATGTTTGTTTACTAAGTATGGGACTAGATGCCCGGATTTAGTGTCACGTCCTCTCTATCATGCTGGTATGGTAGGAGGGGACGTTACAGGAGTTGTAAGACAACATCTGAAAACAGTAATTATAGCTATGAAATCCATACCTGCATACTTATGGTGGATCGCAACAGAATTCTAACATTTTATCTAATTACGACGTTGAAATTGAACTATACACATACTTTGTTTCTACGCAGCCATGAAACTTCTTACCTATCATCTGCACATAGGACATTCAATATACTTTAGTGTTGCAGCTAAGTAAGCTCCAGGGTACCTCGTAGGACACCCTTATGCAGCAAAGTCAAACTGTCAGTATCATTGCAAAATAAAAGTGTCGCATCATATTCCCGACCAGTTAAGTTCATTTACAATCATAATCATGTTTGCTAATTATGTGTTAAATCTGTCATTGTCACATTGCTGCTAAAACATAAATTAAATCATGTTTAGTACTAACAACTTTTTATTTAATACTGTCGAAATCAACAAATATTATTTCCGCAATTTATAATTATCGTAATTAATGCTGTTATCAAAAAATTTAAATTTTTATGAAAATTCGGGATGTTACACCTTATAAAAGGTGCTACACATCACCTTTTAAGAGGCGTTGTTCCTTGAGGTCCTATCTAAACTTTTTTCCCATGGTGCAGGGAGAACCAAACAGGTATTTTTCAGATCTGTCTTCCTCGAGTGAGGGGATTTTATGAAGGCTAGAGGAAAGTGAGACATCCATTAGGTCTACAAGAGTTTTATCAACTAGATTTCAAAAGGTCAGAAGAAAATTCCATAAACGCATGGAATTTGTTCTCGCTGAAGGGGGGTCATGTTCCTATGATGATGAGATAATAGGCGACATCGAGGTGCCCTCGAGGTACAAACATATAGTGAAACAATGGGTACCCAAGGATCTTCCTCAACTGAACAAATATTTTTGTGTGAACAAGAGGATATATCGAATTGCACCGTCATCATTACATGGTTTGGGGTTGTTTTGCATGGATGGCATAAAGGTCGGTTACGACAAATGTACAGAATTGATGGAGTATGTTGGACCCTGTTACAACTACAAAGTTTGGATGCGCCTGGTCCAATATACATGAAGTATGCGTAGATATGGATTGTCAACAAACTATTTACAGTTGAAAGACAAATATCAAAATAAAGGAGCAACGTTGCACATTGGCAGAAGGCCAAAGGCCACAAGGAATATCGCGGGGTTTATAAACAGTACACAACCGGGGTCTACAATTAAGCAACCCAACTACGAATTTGAGGGGCGTGAAGGAAACCGTGTTTTTGTATGTGCCATTAAATCAATATCTGCAGGGGAAGAGTTGCTTATTAATTACAATTTGAATCGAGTAGATACAAACACGGTTACTATGGGAGTGGTAAATCTAACAATTTACCCAACTTTTTATTAATGAATTTAACATCTTAAGGATTTTTCGTTAGTTTAATTCATTTAAATTTTCTATATTTACTTCGCAGGCTAGTGATCGGGGAAAATCCCTGCTAGCAGATGGTCAGAGGAGTACAACTTCCTTGAGGGAGCAGGTATACATCTTTGTAATAGTAAAAATATAATAAGAAAAAAGAGTTTTTTTTATTTTTTTTCATTAGTAGATTAGTTTGGTTTATATAATGTTATCTATATTTGATGCAGAACGTTGATCGGGGAAGCCACCCAACTGTTGTTCAAACAACAGCAGCCTTGGGGCAATAGGTAAACCTGATTGTAATTGTACAATTTAAATTATACGTCAAAACTTTTTGTTATTATATTCTTTCATTGAGTATTTTGGATTCGTTTAGGTAATTTTCTCTATGTTTTTTATTTAGGGTTCTGTAAGGGGCACCTCCCTATTAGTAGATCGAGGCAGGTCACCTATGACCATTGATCCGATGAGTGGATCACGATCCTCGAGGAAGCAAGTATAATTCATTGGAATTGTACCAATATAATACATAGCATAATGTGTATTTTGTTATGTATTTTTTGTGTGTATACTGGTTTCGTTATGATAATGTTTTCTACTTCTTTTTTGCAGTAGCCGGATGATCGAGGCAAGTCTCCAGCTGTGGATCAGACGACACCATCATCCAGGAATTAGGTAAACCTAGTTGTAATTTTAGGAATCTATCATGATAGATATGTTTTGTTAATATAATTTTAGGAATCTATCATGATAGAACTCAGTAGTGTTTTATATATTTTTGTTGCAGACCAATGAATCGTTGTATGAAACAACATCACAGCAATCAATAGATTTTGAAGTGGATGAGATGTTTGTTGATGTTGACATAATTGGTTCAACTACAAACCCGGTTAAGGTGATACATAACATCTTGGAAAAAATTAGTGCGGAGCTTGTTCGTCTGCCATTCCAAATTCCGCAGACAGACGCAATTCAAGCTAGGATTGCAGTGTTGAATTAGAGAACTGAAGCCTTGCAAGTAAGTTGCGGAATCTTGAATCATAATATAATTCATTTATAACTTTATAATTTTCACTTTTATATGATAGTGAACTTATACAATGTGGTTTGTATTTACAGAATTTTTTGAGACCACACACTAGTCAACAAGGCAATGTTGGCCCCGGTGATGCTCGTGGAGAGACGTCGCATCATGAGCAAACGACTCCACGTGTATCGACTCATTCACCATTGTTGTCGACTGAACAGTTGGCAACACGTTCTGCAACACCCTGGCTGTGAGCGCACCAGCCACTAGTGGTCGACGCACACTAGATCATCCAGAAGAAGGGGTCGACACCGAGCCTCCTAGTATTGATATTGTTGAAGCTACATTTCCAGGATCCTCCCATGTCATTAGCATGGGAACAATCGAGACAACATTTTTGGTGGACGAAGATCTCGTCCCAATAAAGATAGAGAAGATCCCAGGTAAATATACGCTGATCAAGTTAGTGTTTATAATTTGATTGTAATATACCGATAAAACATTTGTTTTCAACTAATTATGATCATGGCACGATCGTTTTGCAAGAAATGATGTTTTTTATAAACATATCAATGATTTGTCCTTGGATATCTTCGGGCCCACCATCCGCACAAGGTGGGATAGACAACCGAAAAATTTAAAAGATGAGCTCACTAATCGGTTTGTTGGCCTGTTCGGCAATGAGACCTCCGATCGAGCCTTAGTCCTGAAAAAGGCTAGACAACATATGAAGATTGTCCAAGACCAATATAGGGTTCACCTAGAAAGGAACCCTAGGTATTAGCGCCCTTCGATGATTCCAACAAGAGAGTGGAGAGCTCTAATGGAATATGGAAAGGAAAGGGGTATGAGAAAAGAAGGAAAGATAACACCAAGCACAGGGAGGTATGCAATACTTTCCACAATGTAATTCTAAACCTTATTATTATTGATTTCTATATCGAATTTGGAACATCTAACGTATTTCAACACTTGCATAGGTTGTCAGACATATCAAAGGCCACAAAGGCAAGACTGTTAAAAATTGGTCAGCACAAGCTTGGGCCTGGTGGTTATTCCAATTTGGCAGCACGAATTGTAAGTTTAAAAAAACCAATAATGCATCCAAATAATAAATTGCAAATTATTTTTCCTTTTATTGCACTGCAAAATGTAAATTAATGAAGTTATGCAAATATGCAGGCCGACTGATTCAAATAATTTCCCACTGATGAAGACTTGAATCTTGGCTTCCAGCACGGCTTTGGAGCTATTTTTGAATGCCAAAAAATCCTGTCTAGGCAAACAAAGTATTCTGGTACTAATCCATCCGGTGGGAAGGTATATAAAATCTATATAGTTTAATGAAGATTTATTACTTGTGCAATCTATTCGTTATTAATAATTGACATATAATATTGACTCTATTTTGAGCAGGAAAGCAATGATCCCCTAGTTAATGTCGAGGAGGGACAACAACAAATAGAAGATCATGCTTCGAATCCTGGTAATGAATTTATTCATATGCTACAATTTTATATATAGCATTGCAGACGGTGAACATTAATTGTACTTCTCCATATTTCAACTGCAAAGCATGTAGAGGGTCACACTGTACAGGTTGAGCCTGGACAGGAAAATGAAGAACATGATGTTGCCACAACAGGTAAAAAAACACCTTTGTAATTTTTTTTTTAAATGAAATACTTGTCATTACAATAGCAAAATATATCGATGCAACATTTTCACATTGTTGCAGCAAATCTGAACCCCTTGCCGCAAAATCCATGTCGCGAGCACTCTAGGATGCAGACATCACTACAAGCTGATGAAGAACCAAGAACTGGAGGAGAAGTTCCAGAAGATGATTTTCTTAGAGATTTTGTAAAGAGAAGAAGAATTAAAAATAAGTGACTGAAAAAATATTGTCTAATTATTTTTTATAATAATATGTTGTCCATGATTTTTGGCCTCATGAATGAATGAATGGTTTAATGGTTTAATGATTCAGTGTAGTAAATTGTTACCTTTATTGAATGTTAGATTTCATTGAATGAATGTGTTCACTGAATGAATGAATGGTTTATTGAATGTTATCTTTTATTGAATGAATGTGTTGACTGAATGAAATAATGGTTTAATGAATGTTAGCCTTTATTGAATGAATGGTAGATGTTTGTTTATGATAAAATATGCATGAATTTGCACGTAATTTTGTTTTCGAGTACATGCATTGGGTATGGGGAATTGAGAGTGATGTGAGGGGGGGGAGGGGCCATAAGAGATTCCACCTTCACGTGGTTGGCCCTGTTCAATAGAGAATATTAAATTATTCTCGAAACAGAGAGGATCTCGATGAATGGCTACAGTGCTGCCTTTCTACAACCCACTCGCGTGTCATTTAAATTTTGACAATTTCTTGGAGCTTGTTGTGATGTTTGGTTGCTCCTCATAACCAATTTCGAGTTTACACAACTTCAAAGGCTAAGTAAATGATGCACTGGAACCAATATCCTTACCCTTCTCTTTAATTTCCTTGGAATCTCCTTGAGAATATTTGAATGAGATATGTCTCAAATCCTCTAGATCATTTGCATCCTCTCCGTTATGTCCAATCTTCCTGCAATAGAGAAGATATCTCGTCTCTTTTTCTGGAGAGAATAATGTGGAGATTGAAGAGTAAAGAGGATGAGAGGTTGTTTGCATCCCTAACCCAAGGATAAGAAATTGTCTAGAGAGTTATAAGAAAATTGAAGGTAAACGCTTTCAATGAGGTGGACATAAGTTGATGCTGACATCAAGGGAAACTCCTATTTAATTGTTGTCGTTTATCTTCCAAGTGAATATTTTCTTAGTGTATATGTATTGGGGATTGGTAAACAAACGTTAATTATAATGGGGGTTCATTGGAACTCCATAACAGTCGTTGGAGAAAATAGATGTTGGATAGTTCATGAAGGTTGTCTTTGCACACATAGGTTACCATTCAAATTGACATTGTTATAGAGATTGAGTGAGATGAAAGCATTGGATAATCGTTTCCATGTCATAAGAAATTGATCCTAGCAAAAGAGGGCATACCACACTTAATTTAGTGGACTTGTTGCATGATGGAATATACTTGTTGGGATCTTACAGAACAAGAAAAGACCTAAATTTGACTTGGTTATCATTTACTTCCAAGATGGATTGTATCCAAGTCTAATAATGAAGAGATACTCGCACACCAAAGATGGGAATGAATTCTAATTGAATATTTTGAATATGAATATTGCTTAGAGTTGAGGGTTAGTGAGTAGACTTATGCACTATGGGAGCAAGTGGAGATATAATTAGAGCTATAACCATAACCATAACTAGAACATTGAGCTAGAGCCAAAGCTATAGCTAGGAGCCAGAGTTAGAGCCATGTTCCAAAGAAGCAAACAAAAGGTATATTGATCTAGAGTTGGTTTCATTTAAATATTTCAACGACCAAAAAGCCTCTCAATAGGGAGGTGAGATCTAAAATGGATCCAAACAACTTGAATGGTTGTAACACTCAGTACATATAAACAATTTAGACTATTAATGAAAGTAGAAAACAAGGAAATATAATGCAATAATAAAGAAAGAAAAAGAGAGAGAAACAAATAATAATAATAATAGGAGAGAATGATGGGAATGAGAAATGGAAGGGAAAGGGACATTTGCTCTTCCCATTACCCCCAACTTGGTCTATATCTTATTGAAATTCCACTCACAAAGGTGTTTTTTTCTAGCCAGTAGGTGAGGAAACACAAGAGCCCAACTATGTAAATTATTGGATGGCCATAGAGCCATGAGATGAATTGTAAATAGAGGTGACATACACATGTAATTTCCTTGAGCTAGAGGTGGTACCAACCTCACCAATCAAAACACATCATTGAGAAGATAGCTACAATTTGTGGGTGGTCATATGCAAGCTAGTAGGCTACCTCTTGTTTCCTAGAGGTCATACAATTGGTTATTGTGGCATTTCCTTAGTTGGTTGGATTGTGTGTTGATTGGAAAGTACAATGAATGGTAACCATAAATTATATCACCATTTCTTCATTCCATTGTTTTGTCATCTTATGGTTCAAATTATATGAACTTATCTTGGTTAATAATTTTGGCATTATTTATATTTGTCGCATTCCCATGTTCACATGAAGTCAACTCATATCAATCTTAATACTTAAAAAATCATTGTATGAGGAGGTATTGCATATGACATTTCATTTACTGTCAAGTAAAAGAATCATCTATGATACTTTATCATATCAGGAGTACATTATATAAATAAGGAAGTATGAATTAAAAACTAAGTATATACATCTTAAACCTAAAGATGGGTCTGCCCTAAACTCAATGAATGGTTGAAGATATATATATATATATATATCTTGGAGTATTGTGAAGTGAATGGTGTATGAAAATACTATTTTGAGCAATGATGGGATTTGGCCACTTCCATTCAAAAACAATTTCATATCATATTATGATCTCCACTTCCTTGTTTCCAATCAAAAGTCCAATATTGAAGACAACATCGACGGTCCTTGGGGATGTGTGTTTGTTTTCTTCATATAAGATATGTTTAGTTTGGTTTTTTCTATGTATGCACACTTGGACAACTAAATTAATGTGTCACTTTTTAGCTACAAGAATTTCTTTCAAAATTAGAACCTAACACTTTGTCACTCAACTCAACCATACACCTTCGATTTGTAAGCAATTGAAAGGAATCCATTTTATGCTTTACTAAATCTGGCCAACAATTGAGATGTGTATGTCATTTACACTTCTAGTCTTCATTTGAATGCATTTATATTGTTGGCTAATATTGCCTTGTGTTTCATTCATTTGGTTAAAGTGCCAGTATATTGGTTAATGAAGAGTTTGGGATAAGTTGATGCTAAGACATATTGTGGTTCTACTGTACAATACCTAGTATGTGTAAAGGAATTTGGCCCAAAAGTAGAGCATTAGAAATAAGATTAATTTGCATTTAAAATTGTATTAAGCACAAAATCCTTTTAATCCATTCAGAAGACAAAGATATATGCACAAGACTAAGAAAACATATCAAATATTTATTCCATAAAGTACCATTGTTGGGTAAATGAGTAGGCTATAAATCCCTTGTTTATTTTTCAAAAGCTATCATATATAGCATATCAATCATTGATTGTGAAGCAACTTCTAAAACTTTGAAGAGAAAGCATACCCAACATGATGTGCAACTACATGAAGATAGCAAGCACTTGAAGGAGAAGGTCTAGATATTTGAACAAAGGATAGTAAAGATGGAGAAGAACCTTGAGACCTCAGCAATATTATTGCACATCATGTTGGGTATGCTTATTAGACAAATATGGATTTTTTTTTTTTTAAATACAAAATCTCTGTCGGATATCTGACCATCACCCCCAAACAATCTGACGCCTCTGCCATACCACCGACGGCTAAAGGAGTCAGATATTGGACTTTTTCTATGCAAAGGACGTCGGATATCCAACGTATCCTTACAAACAATCCGACACCTCTGCCATACCACCGACGGCTAAAGGCGTCGGATATTGGACTTTTTTCTATGCAAAGGACGTCGGATATCCGACGTATCCTTACAAACAATCCGATGCCTTTTCCATACCATCGACGGCTAAAGGCGTCGGATATTGGACTTTTTTCTATGCAAAGGACGTCGGATATCCGACCTATTATAAGGAGATACCCGTCGGATATCCGCCGGGTATGGTAAAAGAGGGGTGTCGGATCTTTGACTGCTTATAAAGAGGTACCGATCGGATATCCGACGGGAATGGTAAAAGAATATTCGTCAGATAGCCGACCTCTTATAAAGAGATACCGGTCGGATATCCGATGGGAATGGTAAAATGGGAGATGTCAGATATCTGACTGGAGGATGTCGGATATCCGACATCCTATTTTAATTTCGGATATCCGATGACGTGCAACTGACGTTAAAAAAATTGGTGCTTATCGGATGGTCGACAGCATGATGTCGAAAATCGAACATATGCCGTCGGATTTTGGGTTCAAAAAACCTAGTGGATGTATCATGTTATCTTGTAGTCTATTGTCTTTGTTCTTTTGAATCTTTTGCAGGCAATATCTTCATCAACAAGAAAGATTATGAAAGCTTCAAGCCAAGAGGACGACCTTCATAAATAAGGTATGGACTGGACTCTTTGTATTCAAGTAATTTGATAGATCTAGGGAAAGGTTTTCATTCTTGTTTTTCTTTGTTCTAGATCCGAACCATTCGAACTAGGGATATCGGTTGGTGTCTGCACCGACGGATTTATCCGTAAACAAAACTGCCGACTCCATTGGGGAATGAGTTATTTAAGTTGTATATCTCCTTGCTTACCTTAATTTTTATTAGATATGGATTAGTTTTCAATTGGTATATCACATCCAATTGGTAGATCTGAATGTCTATATGCCATTGTATAATTCCCTTTAGGTCTCACATCCTGAAGTATGTGGATTGGCTTGAAAATATTTCTTTTTTCAATTTTTTGGGTCGCCTGACGCACTTTACCTTCATGTATAGTGCATCGATGTCAACCTAGTCGTCGTGTACTTTTCTCTTTAGCAGACCGCGTCGATCCCCCACCGACACTATGGTGTACACCTGCAGCGCGCGTCGACCTGTTGATTTTTGGCTTGATTTTCTTCCCAAACCTTTCAGTGCCCTGTTGCTTGGTTTGTGACTGGGTTGGTACAATGTTTTCTGCTTTCTACAGTTGAAGAGAAGAAATATTTTGTTTCCATCTTAGTTTAAGGAAAGAAATTTATTTTTGCTTTCTTTCTTAGATTTGAAATATTTATGAAAAATCCAAAAAAGAGTTCTACTTTTAGCTAGTCTTATTTTGGGTCAGATCTGATTTTTATAAAAGAAAAAAAAACTACTTTTTGTAAAATTAGTCACAGCAGATCTATTGAACAAGTAAATCAATCACAACAAATGAACATAGAAAATATGGTGTAAAACTGTGCAAAACATGCATCAGTGCTCAATATCCCAGTAAGGGTGAATGATTACAATAAAATACAGTAACAATGACTGAGCAATTCCAATTGCCTAAGGAGGTCATTCAAATCACTGAATGGAGTAGCTTGACTCCAACTAGGAGTCCTCGTCATCAATCAGTGGTGGTCATCAATGCACAAGAACCAGTCATCCAGGTGTCAATCTGGGTCTAACTGAGTGTAACATGTGTAACTGAAGTGTGTAGCACTGATATAGGGAATTGGGATCAGTGGAGGGCGCATGGGAGGCTAACTGAAGTCAGAACAAGTCATCTAGTCAATCTGGAGGTCCAACAGAGTGAAACAGTCAGTCAGGAGTGAAACTAGCCTCAAATCAGGGAGAATCGGAGCTAACTGAGTGTAACTGAAGTGGAACTGCAGTGGTAGGTGAAGAAGTGCGCCCTTCTCTGGTAGTAGGTGAGAAGTGGGCACCTTCATGACTAGGAGGTCTAAAGAACTGATGTAAGAAGCTCCTGGGTGCTAGAATAAGGTGGCTAAGGTGCTGGAGGCATCAACTTGGTGACTGGGATGCATGCAAAGTGCATGCAAACCCTAGAATTTGCATGCAAACCCTAATTGCATGCAAGATCCTGAAAAAAATGATGTGGATATCCGAACACTTTTAGCCTTTGCATAGTTAGGGGTTAGAAATGTTCTTTCTTGCTTGGAAACAATGATTAGATCCTTTCTTATTTTCATTAAATATCTATTCTCTCATTTTTTTAAAGCAAAAGAATTTGTCTCTTTTTTTGGGTCTTCTTGAGATTTGGTGCCATGTTTAGCCCCTTTGGTCAAAACTAGTATTTTGCTTGCATTTTTAAGCGAAATGAATTGCAAGGTGGGGGCATGAATCGTGTATCCTATAGTCTCTTTGAACCATATTAAGGTTTCCAAATAATTTTTGCTTTGGTGTGGTTGGCTTGTTTCTACCATTTTTCAAAAAGTTCAAATGGCATTTGCATAGGGTTGTTCACTTGGGAAAAAGAGCCTCTTGCTCTCTCTTTAATTAGGGCATCTTTGGAAAGAAAATTAAAAAGGTACTTTGTTCATTTTCTCTCGGAAAAAGAAATATTTATCCTTCCTTTAGCTAGTTTTCATTGAAAAAACGAAAGACTTGCACTTCATTTAGCTTAGTTATGCATTCTTTTTTATTTTACAAGTATACACTTCATGCATCCACTTAACCGCATAAGATAAAATCAAGCGCTATTTAAGTTAAAATATTTAGCAAATTCAATGATAGGTTAGAAACGTGTTCTGGTGTCTTAAATCGTAGGAGCTCTCGTTATTTTCCTACATTGCATTCTGGGGTCTATGTGGTTCTTCCACGTACTCATTGGTATATCAAACGACCTTTCACGTACTTTTATGGTATATCGAAAGGTTCTTTCATGTACTCGACGGTATATAGGAAGGACCCTTTCATACGGTTGTGCATTATACAACACTACTACGAATTTGAGCTCCCACAAACCTTGCATATATCGGGAGACCCTTTTAGCATCCTGGAACTATCCGAGTAAACCTATTGGCCGTCTTATTGTTGCAATACACCGAGAACAACACTCAACGCAGGGAGATTACTACGCACGTACTGTTAGGTATTCGGGTTATACGGTCAGGAGTACGGTCCCAATATTCCATGGTTAGTGCTCTGAAATATTGGGATGAGTATAACTATTAGACCCTATAGTATATCACGAGTTGCGACAATTTGACAATACTGTGAGAATCCGACCTATTTATCCATCCCTTTCACAAATTGCTTGTTGGTTTTAGATTTGAGTAGTGTTTTATTTGTGTGGTAATTTAGAGGTTCTTAGAGAGTTTAGATAAGGGTAACTTTTTCGGGACTACCAACCAAGAGACCCCTTTTTATGGTATGTATTTTGTTTCTCCCCCATATAAAAGTGTTGGTCCTCCCTTCATGGCCACGTTGAGCCTTCTTGGATTGACTATACGATTACCAATATGGTTGTTCTCCAATCTGGTTATCCCAAGTGCATCGATTGTTTCGGATCATAGTCCTCCCCCACAAGAGAAACAACCGCGCATTGATCCTTCACCTTCTTCGTCAAATGTTGAGTTTGCTTCCTTTTCTTCCTCTTCTCTTGCTAAAAGATGTGACGTTAGTAAACAAGTGGAGAAGAAGAAGAAGAAAAGGAAGGCTAAGAAGAAGAACACTAACCACAAGGTAAAATATCCAACCTATGACCATCATGTTGGAAACCCACCAGCCATTGAACATCATGCTGGGAGTATTGATGAACCTGTTTTGAATCTTCGTAAACCTAAGTACCCTTGCAGGATTTCCGAGGGGACCCATTTTCTTAAGGATTGCCTTGGTATTCCCAAGGTCTTAAAAGTATGGTCGCAAGATTCTGAATGGCGTGTATCATCCGCCTATGGACATCATACAGATGATACCTTTTCAACCAACGACTCTTTGGTTAAAGGTCAGAAAAGTAAAGTCAAGAATCCTTGCCTATTTTGTAGGGACATGCACCGTACTTACCTTTGTCCTCGCATGGATGAAGTTTCATGATTGTTGGAAGGTATTTATGTGTCTCGATCACAGCCTCCAACGAGTTGTAGTAAATTTCCTCTTGACTTTCCGTCGGTTGAACAAGTGGTCGATCTAGTTTCATCCTCAGACAATCCCACTCTTCCCTTAAGGAGTGAAACGAAAGTGGTCGATCTAGTTGCATCCTTAGTCGATGCCACTTTTCCCTTAAAGAGTGAAACCCAAGTGACCAATCTAGTTTCATCCTCGATCGACCCCACTCCTCCCTTCAAGAGTGAAACCCAAGTGGTTGATCTAGTTTCATCCTCGATAGATACCACTCTCCCCTTTAAGAGTGAAACTCAAGTGGTTGATCTAGTTTTATCCTCGGTCGATCTCACTCTCTCGTTAGAGAGTGAATATAATACCGCTCGGGTTCTTCTTGTTAATACAGATTATACCATGCAGGGGGGGATTACTCCTTCTATTACAGGACCTACCCCAAGTAATTATGCTTACGGTATTCCACCTTTAGTTTTGAATCAATCGATTTTTATCAATTGGAACGGACTCTCTACACCTCACCTTCCTTCCTATCTACCTTTCTAAATCATTGTGCAGGTTGGTCATATAGATGTACCTCATACAATAGTTGAAGAAGGTGTCGTAGTTATCATTTTGTCCTCAAATGCTTGTCAAGATATTAGCTCCCTGCAGCTTGTTCCCATTAGTCAGAATCTGATATGTTTTAACATAGGAATCAGTCAACCTCTAGGGGTTGTTCTTCAGTTGCCTATTTCATTAGGTGGAAAAATGGTCTTTATTGATGTTTTGGTAGTTTCGAGTCCTTTGGATTTTAATATGCTCCTCGGACAATATTATGTCTATGCGATGAAAGCTCTCATGCCCACACTCTTCCGAGTGTTGTCTTTCCCTCATGGCGGATGCATTGTGACTATCGACTAGATTTTGTTTGTTGACTCTCATCCGACTACCGATCATCCGACTTATTCCCACGCAATATATTTTCCACCACGGGCCAATTATGTGTCATTTTATCCCATGCTTTCAACTTTCGTTGAACACGGGCCTCTCTCTGATTGCTCGTCTTCCTTAACCTTAGATTCGGGATTCAAGATGTTTTTATCTTCCTTCCAATGAGGACATCTTAGAAGCCATGGTTGAGACTTATACTTCGATATGTATTCCTTCTGGAGTGTCATCCTCTTGGGATCCATGAAGTGGTATGATCATAGTTCCCTTTTTGTTTCAAGCTCGTTAAAAAATGAAACATGCCATCATGAGCATAGTTTTCGTTTTGTTTTAAGCTCATTAAAAAATGAAATGGATCCCTTCAAGCATAGTTATTTTTTGTTTCAAGCTTGTGTAAAAATGAAACAAGTCCTCTCAAGAATAGTTTTCCTTTGGTTTCAAGCTTGCATAAAAATGAAACCAACTCCGTGGTAAGATTTCTTTTCCTGTGTCAAGCTCGTTAAAAAATGAAACAGGTCATTATGAGCATAGTTTCTTTTTCGTTTCAAGCTCGTTTCAAAAAATGAAATGGCCCGTCATGAGCATGGATTGGTATCTGTCTCCAAGCTCGTTAAAAAATGGAATAGACCCCTACAAGCATAGTTTTCCTTTGGTTTCGAGCTTGTGTAAAAATGAAACCATTCTCGAGCATAATTTACCTTTGGTTTCAAGATTGTGTAAAAATGAAAGCAGCTTCAAGAGCATGGTTCTATTCCTGTGTCAAGCTCGTTAAAAAATGAAACAACACCCTATGAGCATAATTCATTTCCTATGTCAAGCTCATTAAAAAATGAAACAAATCCCCTCCCTTTGAGTTGATTCTTTCACTAGATTTAATATCTGAACCTTCATTTCATTCACCTATTCTATTTAATCCTCTTTTTTCTTCCTACCCTGGTGAATATATTCCTATTAGTAACCATGGGTTTGATTGGATGAATAAAAATAATAGGTGAACGAAACGAATCTTTGGGGGCATGTCTCTAGCCTCTGGACATCATACTGGAGGTAAGCCATCAACTTCTTATGCTGGGGGAAAACTTCAAACCTCTGGATATCATGTTGGGAAGAAACCTGCCAATGGGAATTATACCAAGCATAGTTTATTTTCAGTTACAAGCTCGTTAAAAAATGAAGCAAACATCATGAGAATTATTTTCACCTGTCTCCGAGCTCATTAAAAAAATTAAGATGGTATTGAGCATTCTTTTCCCCTGTGTTCGAGCTCGTTAAAAACAGTAAGATGGTATTGATCTTACTTTTCACTTTTTTCATGCTCTAGTTGAAACATCAAAAGTGGTATTGAGCTTACTTTTCACTTTTTTCGTGCTCTAGTTGAAACATGAAAAGTGGTTTGAGATTACTTTTTACTTTTTCGTGCTCTGGTTCAAATATGAAAAAGATTCAGAGTGCTTTTGATGCCATTGTTGTGCTCGTTAAAAATTGAGTAAAAAGGTGTGTCTAACGAGTATAGGTTTATCACTTTATCTGGCCTTGCTAGACTACTTATGGAAAAGGAACTATGTCAAGTTTACTTTTTCCTTTTTCGCACTCGGTCATCAACCATGACAAAGTTGTATATTGACTTCTCTTTAAGTTTTTTCTAGACTCCCAAAATATGAAAAGATTGTTGAGTGAACTTGTTTCTTTCACACTCGTAAAAGGATTTTAAAGGACGTCTATCTGGTGATAGTTTATCCCTTTTTTCATATCGTTTAAACTATTTATGAAAAATGAATACTCTTGTCAATCGTGATTAGAAGAGTTCTCTCTCACGTTTTTTTATCCTTTTTTGGGTGAGGAGACTAACTTTTAGGAAAAAGAACCATTAGGAGTCTTCTTTTGACCGTTTTAGACTCTCTAAATGTGAAACGTCACCGCGTTTACCTTCTTTGAACTTGTAAAATTATACATGGAAAGACCCTTTTTGGGACCGAACCCCTCCTTTCTCAGGTTCATAAAACATGTGAGATTGGACTCATCATATGATGAGCTACATCGAGCGTTTGTTACCCTCTTCCAGCTTGTTAAAAAGAAAAGAGGCACTCATCCATCATGATGGGGAAATTAAGGGAATAGGAAGATTTATTTGAGTCTGTATTAATGGAAGCTTAAAGTCACCTTTGAACAAGGCACATGTTCATGTCTCGTCATACAGTTGGATAATATACTTACCTTTGATTCATACCAATTTCATGAGTCATCCCGCTCCTTCAAAGTCATCTGAAGAATGCCTCAATCATTGTTGCATTATATTTTGTTCTCTACCTCGTTGAGTCAATACTTCCAATTCGTTTGTCGTGTCGTTAAATGTTCAAAGGAAGTATTTGTCTGGAATCAACCTTCACAGTCATTAAGCGTTCCATTGTGTTGGTCATCCCTATTTACATTACACCTTTGTGTCAGTTCACACTCATTTGATATACCATATTATATCACTTCATGTGTTAGTTTCGTGTCGATAATCTGGGATGCATCATGGCCCTCCTTCGACGAATCTATTCATGTCAACATCAGCTCATCATCCAGGAATTAGACTTAGAAACTAGTCGGTGCCTTGGAGCCTGCATACCTCAATGGCAGGTTTCCTCACTTTCGACAGTAGGTTTACATCATCGAATTTTGATCGATTGATTCCATGGATGTTCGACTCCAACTCATTCATTCACATTCGTTAGAATGTACTGAGATACCTTGGGGATCATTCTCATCATTGGTGATTTCCCTCGCACTTGTTAACGATTCACATCATTGACCGGTAATCAAGTGGTTTCTACCATGTTTGACTTCAATAGATTGTAATCACATGGTTATATTCGTATCATTTCGAGAACGGGTAGAACACCCTGGGTTGTTCTAATGTCTTACTATTACACCCAGGTTGTGATGGAGATTTTTTAGTAGGTTCCCACATAGATGTTATGGTGGAGACCAGATGTTATGGTGGAGACCTCATTGATGTACCGTCACACAGATCCACTCTTGTATTGGTCGTGGTTGTGTTATTATCTCATCATGGATCTACGCTTGTAGTTTAGTAGCCATGATTATGTTCAGTCATTAAGATATGGATCCACATTGTATTTTGGTGGCCATATCATCAGTCAATATCAACATGGATCTGCAATGTATTGGTCGGTAGCCATGTTGTGAGTTATTGGGATGATAAAATTATTGTATGGCAAAAAGATCCTTGGTTATTGTTGATAGATTTACAACCAACGGTTCCTTGCCTCGATCCTTTATACTTTATCCATCAAATTATTTCACCTATCATGTTACTCTAGCTTCATACTTTGGGGGGCATTCTATTACACAGAAATTTTTCTACTCGCCATGAATGCGACCATGTATACTTTCTCCATGCCCAAATCCCTAAGTTGCTTAGCCAAAACTCCTTGGAAGATGAGTCATGGGGTTTTTTCCTTGTAAAAAAATTGTTTAGAGAGGCCAGCACACCTTGCTCCACTACAAAGAGCGTCGTTGGTGCATGTTATTAGTGCCCAGGGTGCGTCAGTGCCTGTACGGCGAGAAAAAAGAGAAGTTTCGAGAAATCTCTCGAAGGAGACCCTTATGGAGGCCTATCACTTCAATATAGGGTGAATCTCACTCGCCTCCCAACTTAGTAGGATCCCAAATCCTCCTTCTCCCTACTTCTCTCCTCTATTCCTCATCTCTCTTGGCCTATAAATGAAGCTCCACTTCATGGTATAGGGATTTGAAATGGGGGTAGCCAAATGCTAGAGAAATTGATCCAGGAAACCATTCTTTCATGATTGGCAAATGAGCCAAGGTTCCATTGGAAAGGATATTCAACACCAAGGCTTCATTGGTTGTAATTCTTTCATCTATTTTGATTAATACATTAGTGTCTTCATTTCCCATAAATGATGTGTAATTTCATTTATAGTAGCTCTCCTTGGTCAATTGCTTAGATGTATCATGTTATCTTGTAGTCTCTTGTCTTTGTTATTTTGAATCTTTTGCAGGTAGTCTCTTTATAAACAAGCAGGATTGTGAAAGCTTCAAGCCACGAGGACGACCTTCATAAATAAGGTATGGACTGGACTCTTTGTATTCCAGTAATTTGATAGATCTAGGGAAAGGTTTTCATTCTTGTTTTGCTTTGTTCTAGATCCGAACCATTTGTACTAGGGAGATCGGTTGGTGTCCGCACCGACGTATTTATCCTTTAATAGCTCCAGTATTTATTTTTTATTATTCCTATGGAATCTAGGCACAATAAGGACTAATTGTAAATTTTATTGATATATAGGGTTACTAAATTGGGTGTGAGTGTATTTATTATAATGAATTATATATAATATACAATAACAAATTATACAAATTATATATTATAAAATATATTTATTACAATTATATATTATTATTACTACTACTATTTAATTTTAGAAATATTATAATTATATTATTTAATATTGTAATTATTGTTTAACTATAATTATAATTTTTTTGAAAAGTAAAAAAATGATAATTTTATTTATAAGACAAAATTACATTTTGTATATGCCTTCCAAAATTTTAGGAAAATAAAGAAAAGTGCCATCAAGTGTTCTTCACCATCATTATTTGTGATAAAAACATATAACTTCCAAAAATATAGATTCCACTATATGTGCTTTAATAAGAGATATTATATCACTTTTCAATACCAATAAAAACACAAAAATGTCTGATCCAAAATCATTGAGCAATAATCCAAAATGGTTCAATACTCCCCTAATAGGACATCCATAAGAATTAATAATAAAGGAGGATGAAAATATTCTAAAATATAGCCCATACTATTTTCCTATGATCTATTACATATGATCCAACTAAAGTCCAATATTTGAAAGTCCATTAGTAATTTCATGCATCTCCCTGTAGACATGTTGAAATATATAGAGTTAAATATTGAAATAGTACCTCTAATCTCATTTAGAAATGACTTTAACAAATGGTTCCTAATTTCATTTCCACCCCTCATCCATTTGATCACAAGCAAGGACACCCCAAAAAAAATTAGATTTGTAACACCTTTATCAACTGCCAAGGACACCCCAAAAAAATTAGATTTGTAACACCTTTATCAATTGCTAAAGTAAGAGTCAATTTTAAATCCAACATATATGCAAACTTATTTGAGCCCTATTCAAGTCTAGCTTTAAATTTTATGGAATGGTGATCATTTAGGAATATTATTCCCCATCACGATGCCTTTGTTGGTCCCTTTGAGTGGCACTTTAAATACAATCCCACACATAAAAGTATTAATATCCTCTACCACAATTTGTCTAGCAAGATTGTCCTTCTTCATTAGAGGGAAAATATTTAAAATACTAATCCCTTGTGCAGAACATTGGATCAGAGGAATAAATTTGTCATAAAAAATAATATCATTCATCATCATCTAATCACCCCATGCTAGAATCAATGGAAAATATTTTAAACCTCTTCACATTCATATTTTCACTCTAGGAATTCAACCTTTCTTTAACTGTGGATTGAAGTGAGAATTCCTCACTTCTTAATGGAAAACCCAACGTAAATAACACAAGTGATCCATAAATGGATAATAATAAGAATATAATTGATAAGATAATTGATGATTTTACAATTTACATTTGATTGGATTTTATAAGCCCATTGTACCTTTTCGTAGAAAACGTGACTCTTGACTTATAATTGTTTATTATTAATATTAATTGTTATCTTATTACTATGATGTTATATATATATTTTTACATGACATTTCCTTTCCCTTAAAGGAAGCTTTGTCCTCAAAGCTTATTGAATACAAGGGTTATGTTTGATTTCTTGCTTGAAAAATCATCTCTAAATCCTTTCTTTTAGTACGTGCGATACTTGATGAAATGAGACGATACGAGTTACGAATTCCAAAGAAAAATTGTCGCATTGTCTCTGATGTGGTCCATCCGAGATCTATCTTCATCGGAGCTAATTGATCTCTTTATGGGATGAATCTTCTTGTTTGTTGCTTAATATGTTGATTTGGTATTCTTGCTTGTCTGACATCATAACTCCTCTGTGTATATTCAGTTTGACCTTGTCGTTGGTCAAAATGACGTTTATAATTGGGGTGTCGATAAGGAGTTCTTGTTGTTTGTTTTTCTGCTAGGTTGACTTCTTTTTGAACTGTGACGAGGTCTAAATTTGTATTTATTTCTTCTTCCTCAACTTGAATTTGTTTTCTGGAGGGTCTGGATGCTTCCTTCTGGATTTGTGCTAACTTGTTCTCTAATTGATTATTATTACTCTGGCTCTTCTTGAACCTTTCATCTTGTGACATTTTGTCCTCTTTTAACTTCTTGATTTTTTCCTCTAGTCCCTGATTAAAATTTATCAGGTGCTGGTTTTCTTCTTTCTTTTCTAGTATTCTTCCTTCGAGGTCTTCATTGAAATGTTTTGTCTTCTGACTATGTTTCAACTTATTCATTTTTGTAAGTAATGTTTTGTTATGAATTCTTAGTCGAAATAGTTCTTTGGTATTGCTTGCTAATATGTCATTGATTTTCTTAATTTCTAGCTTATGCGGATTTTTAGTGTTGTCATACCTTTGTTGGAGTTCTTCCTTTTGTTGCTGATGTCGACATATTTCTGATTCTCGTTTTTCTAACTTGATCTGGACTTGCACCAGTTCATTATCTTTGTCCACGATGAGCTTGTTTAAATGCTTTATGTTTTCTTTGAAATCTTTATCACTTCTATAAGGTGATTCTTCATTATCTTCGAACTTTTTGGTTTTGTCTTCAATATCTTGATTGTGAATTTTTAATTGAGATATTTCTTCATTCTTAGTTGATAACATCTTTTTGATATCTTCATTATCTTTTTCCGGCTTTTGATTTTGATCTTTTAAGCGACGATTCTCTTGTTCTATCAACTAATCAAGAATGCTTTGCTTACTTATCTCAAATTGTATATTTTTATTGCTTTCCTTTTAGTATCCTAATTCGCCTTCCAATTTTTGTATTTGCGATTGCAATTGTGATTGACCTTGATATTCTTCCATAGTAAAATATTTGCTACATATTGGACATGAGCGATTGCAATTTTTAAAAAATGTCGGATATTGGAATTCCAATTCGCAACAAGGACACTTAGCCCAAAATTTGGATTTATATATGGAATCCATAATTTCTTCAACAAATCCACAATTGGCTTCAATGACTTCTTCAATATCTTCTGATACTTGATTTACGCTCTTTTTAATATCTTCTTTGACTTGGTATTCTTCTTTTTTCCTTGAGTTCCTTTATTAATAATATGGATAATAACTATTATTACAAATTAATAATATTATTATGCAAATATTATATAATTCCAATATATATATATATATATATATATATATATATATATATATATATTAAATATAATTAGTTATTATTATTATACTTTATTTTATTTTTTTTATAATAATAAAACTATTATAATTTTTTTTGAAATAACGAGTTAAGGGTTTATGTGGAGGATGGTGTGGCAGATGGCACGGGTAACTAATGGATTTATGGAGAAAGGACGTAGGTTTGCGAGGGAGATAGACATGGGGGTGAGGAGGATAGCCAGCATGTGAAGTGAAGTGGAGTTGTGTCTACATGGGGGCAAGTAGAGGACGAAATAATACTACGTAGAGCCATTTGGAAATAGGGATGAAGGCTCAAAATTAGAAGACACAGGGGTGGCGCAGAAGGGATGACGAGGCTACGTGGGTGATGGTGGATGGTAGCAGCGTGGGGAAGAGTTGGAGGAGTGGGGGTGATGGTGGAGAGTTTGCAGGAGTAGGGGAGTATGTAGGTGCAGTGGATGTGATGTCGGGTGCTGGGAGGAGAGTGCAGGCGGCAGGTGGTGAGCGCCGGCAAGGGAGAGAGTGAGGGGAGGCGTGGCCGGGGGGGGGAAGCGAGGGCCATGGGGGGCAGCGAGGGCGTAGGTGGGGAGTGGCAGATGGCATGGTGGATGGCGTGGTAGTGGATGGCACGGTGGAGGGAGCTTCGTGGAGCAGCAACGAGGGAGGAGACGATGGGTGGAGCAGCAGCGAGCTGCATGGAGCAGGGAAGTGGGGAGTTGCGTGGAGAAATAGTGAGCTGCGTGGAGGAGAGAGTGGCGATGGGAGTTGAGGGGAAGTGGTGACGTGGTGGAGCAGCAGCGAAGGAAGGGGGAGTAAGACCATTGGTGGGAGGGAGAGGAGTGAAAAGGAGTGAAGGAGATGAGGGTTGTGTCCAAGGGCCGAATTTTCAAAGAAACTCTGATATTTGATGGCTAAAATCCCTAGTATGGCCAAAATACAGAATCAGAGATTGCCCAAGAAGGGGCTCTGATACCACTGAAGTGAGAATTCCTCGCTTCTTAAGGGAAAACCCAATGTAAATAACGCAAGTGATCCATAAATGGATAATAGTAAGAATATAATTGATGATTTTACAATTTACATTTGATTGGCTTTTATAAGCCTATTGTACCTTTTCATAGAAAACATGACTCTTGACTTATAATTGTTTATTATTAACAATTAATATTAATAATATTAATATTAATTGTTATCTTATTTTTTTTATTTTTTTTTCCTTGGAAAAAGTCTGTAATTTTATTTCAAAAAGATGAACAAATTACATTCTGCACATGTAATAGGATCACATAGATCCCTACATTGTCACATATTTACATTCCCATGGCTCGGGAACAAACCCTCAAATGCCCAAAAAAAAAAAAAAAAACAGTGAATAAAACAGGCTTAACCCACCAAAAACCAGAACCACATAAGAGATCCATAGCTCCCAGGATCTGCCTCCACTCCTCAGGCTCCACTCCCGTACGCATCCACCTACCTCCCAGCAGTAAAGGCAGTCCAGCCTCAAAAAGAGGGATATGACAGAGCTCCCTGCAACGAGTAGGAAGGCATCGACTATAAAGTGAGCAGTACCCAGAAAAGGTAGCAAACCCTAGATGGGTACCTCGGCTAGCCTCCACCGTCTGGTGCCAAGAACAACGTCGACCTCCAAGAAACGGAAGCCCACGAACCACCATCTGAGACAACAGCCTGTGCACAGCGCCCTCCACTAACGAAAATCCTTCAAAACTGACCCTCAACGGAGGTGCAGGAGATCCGCTTCTGTGGACACCGCAGCAGACCAGCGGCCTCCTAAACCCGCGAAAAAGATCAGCCATCCAGAAACCCTCGTTTAAACCTGGAAAAAGAAATAGAGAGAGAGAGAGAGAGAGAAAACGTTTCCAGAAACCCCATAAAATAGCAGATCCACTAGCTTCTGCAATCAACACCCCTGATGCACTGACAGAAGGCCGCTCCTCGACCGCCCAAGAAACAACACCACCGAGAGGAGCTAGCGGCCGTCATGCAGCCATGCCTGCTCAGGGTCACTGTAACCCCCGCGCGTCCTCCTCTGCGGATCCACCGTCCTCACAGAAACCCACCGAGAAATGGCCTCCCCATCATCACTCAGGTACCTGGACCCCCCCAGCGCGTCCTCCTCTGCGTATCCGCCGTCACCATAATGGAGCTCGAAGCTCAACAGTCTGCAGCCGCCGACGAAAACCCACAAAGAAATTCCGCCCCAGAGCTGCGTCCTATTTGCAGAAGCCACCGTCGCCGCCACTGGGAAGCCGCAGGAACCAGCTACCCAATGGGTCGCCACGCCAAGTCGCCTCCATTCATTCCAAAGTGGAAGAAAACCTGAGTCGGCCATTGACAGTAAGCAAAACTCAGGGAAGAAGGGGGAAGGCGGCCATGGAAGGAGCCACAGCCGCCAAAAAGCTTCTTCGAAGGTCGACGATCAAGACCCTAGTTGCAGAGCCCCTTGAAATATCCTCCGTCTTCTAGGTATCACACCTTAGTTCTTTTTTCTACATCCTTAATTGTTATCTTATTACTATGATGTTATATATATATATATGATCCATGTTATGTATATATATATATATATATATATATATATATATATATATATATATATATATATATATAACATGGATCATCTCCATACATCCATTATTCCAACAATCCCCTCCACTTCCTTCCAAACTTGTATAAAATATTCACAAGATAAAATAAGATGATTATTTATTTCTTCATTTATTTTTCATAATGGACACCTTCCATGGTTGTGGTTATTCTTTTTCTACAAATTGTCTCGTGTAAGAACCTTATTGTTGAGAAACAACCACATGAACATATGAGACTTATAATCACATATGAACTTCCACACTTTCTCCCATCACCACATAAAGTATCCTTCACTTAAACTTAACACTTCTTATCCAAAATTTATGGAGTATTCACCAGATGGATTCTTTGGCTAGATTAAACAATTTTCCTCTAATTTTATTCTATCACAACTAGTCCTAACTCTAAATATATAGGCCTCCAAAATTTATGTTTCTTCCCCCATGGACCTTATAAATCCTACATTCATCCACACTCAACTCCAAACCATACTAATTTAAGGATTTGAAACTTGGCTCAACTTATAGTAACCACTCTCCCTCGTGAATTGCATCATATGATTAGGTACCCAGAACCCTTCGCGAAAACCAAACCAAATTAGGGTCCTCCCGAACTTTAGACTTATTACCATTCCCAACCTTTCACACGATCCAATTTCCAATCAAATGGAAAGCTAAGACAACTTATTTCCATATAATTGAAACCTTATGTATATTCATTGAAGATATTTGAATCGTCTCTTCTATTGTTGCAGGTTGAATGTAATTCTAAATTATAACTTGGACCCATAATCCCTTTCCTTTAATAAGCCTTTATACACTCTTAACTGGAAAATATTTTGCAAAAAAGAAAATGTTTTTCAAGCCCCAACCACCCATATCTATTGGAACATTTAATCTTTTTCATTTCACTAGAGGGATCACCCTCTTCTCCCTACATTCTTACAATAGAAACCTCTCTCCAAAATATATTTTTGAATCCAAGACAAACATATCTTATAATATACTAATAATTCCTATAAGTATAAACTTTACTGTAACTAGTATGCCTCCTCGAAATAACCAACATTGACACCAAATTGAAATATTTTTTCCACCTTAGATATCAACCAGTGCTAGTCATTTTTATTATAATCATTGGTTTTAAAAAAAATCCCAGATATTTCACACCATCCTCCAAGTCAAGTTGATGAAAAGGAAACAAAAAAGAGAAGTGAATTTTATCTTCTTCGGGAATTCCAAAGAAAGAGACCATAGATTTTCCAATATGTAATTGCATACATGTAGCAATGTGGTATATGTGTATAATTTCCTTGAGCTTTACAACATCACTCCTTGATCATTGGAAAAAAATTAGATATCATCTACAAATAATAGATTAGAGAAATAAAAGGGGCTTCCTACTTTAATTCCCTTAAAGACCCCTAATCTTCTTGCTTCCAACTGAGCTCTACTCAACCTTTCTACAACAATTAAAAAGAGGAGTGGAGATAAAAGGAATCATAACCTCAACCTTATTTTAGGCCTAAAAAAAGTTGTTGCACCATTAATTAGGATTGAGAAAGTAATTGAATTCACACATCTGATAATCCAATTTACAAAAGGCGCAGTAAATTCCATATGTATTAATATCATTCTCAAATATAGCCGGTTTTCCATGTCATAGGCCTTGTACAACTCCACTTTTACCACCATTTCTTTAAGATTCCTTAGTTATATAGAATGTAGGCCCTCTTTGGCCACCTCAATATCCTCATAAATCTACCTTTTTTCAAGGAATCTATTAGGCCACTACAAATAAACTTATACAACAACCTTTTTACCCTCCTAGCAACAATATTTGTTATAATTCTATATATGCAACTACAAATATATATTGTCCTATGCTCTTCAAAAGAGGAGGTATTATTAGACTTGGGGATGAGGGATATAAATGTAGCACTAAAATTTGCAAGAATTCTCTCAAGGCTTCTCGACTCTTCAACAAACCTCGTGAGATATTCCTCTATAATAAGGCAAAACCCTAAGAAAAATTCTACAAACCACCCATCAAGTCCCAAGCTTTTATCTTTTTGGAAACTATAAAGGATAGTATGCATTTCATCCTTAGATACCTCTTCCAATAAGTTGTTATTTTATTCTTCACTTACAAACCTGAGAAATAAGGAAGCCATTCTAACCACTTATGTTATTGTATCCTTTCATCTACTTTGTAAATACCTTCAAAATGCTCCACCCCATACTTTGCAATATTCTCATAACTTGTAGCCACTGAATATTTTTCCTATTCACCTTCCATACGATGTTTATTTTTTTCCTATGAATTTTATAGTGGTGGAATGATTTTTAATTTTTGTCTCCTTTTGAGAGACAAATCGATCTACTTTTGAGTCTCCATGTTGCTTCCTTCTCATCCAAGAGTTTATATCTTCTCTCTTTTATATCACTAACATCATTTTTTGTTTCCTCTAATAGGAATCCAAACCCCTCAGTACTGTACAACACCTCAAGTTTAGAATCAACTTCAACCATATCTCTCTCATTCTTTTCCTTCTCCGCATGTTCCCAAGAAGTTGTAGCTTGTTTGACCTTTTTAATATTTGTTGCAAACTATAAAGATGATGACTCCCTAGGAGACCCATAAAAACGGGCCCATTGATGTTTGACCATGTTAACAAATTCCTCTTCCTCTATTCAGATATGACTAAATTTAAAGGGGTTGGGTGGTCTCTTTATGGCATATGCCATTTTCAATAGAAATAGGAAGTGATCAAATTCCCCACTAGAGCTCACCCACAACCTAATTCTAATGGTGTATTCAAGAATAGCTTTCGACACCAAGAATATATCCAACCTTTTTGCAATCCTTTCATATCCAGTCCTTTTCTTCCTCCATGTTGCTTTAATCTTGATGGGCTCTACGCAAACAATCTACATAATCTCAACATAAAGGTTGAGCAGCCAAAAAGGAGAAGCAGTTTTGAGAATAAAGCAAAATAGGACAATAACAAGAAACACAAAAGTAGTATCAAGAAAGGATTCCCATCTATAAAAGGAAATTTGAATCTCAGTAGAGGGTATTAGGAAAATTTTGGAGAGGGTCTCTCTGAAGGTTGCAGGGTCACATGTATCAAGACTAGACTGAATGAGAACTAGGGAAAAACTTATGAGATTCAGATCTCAATCTTGTGTTAGCTTGTAACTTCTCTCTATGTGATTGTAATTTCTCTCTGTAATGCCAATCCTTCTTATGTCTCTGTAAATATTTATGGAGTTAATAAAATCTCTAAGCAGACTTCTTTTTTCCCAAATTTATGTGATGAATGTGTTAGAGTGAAATATATGAAATAATGACCATATGTATGATTTTATTTTTCCATATACTTTCTATGTTGGATGGAAATGGAGGTTTCTTTTATACTTTTCATATGAATGCCTCAACTTCCTTTGCTATAAACATCACTAAGATTTAATTACATTTTGTTGAACTGTTGAATTCGTTAATGCCAAGTACATTTTCTTTCATAATGAATATGCAATATTTATCCAGGAGGTACCTTACATTATTCAAATTGTTCTATACTTCCCTTCATACACCCCATACTGCATTGATTAATGAACATCGACCTAGAAAATGCCTCTGAAGCAAACTCTCTTGTAATCAATTTGTTCCTAGTCTTGCATATTCATAATTGTCCAATATAAAACCATAAAATCGTGTTACTAAAAATATTTGAGATCTAAAATATGAATATATTGAGTTGTATCATGCCTCGGCATCATTCTATAACAACAAAGAACATCATTCTATAAGGTGCACTTGATACAAATAAATGCGTTGAGCATTAGTACATCAAGCACATTGTGATAGGATTGAAAAAAATCAAATTGAATTTCCATTTCAATTGTCATTCAATGCTTCAAACCTATACAAGACACTCACTATCCCCATATGGTCGCCCCATGGTGTGGTGCTACCAAATTGCTACATTTCTTGGTTGCTTTCTTTCTGTGACAGATTTTTGTTCATTTTGAAATTTCACACACTACACCAACTTTTTATTTATATTTTATGTGGAAAACCTGCCTACTCGATGGAGAAGATACCAAGGAAAATTATACTTGTCCTTGATTTACATTTTCAATGGTTCAAAATCATAAAAAATTTGTCAATTACCATTAATACTCATGGATATGGGTTATAGATTAATAAATTATTTTACATAGATAATCCCAAAAATGCTCATATGTTAGAATGTGGAATCCCCTTAATACTTTAATTGTGTTTTTTTTAATTGAAATATTTTCTACTAGTGTGGCCCCAACATTTTATTCGCACCACTAGTTAGTGCTCTTACAAGCCTCACCAACCTACGATGCTCCACATCATTGTACATGCACTGAAGAGTTAACTTTAATGTGTGAAAAATTCCTGCTCTATCGAATGCACTAATAAGTGATGGATGCACCAGGAATAGGGATTCACATAAGTTTAGGTGCATTGATAATGTCCGGTAACAATATAGATTGTTGTTAGTGCAAGAGAAATGGATGCATAAGCACACCATTTCTACTTACGTAACACCGATCCACAATGCCTATATACTCTACATAGATATGTAATGCATCAAATATTTCTAAGTGCATTGAACAATTATAAGAATGCATGCATAAATTTCCTACATTTTGTGGTGCACTAATGGTTGTATAGAGTCATCAGTAGCAGTGCCTAGTTATGATGCGGCACACCATGCACCCCCAATGATAATACCAAGAAATGATTGTGCTCTTTGTGATTTTTAGTACAGCATAGTTATCAGTCTACTAGAAAATATCATGGTGCGCCGACATAAGTGCATGATAATAAAATTGGTGCATCGATGGGGAAATCCCACGTTTAACGTATAAAATTCGTAAAAATTATCAATGTGTGAAGTTTTTAGTAAGAGCACTATTACTAGTGTGATATTATCAATATGGTGCACTTGAGGAATTATATTGCACTGTGTACGATGTGCACCAGTTCATTTAACACATTTTTTATGAAGAAAAAAATAATTAAGTTCAATATGTAATGAATAACAATTTGTAATTTAGTATAGGTTGTTTATTTTATAGAAATATTTAACTAGTGACTTTTGTATGTGAATCAAGGATAGTCATAGAAGCAACAAACCGACCTATATAACTATGTGTATATATGGGAGGCCTAAGAGAGGGAGAGAGATATGTTACCTCATCATATTATACCTTAGAATCATCTCATTTTTATGGATATTGACCTCCTCAAGTTTTATGAGAAGGCTAACTTCCTCAATGGGAAAACAGATTTATTGATGTAGTTGATATGTCATTAAGATCATTGCATGAAATCCTTCTAGAATTATCTCAATTTGTGGTACCAACACATAGAGGAGCATATTATTTTATCATTGGGCTATATAGGAGGGGCCTAAGGAGCATTTCCCCATTCCCGCATTTTTTTGCCTAAATTTGTAGGTAAGACTTAGTTGGCATATGTACAATTATTTGTGTGGACATTATTGACCCTAGTGACTTCCAAGTTTCTAAGGGCCAGTTGAGATTGTATTCTTTTAAACAGAATGAGGTTAGGTGTGTGTACATGATCATGATGGTACTATCACACCATACCTCTAATTGTTAGTGTGTCAGTTTCCCTCTAATGTATTATGTAGTTTTTTTTTCATGGGCCTAGATTTATTCCCCATTCCCCCAATTTGTTGCCTAAATTTGTAGGTAAGACTCAGTTGGCATATGTGCAATGATTGTTGTGTAGGCATCACTTACCCTAATGACTTCCAAGCTTCTAGGGGCCAATTGAGATTGCATTCTTTTAGAGCAAATGAGGTTAGGTGTCTGTACATGACCATGATGGTACTAGCATGCCATACCTCTAATTTTTAGTGCATTAGTTTCCCTCGGATGTATTATGTAGAATTTTTTTTCATGGGATTAGGTTTATCATATCATCTACCATTATTTAATGACTGTTTTGTATTTTTCTATATCATTTTCATAATTTGTTTAAAGGGAGATGTATCTTAAACTTTACTTTAGATCTATTTAATTTATTTTTTAAGAGGTTTTCAACCACTTGACCAACATGCATGTGTGTATGTGGGAGCATATGTTTATCAAGAGGGGCCAACTCGAGTACCCTTTTATGCCAATGACTTTAGAGGTTTTGGCTATGTTGATTAGTGAGGAAAATCACATCCTCAATATTGTACAGTATACATATGTAGGGATGTTCTAGCAAGAATGTCCAAGAATCCTATTTACTCAAGTTGAGCCACCAAATGAAAGTGGTAATATTATCATTATTATTTTATTATTCTAATTGTGTAGTTTATGTATTATTTAATGCATGTGTTGTTAATAGTCTAGCTTTTCTCACCTACTTTGTCATGAGTATCATCACCATTATACATCATGCATGATAGTATCAGCCCCATTTCCATCACCTCCATCGCCATTTGACCTTCGTAATATGACCAAAAACCAAATAAAAGTCATAAGTTGACTATAAGAATTCATTGCACATATTTCCCTAAAAATATGTCCAACTTCACCGTAGTAAAAGCTTTTAAAACTACTAAGTGGACCCGAAAATGGAACTTTGTTACTCTTTATTGTTGTGTGCCTTCCAAAAAGGTATAGTGGCTAAAATTGAACATTCCCAAACCATTATTGCCAAAACTAGCCTTTGGTTTGGCCTCAAATACCTATCATCCCCACTAAGTCATCGATGAAATGGAGAAGATAAGCTATATCTTAGAATTTCCACATTCTATCCTTTAAATAAAACCCTCAAGGTCATTCCAAAGAGATTAGACATTCCATATCCATAATAGCAAGGTTATGCTATTGAAGTGCCTATAGAAGAGAGAAAGAACCTCCTATATATTTTTCCTTTCACCATTTGGGATCCTACACATACATCACTTGGATGGGAATTGAGCAGAAAAGGAGAAGAAGAACCCTCCATTGGTTGGTTGTATAGGTCCACATCAACTACAACCAATGGCAAGGTGTATCTCGATCTTATTCTTTGTGTTAATATAAAAACCAATATTATTTATATGTTGTTCATTATTCTCTTCTAGCTAGTTTCCCTTATATTACAATGCATTCATAATGAAGAATGTTGTCTATTTATTCTAGTTTACCTGAACCTTAATTCTTTCGTACTCATGATTACACAACCACTAAGTAGGGACTTTTGATACACATTGTTGCTAAAACACCAACACCAAATTTGGTGACCATACTGGCCGGGATGAATCCTATCATTCATCCTTGGTTGTGTAAGTGTCATTTGTAGCCCCTTCCTTAGGTTATTTCTATAATTTTCTTGTTATTTCTCACGTTTTGTTTGTTGTTATCTCCTTGTAGGTAGGTAACCTAGGGGAAAAAAAACACAATTTTGTCTCGACCACAAATATGTTTTCAGTTTTCAGTTTTTTTAAAGTAAAATTTGCATTGACGGAAAGAAGCATAGCCCATATAAACTAATTGTAAATATTCAAATAAAGAAAAGAAAAATGTGTTTGAATGAGTAAGAAGAGAGAAAGTACGGGAGCAACATTGAAGAATATAAGAGCCCAACAATGGTCCTTTATTAAAATGAATTGACTCCACAAATATATATATATATATATGGATAGATAGATTATGTTTCATATTTGGGGCGCGATGGAGCACACCGGCTCTAATCTAGCAAGGGGCCCAAAAATGACGAAGGGAGTGCGAGGATAGTTCATGGGTTCAGCATGAAGTCCCTCTGCAGTCTGGAGTTCACACTCTTTTATTTTCCCTCTTCAAATATGCCTAACAGGACTAGTTACAGTCTCTTTAACTCTCTCGACAGCTGTAAGCACAATGTATATCAACGAGGTCGATTACAAAGCCTCAGACAATGAGCTCGTCTTTTGTACGGATGCAAAAATCCGCACTTCGGCTCAATCAGCATTTACTGCTAATCATTCTCCGCCACTCCACAAGACCTCGCCCGCGCGGAATATTGATAGCATGTCGTCAGCATCCATAAATTCACACGTTCCTTGTACGTCTCCTCATGAACCCATTCACCCTCACCAAAAAAGGAGGAAAAGCATCAAGTCGGAGGTTGGCAGCCCAGAACTCATGGTTGGCGGAGACATTCAGATCGCAGAAATCCGAGACTATCTCAAATTTGCATTGGCTGGTCGATTCTACGGAAAAACAACAAGACGTGAAGCCTTAAAAAATTGGATGGAGTCTAATTGGGATCCCTTAATTGGCTATCTGCCTAAATTTCATACTCTTCCCAGAGGATGGTTTCTCTTCAAGGTTACAAAGAGGAGGAGAGCAAAAAACTACCTGAACAACGATGGAGATGGGGTCCGTCGGGACTGATACTAAAAAGATGGACCATAAAATTCAATGCCAGAAGAGGACCTCATAATCTGCAGCAGATATGGGTAATCCTTCCTAGACTTCCTATGGTATTTTGGCAAAAGCATTTCCCGGAAGCAATTGGAAACAAACTTGGCAAGTTTGTAGCTTTAGAGGACAATTGGGAAACCAAACAGGGTAGACGATGGGCCCGGATACTTGTAGAATTGAACGTCAGAGAAGGATTATTCGAAGAAATTAGGCTCAAATTGTTCGACAGTATCTGGACTCAACGATTGGACTATTGGAAACTTCCCTTCAGATGTTTCAGATGTAGACAAGTCAACCACCTTCAAAAAGAATGCCCTCAGCCGCAGTCTGGACAACCTCAAACCCATTTCAAAAAGGTATGGCGTAAGGTAAGAAGGGTTCATTTCTATCCAACTGTAGCTCTGACCACATAAACTTCCGAAGAATGCGAGGAAAAGGAGTTAAACCCGAAGACAGATGACAAAGGTATTGAGGTCAGTCCTCCACCTGTGTCTAAGAACGTTGTAAGCATAGAGGAAGAAGAGGCTACAAACTCGGATGGAAAAGGCCCAAAGGTGGTGGACGAAAAAGCGGAGGATAAATTCCCAGAATTAACCAGAAGACACTAGAACAACAAAGAGACGGCCCAATCAACCGGTTCTAATGCCAGCGTGGATATAAAAGGTATTCCTATTATGTTTCCTGCTCCTATTTTAAACTCAGTTTCTGATTTCCCTTCTCAACTTCCCCCCATTGACCTCCCTCCTACAATATCTCAACTTGTACCTCCCACACCACCTAAGATTCCCTCCCCCACAGTTAACGAAAAATCGGTCCCTTCCCCTCTAGCCCGTCAAGTTTATGGTTTGCGTTCCAAAACAAAATCAATTTCCGAATTAGATAAGGCTTCTTCAGGACAGTTAGCTCTTAATCCTCCCCAGAAGCTCCAAGCAGGCAAAAAATCCCTTCTCTCGAAAGCCTAATTACAAGCAACACTAGACATAAAAGAAGGAAAACATAAAACCATTGGAAGGGCTCTTAGAGTGGAAAAAGCATGAGCCAAGGGCGCCTAATGCTACCTCTCTCCTACAACATTAGGGGGCTAGGGGGGGCCTAAAAAAAAATTGCCCTCAAAAGGTTACTTACCACTTTAAAACCTAAAATTTTGTTCCTGCAAGAAACAATGTTGGAAGGCATCTCAGCGAAGGAAATTCTAAGCCGCATCCTAAAAGACTGGATATTGGAAGCAATAGATTCAAATGGCCACTCTGGAGGACTAGTAACAGCATGGATCCCAGACCTTCAACTCCTTTCTATGGATACGAACAATGGCACTCTAAAAACTATCTTGGAGGTTCCTGAAATCAGGTTGCATATCTCATTCTTGAATGTTTATGGGTTGTTCATTGGGAGAAGGGAGTTATGGGATAATTTGCAGTCCTCTAGAGTGCTGGATTCACCTAATCTCATCATAGCGGGTGATCTCAATTTAACCCTAAACTCAGGTAAATATTGGGGAAAAAACGCTCTGAGTGACTCTTTAAGCCCTTTCTTTAACAGTCTTTTTGAAGGAAAAAACCTAGTGGATGCTCTTCTGCTAAAAATTGAGCCTACCTGGAGGAATAATCGTAGTGACAATCAAGCAATTTCCAAAAGGCTAGAGAGATTCCTGGTCGCAAAGAGTTTGTTCCAGGGCAGTTTAATTCTAAAATCCTCTGTAGAATTGGGGGGCGTCTCGGATCACGGACCTATCTCCCTCTCGATAACATTACCAAAAAAAAAACCCTTCCCCTTTCAAATTCAACCCTGCTTGGCTAGAGGAGGAGGGGTACTGCAACTTGGTTAAAGAGAATTGGGAGAAGCTACTCCCGTCGTCAGAATCGTATATGCAGCAATTCTCCAATAATCTGATAAGAATAAAGCTCATCTCCAAAGAATGGGAAAAAAGTCATAAAGCCTCATCTCAAAAAGACCTAAAGAATACAGAGTCTAAATTAGAAGGAATCAATAACTCCAATAACACCGAGGTTTTCACTGGTGAAGAATTAGAGCTGCTAAAGTCTTTAGAAAAAGAAAGAAATCAACTCCTAGCCAAGGAGGAACAGCTCTGGACATTGAATAGTAGGGCACTATGGCTGGCAGAGGGAGATAAAAATACGAAGTTCTTCCATCGCTTTGCAACTCATAGGAAAAACATCAACACAATTTCAAAAATCAAGGACGCTCAAGGGAATATAGCCCAGTATTTCCAAGACAAAGCCAAAGCCGCAGTGGACCATTTCAAGCACAGGTTTACAGCTCTGCTGGGATGCCCTATCCAAGAAATCCTGTAGGTTTTAAACTTATTTCCCAAGATCATGTCGGAGGAAATGATGGATGACCTATCTAAGCCAATAACCGAAGAAGAAATAAAAGCGGTTCTCCACTCCTTTCAGAAAGGAAAGAGACCCGGCCCGGATGGATTCACCTTGGAATTCTACCTAGGTTTCTACGACCTTTTAAAGGGAGATCTGTTGAAGTTAGTCATTGAGTCTCGGGGATCAGGGAGAATATTACAGACCGATCACCTGCTGCAATCTGATCTACAAATTCATAGCCAAAATTTTGGCGCAAAGACAGAAACCCATCCTCATCAAAATCATCACCGAAGAACAATTCGGCTTTCTTTTCAATAGGCAAATTCATGATGTTGTATCACTAGCACAGGAGGCCATCCACACAATAAAAAGGGAAAAATTGTTAGCTTTTGCTCTCAAACTGGATCTATCCAAAGCATATGACAAGGTGAGCTGGACTTTCATCCAATTGTTATTGATCCAAATAGGGATTCCGATTGAGGTTGTGGAATGGATCATGGGTTGCTTGCAATCAACTTCCTTTGCGGTCCTAATTAATGGGTCGCCCTCCCTCTTCTTCAGACCTTATCAGGGACTAAGACAAGGGTGCCCTTTGTCCCCCTTCCTCTTCCTTTTGGTAACGGATGCTCTGAGTCGGTTAATTCATAGAGCCAAGGAGGAAAGGCTAATCAAGGGTGTTCGGGTATCCAACTCAGTTGTCCTAACACACACTCTCTTTGTGGATGATGTGCTACTGCTAGGAGAGGGTACATTTGGTAATCTTCAAGCCTTCACTGCTCTGTTGGACTCATACAAGCTTGCCACTGGTATGGTCATTAACACAGAAAAATCATGCCTGGCCTACAACAATATTTCAGAAGGATTAGTTCAAAGGATTAAGGAGACCTACTCTTTCACCACCCTTCGCATTTCAGAAGGTTTCAAATATTTAGATTTTTTCCTCAAACCTAACGCTTATGCTTTTTCAGGACTGGTTATGGCTCTATAGGAAAATTGAATCCATAATCAATCTTTGGGGTCACCGATTCCTTTCCAAAGGGGTCAGACTAGTTCTGCTTAAAGCAGTTCTCCAGAGCATACTAGTCTACTGGGCCTCTATTGCATGCATACCTAAAGGTATACTGGTGAAAATAAGGAAAAAATGTTTCTCTTTCCTCTGGACAACAAGCAAACAAATGGAAGGAATCCCTCTAGTGAAATGGTCCAACTTATCCATGTCGAAATCTATGGGAGGATGGGGAATCAAAAACCCATACCTCTTTTGTAAATCGTTGGCAGCAAAAAATATCTAGAGGCTTATTGATTCTCAGAATTCTCTACGGGGAAGAACCATGATTACGAAATACTGTTAGTCCCCCTCAATTGTAGAATGATTTAGGCAACCTAACAAGAGCTTCAAAAATTGTTCCATAGGGTGGAAGGCAGTAGTCCTCGCTTTCTCCTTAATCAAAAATTGGACTGCCTAGAAATTAGGAAATGGTAGGAGCCTACACCTAGGAGAATACCCCTGGGCCGGAGCAGGGGATGATTACAAGCTCCCAGAAGATTTAATTACAATACTCGGAGAAAAAAATTTACACACACTGGCAGATGTCCACATCCAGCAGTCTGAAATAGGGGGTAGATCAATTTGGAAATCGGCCCAAATCTTAGGCCTCTCTAGAGACAGAGCCATCGCCTAGGACCGTTATCTGTCAATCCTAGCATCATGCTTCGTCCACCTTACGGAAGATGAACCCGATAAACTGATATGGTCCAGAAACAGTAAGGATGGCAGCTTCTCTCCTAAACTCGGGTATGAAGAAGCTATAAGCTCACTCCAGACAGTCGAACCCTGCAGCTGGTGGAAAAAAATATGGAACATTCCCAAACCAATGAAAACCATCCTAACCATATGGTTGGCCTTAATCAATAAACTCTTAACTTGGGAAAACCTGAAAAAATGTGGTTTTCATGGCCCCAATATATGTGTGTTGTGCAATAGCGCTAAAGAAACAAACGCTCACCTCTTATGTTGTTGTCCCTATGCAGGTTATGTTTGGGAGAGGGCTACTAAAAGCCTAAAGAACAGATCGACACTGAAGGAGAACTCCTTATTGGAATAGAATGTCATAGATTGGTGGAAAGACTCCAAGGTATGCAACTTTGAAGCTTTCCCTGCTCTTTTTGTTTTCAGCATCTGGGAAGTAAGAAACAAGGCGATTTTTCACAATCAAAAGTCCCTTCCCGAAGTAACTACTACTATCCTATTGCAAAAAGTAAGTGAATACCGTTCAGAACCTACATCAATCTCTCAAAGGCCAGTCTCGAGCCCTTCAATCAACAAAGATATTCCTTGGGCTCTTTTTGATGGTGCCAGCCAAGGAGTTCCTCCCCTAGGAGGTGTCGGGTGTGTGATTCACACATTAGAAGGAAAAAATTGGAGAATTAAATACGGCCCAGGCAAAGCTTCAAATATAAAAGCCGAACTGTCAACTCTTTGGGCAGTACTAAAGGTGGCTCTTATGAAAAATATAACCTCCTTGCATTTATATGGAGACTCAAAGATGGTAATTGATTGGGCCAACGGCAAAATTCGAATCAACGCTCCCCATCTTCAGCACGTGCTTCTACTAGTCAAAGAGCTCATCTCCTCCTTTGAACAAGTTTCCATTGAGCATGTTTACAGAGAACTTAACATGGAAGCAGATGCATTGTCCAAACTGGCACTAGTTGTTCCTCCAGGCCTCATAGAAGTAGAAGGATGGCAAGATAATCAGTTAGAGGAACGTTTTTCGATTATTCATTAAATCATGTAATAACTACAACTCTGTTTTGGTAGTGGCAATATAAATTTTTGCAGCCCATGAGGCAGAACTAAGTTCCTTAAGGACTGTAAATGTGAAATTTTGGGAGCCTTCATGGCTTACCATTTTTATGTAAGCTCCAAGTGGGAAGTTCAAGTTATTCGAATGAATAAAAAGAATTTTTCCAATGGAAAAAAATATATGGATAGATAGATAGATATGATCTAACAAGTTTTACAAATCCCTACGAAGGATTGGATCAAGAATGAATCAAATTGTTCCCGACATTTTTAGGATTGTAGAAAGAACAATCAAGTAACCTTGTTGTCAATTTATTTCAAGGGTGACAGTGTTCAGATGAAGAAGTAAGTTCAAGTAGAATTAATGATTGAAATTTGCAACGCTTTGCAAATTGTTGGTGTTGAGTTGAGAATCACATCAACAAGTGGTGACTTCATGGGGATGGTTGTTTTCGATGGATCGAAATTTAGAATCCATGATTTCCCAAATAGGGTTTTGTACTAACAAGGGTCAATAGGATCGAAAAGGCAAAAAAAAGTGAATGAAGCTTTTAGACATGAATCTTTGGTAAATCTCAAACGATGGTATGGGTCTCAAAGAATACTAACAGTGGTTATATATCATACATGGTATAGCTCATCTTGAAAGGGGGAGGGGATGAAGCAGGGGATTAGAAAAGAGACTCAAGAGGGATTTGGCTATCATTTTCCTAAGCAGGGAAATTTCCTCTGTCAAACATAAAATAATGAAGTAAATATTTCAATACATAATAAGGTCACATGTTTCACATATCTATATGTATCCACACAAATAACTAGTTCATATGAGTAGCCATACATGAAAATACTTATGTCATAACCATTGTTTTTCTCAAGGCCCGACTATTGAAAATAGGATAGGAGATAGAAACTAATATGAAAGAAGAGAATATAAATAAATAAAAATTAATAAAACTAAAAAAGAAAAGCAAATCAATCACTCAAAAATGAGATGAAAACGAAATAACAAAAACAAAATGAACAACCTGAAACAAACTATGTTACTTTTTATTTATTTTTGGCATTAATGTCTAAAATAAAGAATGGCATGACCCTGTAATGGGATCAATATAATGTTTCAAAAGAGACCCATTAGTTTTATATGAGAACAATTTGTTGTTTTCATCTTTAAGTAGGTATGAGTTGTTACCAAAATAAAAGTGATCACTTAAGGTCCCAACCATAGCTCATAGAATTTAGTATGCTTCCCTTTATTAACACAAGAAGAATCCCATAACATAATATTTTGGCCAACACCAAAAACAATTTTTTGGCTATCTTATCAAAGTACTTCTTAACAATATGTTGTCTTTTCTTTAGATTATTCAAGGAATGGTTTCGATGTTCCTCTAGGGCGAGCAAGACATGAAATCGTTGAGGCAAATCTGTAGCATTCCAATCTTTGGATTGAAAATATAGACAAAGGGAGGCTTCTTTAAGCTCAAGGATCATGGTGGCCTCTTGAACATATAGAAGCTGAAAAGGTGTTTCCCTAGTGCTAGTTTTTGTAGTAGAAGTTTTTGTAATAGTGTGGTATGGACACAATGTATAAGGTAGTTGGGTATGCTACTAGCGAGGTTTGTCTCTTATGATCTTATTTAGAATTTTGACAAGCTTCTTGTTAGTGGACTCAACTTGTCCATTTCCTTTTGGATAGTAGGTGGAATAATTGAAGTGGTTCACTCCAAATTTCTTGCAAAATTTAGTCATTTTCCATACATAATTGTAGGCCAAATCTTAAATAAAATCTCTAGAGGTAAGGAAATCATGAGAAAATATTGGTTTTTACAAAATTGATAACCTGCTTGTCCTTTGCATTCTTTAGGGGAGCAACACTGGACCATTTTGTGAAGTAATAGGTTAATCTGAGGTTAAAAATATGGCCAACGGAGGAAGGGGGGTTAATAGGACCAATAAAATGAAGTCCCCTTTTAGAGAAATGGAAATCATGAGTGATAGGTCGTAAGGACATGGCATAAAATTTCTCCCTCTCTATTGTTCTTTGACATTCATCACAAGCTTGAATAAACTTGTAAGAGTAATTGAAAATCGAAGTCCAATAGCATCATGAATAAAGGAATTTATGCATGGTGTCCTTAGCCGTATAATTTCCACCAATGCGAACAGATTTCTCGGCTATCCCATGGAAGGTATTAAGCATGTTTTGGGCATCTTCCTCATCAATGTAGTGTAACAGTAGGCTGTCAAGAGACCTATGAAATAATAAGGATCTCGGAATCAATTATTTGGAAGCTTCAAGGTGAAGTCTTCTTTGCTCGTGATTCTCAAGATGAGGAGGACAATGTTTATTTTGCAAGTAGTTAACAATATTTTGGTACCAAGGATGTTTTGCTACATCCACATTTTCGTATTCAATGAGGAATATTTGTCACTATTAGGCCCTACATTTGGTTCTTCATGTTGAGTCGGGTGAAAGGCTAAGTCTCACCCTTTTATTGTTTGTAAAGTAGTATTCATGAAATCATGTTCTTGTATCTTGGTAAACCAATGGGTGAGTTTACCTGACAAGAGAGTTTGAGACAACAAGAATTTTACTATAAGTAAGGGGACTTTTACTTTAGTGTGCTAACAAAGTATGAAGTGCATAAATTTTTTGATAGCTTTAACCAGAGCATAAGTATGTTAATTGATCATATTGTACTTCTCTTCAATGTCAGAAAGGCTTTGGCTCATGAATGATATTGGTTGTTCGAATCCTTCACTATTTTTCTATAGAGGGATAGTTGGGATAGATTCTTTTGTGGCATTAGTATAAATTATGAAATCTTTGGTGAAATCCATTTTAGCAAGCACAAGTGTGGAATAGATGGCCTTTTTAATCTCCGCAAAGGCCTTATTGGTATCGATGGTCCAGGAAGATGCTTGATCTTTATTTAGAATGTTATGAATGGGTTTAAGCATTCTGGTGAAATTTAGGATAAACCTCTCAACAAAAATTATTTTCCCCTTGAAGGGACTATATCCCCTTTTTGAAAGAAGGGGCAAGGAGTTTTTGGATAACCGCACCCTTTTGGGATCAATACTTATACCCGAATTAGATACAATATGACCAAGCAATTTGTTTGAAAAGACACTGAAGATGGACTTGGCAAGATTAAGGAATGTGCCATATATTCTGTAACCATAAATACTTGCCTAAGATGTTCAAAATTATCCTTTTGAAGCCTTGATTGTAGGGTGAGATCGTCCAAGTATATTTGGATTATGACTCTAATTAATTCATAAAAGGATACATGCATAGCTCTTCGAAAGGTTGCACCGATGTTTATTAATCAAAATGGAATGCGTTCATAAGCAAATGTGCCCACCAACTAGTGTAGGTGGTTTTGTATCTAACACTTCGCTTGAGGCGAATCTGATTGTAACTATAAACTTTTTCAAGGAGTGACATCATCTATGATCTTTTCACCTATTGAAAGATCATTTCCAAATTTGTCCTTCACGTTGGCCATGTTAAGGGTCCAAAAGTCTACACATAGGTGAGTATCCCCATTTTTCTTACAAATTAGGACCCGAATTGCAACCCATTCTAAGTATTTTATAGGAAAAATGATATGGGAGTCCAACTTCTTATCCACTTTATTTCGGATGGTGGTATCCAATGCTAGATTGACTAGTCTCTGCCTTTGTCAGACACATGTGGTATTTTCCTTTATATGAATGGCATGGTGAACAATTTCAGGATCGTAACCACGTAGGTCGAAATATGACCATGCGCAAACATTATGAAAGTCATGAAACAACTCTATGAATTTTTGTTTCTCTATATCTGAATAGTGAGCCCCTGTGTTCAAGAACCGAGGCTCATCCTCCATGCCGATGTTAAAGGAGGTTGTGTCCTTTATTTTTCTCTTCAAAGTTTATTTAGTAGCATGATCTTTATTCCCAACATCACTTGGAAAATCAGTTTTCTAGAGGTGATAGCCCCCTAGAGAGCTTGTTCTCCTAAAGGCACACAATTTCTACATCATTTTCAAGTTCATTTGTTATGAAAGCAAAGTTGCTTTCATCATCTAGGAAAACTTCCCAAGATTCTATTATATCAAAAACATGAGGTCAATAGAGGGACATGTTAGTGCAATCTAGCCTTTTGAGAAGTATCAAACCAAGCAGCATAGGAAGCTAACTTATCAGCGATAGACTTTAATTCCTTGTGGACAAAAGTTAGATTGAAACACAAAAAAATGAGAGGAGATACCATACCAACCGGGTGTAGTGCATCAAAATCTTATTGGCATGGGTATAGATCTTTTTTATCATGTTAATAACCAGTTCATATTCAACAAAAACCATCACATGTCTGCAACCCAATTTCACGGCATTCCCTAATCCTAGCAAGAGGGATTCAAATCCAGCCACGTTATTAATATTGAGAAAATTAAGTCTAAAAGAGAATTTATGAACCTTTCACGTAGGTGAATACAACACCATTTCCACACCATTTCCTTCCCTTGAACAAGCACTATCAAAATGCATATGACAAATTTGATCATACATATCAATGGATTTCCATGAGTACATGAAGCTTCCACTTTTGCAAAGATGGAGTAAATACCGAGCTCAAGTTCTATGTAGTTCACATGGGGATTAGTGAGGCTTTCAATGTAAGGGGAAATTCAATATTATAGGTGTATAATAATATTCTTGGACCCCTTTTAGAAGATCATGTGTGTACCATCCATATACATGTATCCACCATTTAAGGCTTGTGAGTCATGACCAAGGATGATCAAATACTTTATTACACCCATGTCAATTACTTGGATATCGCAAGTTGTTTGAATTTTAGGATGGGTTCAAAGGATAAGGGTTACAACTTTGATATCACCAATGGTTGCTTACTTTTGATTATTAAAAACCACCTTTTTCATGGATTCTTATTAGTGCAATACAAACCCAACTCTTCCATAATGAATTTTGGCATGACATTGGGAACAAACCCCCCATCGACCCTAGTGCTTCATTCAACGTTAAGAAATAAATGTGTTCTTCTATAAACTTGAAGTTTCAGTATTAATTATTATACATTTTCATAATATTATTCTTCTATTTATTTCTAATCTCTTATTTTGTTTTACTCGAAATATATATCATGGGGAAACCTGTCAGATACTTCCCCTCATTTCGAGGATGGTACCCAAGGTAAACCAGATTCTTCGGTGCTCAAGGCCAATACAACAATATGCTCATTTAAGAGCTCAATGTGTCACTTGCGAGAATTGATCCTAGGTGGGGAGGGTAACAATCATTCCTCCCAACCACCTAGGCTACACCCAAATGACAAAACCTAAGATCTTGTTTTGCATGCTTTTACCTATAATTTTGTATCTCAAATAATCAAAATTATCATTTTTCATTTAATATTTTACAAGTATTTTTATTTTTTTAATTATAAATTAGAGGACCATAGAAAAAAAAAAGAGTAAAAACTAATACATGTAGTATTCAAAATAAAATTTAAACTATCACTAATTTAAATAGTCATGCATTTATTAAAAGTACAAGTTTTTTTATAATAAATTAATATTTTTTATTTGATATCACTGGTGCTCAATTTTAGCTTTCGACAATACTCATCTTTAATCTTGGAGCACCAACATCAATGCTTCACTTTGGTTTTGGAGCATTAATACTCCTTTTTTATATTGAAGCAATGGCGTAAGTACTCCACTTTGAACTTGGAATGTCAATGCTCCAATGCCCTTGGAGTAGTTGTGTGCCTATGTCTCTGAAGCACCCAATAAATATAATACATAAATAAAACCTTTATTTTCCATCAAAATACCTATGATAAAACTTCCATTAAAACCTCTACAACTATTAACGAAAGTTGTTTGAAAATTTTACCTATTCTTATAACACGAAAACCTCTTCTAATTAATGTATTCCTTATAATGATATAAAAGTCTTAATATCACCTCCTAAAAACACTATCACTAAAAACCTACTTCCTAGTCATGTTATAAAGAAAATGAAACATATTCAAATCTCAACTTTCACAAGAGAGGCCTTAGCCTCACTAACATATTATAACAAATTTGAATATTGTTCAACCTCCCTCATTATTTTTTTCCATGGCGTTTCACCTTTGCCACGGAAGAAGAGTTGACACCACCAATTCTTGAAGAGAATCTAGGTATCATAGTAATCCAACAACACATATTTGAATATAAAATTGAACCTAGATAGGAAGAATCATAACGTAACCTCCCAACCACCCAATCTACATCTTGTTAACAAACCCAACCTCCCAACCACCCAATCTACATCTTGTTAACAAACCCAACCTCCCTTGACATTCAATTCAAACATAATTTGCATCACAAAATCATACTAAATACATTACATCCCTACTTTACGCATGTAAATGTAACGCTTCACACTTCGAATACATTCTAAGTATAATAATATAACGCAGCATAAACACTTCACACTTCGAACACATTCCAAGTATTGCAAATAAACAGCATAGATCCATCTTAAATCCGTATCTACCAAGCACCAAGAGGGATCCAATTTCTTGAGGTGTATTTCTTTTTTTAAATTTAAACTCAAGAAATTTGATCTCTCTTGATTGATAAATCCGGGTTTAAGTTTTAAGTTTTTATTTTATATACGAACATCTATTTTTTAATTTTTTTCATAATATTTTATTTTATGAACCAACATCGATTTTTTTAATACTTTCCAAATACTTTTTACATTTTATTTGATGGTTATAGGATTTTTTTTAAATACTTTTTACGTTTTATTAGATGGTTATAGGATTTTTTTTTAAATACTTTTTACGTTTTATTAGATGTAACCCTACATAACGCTACATCACACATGTTAGAAGATCTCCCCCATACTAGACTGTAAAACACCGATGCAATAAACATTTTGGTTAGTATTAATATTCCAAAACAAATAGCAATGTAATAAAGTCCAATTCTAAAGTATCTTTCGTAAAAGTGATTGATAAATTTAATTATCTATTTGATCTTGTATTCCAATTTCAACTTAACTTTGATAAGAATGGGCAGAGTTTGACTTTTTTAAAAATATATATATAATTATAAAATATTTTAAAAATAAAATAAAAATTATTATAAAATAAAATTTTAATAAATAAATTATAATAATAAATATGATATATATGTAAATAAAAAGGATTGAAAATATGATAAGTTAAATATACAATTAGGCATTTCGTCCTTTATTCTAATTTTTAATTTTTAAAAGTAAAATGTTTTTCATGATTCATAAAGAATTTTAATCAACAATCAACTTATTTAAAGCAAATATATAACAAATAGTTTGAATTCAAATGGAGAGTCTCACTCTTGAGTAAGTCTCGAATCTATCGTAAGTCCTCCTTATGATAATTTCGGAATATCTTTCAATTTATCTAAGCATAATCACTCGAGTCAACTTTGGATTGGTGAATTGAGCTTAAGGAGAATAGTTGTCAGGGATAGTGAATTTATGCTTTTTTGGAGGTTTTAGTAGCCCTCTATCTTCATTTTTAACTTCATTGGTGGCTCTTCTTTGCTTCTATTATATTATTCTCTATGATCGGTTTCTTGAATCTGAGAATTGGCTTTAAGATAATCTTAAAAGTATTGTCTTTTTAAATCTAGGTGGAAGGGTTGTTGTTGGGGTTGTTGCAAATTTGTTGGGTACTCCAAAAGAGAATTTGGATTCAGTGTTTCAAAAAGGTTATTTCGTAGGTAGTACCTCTGTTATCTTGAAACTTGGAACCAACCCATATTGCTTACAAGAACAAAATCTGGCTCAATATTTGAGGATTATGGACAGTGTGGGAAACCACTTTCATCCTAGTCGGTGCTCATTATATGAAAATTTTGAAATCCACATCATACTAAGAAGACGTGAGGATAATTCCAAGCAACAACACACCCTTTTTCTCGATGAAGGTTCATGCTCAAAGGAGATTCGTAATAATGCTTATTTAGTTGTAATGGAGACTTTACTCCAACAAAAGAAGCAAATTCAAGTTTTGGAAGTTGAATGTCATCTACTTCGACAAATGGTAACTAATTTGAGTAGGGGTTCACAATTGGCACCATCAAACTTCAAAGTGACAATGGTTTCAACCCAAAAAAACTCAGAGAGGAATAGACAGTCCATCAACTCATTAAAGATGTGGACATGCAAGGAGTGAACATGGTGGAATCATACCATTTACTTGGTGAAGAGGAGAAAGCCCAAAGCAATCATGTTGTCTTTAAAAAAAACATAGTTTTGTGTAATATTTTGTAGATCTAAAATGTTTCTAAAAGTCCTTGTTAGGATATATATTAGTAGACAAATATGGAAATTCACTATGAATGACAATAGATTAGTTTAGCAAACTATGAAATTTTTGGACCTATTTTGAACTTTCTAATACAATCTAGCCACATCTCTTTTGTATTATTATGTTGATTTGCATGGCTGTAGCAATGTAGCAATTTATTAGTACAAAATAAAGATGTGGACATGGAAGGAGTGAACATGGTGGAATCATACCATTTACTTGGTGAACCGGAGAAAGCTCAAAGCAATCATGTTTTCTTTAAAAAAAACATAGTTTGTGTAATATTTTGTAGATCTAAAATGTTTCTAAAAATCCTTGTTAAGATATGTACTAATAAATAAATATAAAAATTCATTATGAATGACAATAGATTAGTTTAGCAAACTATGAAATATTTGGATCTATTTTGAACTTTCTAAATCTAGCCACATCTCTTTTGTATTATTATATTGCACTGCTGTAGCAATTTATTAGTACAAAATATAATTACTCTTGTTAAACTAAAAAATTTACACATAATATAAATATTAAAAAACCATATTAATAAAAAATAATAATGATTTTTTTTAATATAGTAAAAAAGAACTTGCAAAAATACATTCCTCATATACTGAAGCATTCCCAGCATTCCCCATTTCAGAACTGGTCTCGAAAAAAACAAGACCACCTATCAACTGTCAATACTAAAAAGCAGTGCAATGTAGAATGTATATATCTGCAGCTATTACCAGATTCGTCATATTTCCAAAAAATTTAAACTGAGAACAGTAGAGATAAAACTGGAAGAAAACTCAGGGCCACAGGTCCTGGAATGTCTCATGAACACAGCTAAAAGAACACCTGACTTTTACATACTAGAGCAGGAACTTAAAAAAAAGGAAATTTATCTATCTACAAATACTTCTCAATAAATGGTCAATTTGACACTAGTCATTATAGATATAAGCCTGTCAACAAAATTTACCATGCCTGCGTAGTGCCCTTTCTTCCTGAGTTTCCTGGACGCCCTCTCTGTATGGGTTTTTTGGACGCCTTTTCTGTATGGGTTTCTTAAGATGGATCACAATATAGAACTGTATCTTTGTGGATCCAATGGTTAAGAATATGTTCAGGTTGATTTATTAGTATATGTGTGGTTGCTAAATTTCCATGGTTAAAAAAAAGAAGACAACATAAATTATCAGGAATTGAAAGTTGCTTATACTTAGCTTTACAATGCAAAGTAATAAGAAATAAAAACTATCCTACTTAAGAAAAACCAATATAGGAATTATACTGATACTTAAGAAAAACCAATACAGAAATTATAATGATACAAGCCCAGTGTCCCACTATGGTTAGGCTTGTGTCTTTGCTGTGAAGACAAGGCTCAGGTAACATTAATTAGGTTCAGAAACAGAATTGTTGGTCTTTACATATGGGTTGGAAAGAATCTTCAGCATTTTCTTTCCATGGCAACCCAGGGTCTTTAAATATGGGTTGGAAAGAATCTTCAGCATTTTCTTTCCAAGGCAACCCTGGGTATTGAACTTCAGGTCCGAAAAACAACTCCACACAGAAATCTGGCCCACATATAGATTTCCCTTTACGTCCTACTTTGTCCAGGTCTTGTTGAGAGAACTGTAGTAAGTTGTTTGTAATAAACGCAGTGTTGAAGCATGCATAAAATAACCTCCCACCTATACTATTTCCATAGAAAATCACCCTTATATCTCCTGCAACTTGCAGAGGATATTCAAAATAGTAATCCAGGCAGGGTTTCTTGCAGCTCACAGAGCTCTCTGTATTTATTTGCATAACAATATGGGGTTGCTCTTGGTCAATTTTCCTCTCATCCTCATCCTTGTCCAAGAAAGATAGATGAAATCTTGGGCTGCTAGTCCTTTTGAGAGGTCTGCAGTAGTTGAGAGCAATTTCTACTGCTGGTCGATACATTTGCGATGGTACCTCTCCTAACTCTGAAACCACAAACAAAACAGAACTGATTTTGACAGTATCATATAAGCGAATCCTTCTTAATTCTCTTCTTTTAGCAGGGCATAGGTGCACTTCAGGAGGCCCAAGGCCTGTCCCAATTGGGAATGAAAGCACCTTGGCCCAGTATCCAACATAACGCCGCTGGCTTGCATTAGAAACCCCTTCATTATTGGTTGTTCGACGATCTGCATACAACTGAAGTGCCTCATCTACCGACATTCCTGTGTAGACAAGATATGCACATACCATCAAACCTGTTCGGCCTTTACCTGCCTTGCAATGTATAACTGCAACATTTTGGGGATCGCTTGAAAGCCAGGAATGGACACTCTCACAAAACAATTTCATCATTGACAAAGGGGGCACATGATGGTCATCGAATGGGAAAACTTCCACACAACCATGGAAATGTGCCGGATCATATGATTCCTCTATGCAGAGATTGTAGACCTTATAATGCCCAGCATGGAGCATCTCGAGCACTTTCTTGACCTGCCAGAGTGGATTCCTGTATATCGCGCGCATGTGTTCGGCCGGGAACGACATGGCCACGAGCCGATCGGTAATATACGACATGTCGAGATCGAATCCCGCCACGACGAGCCTCCTCCTCTTCTTCGAAACAAGGTTTCTAATGTAGTCAGCCACGGACACAAAGCTGAGAAATTTGTCCTGTCGCCCGGTCCCCCCTACATCCCCCGACCGCTGCTTTGACAACTTGGCTCCCATCGTGCCCGTTCATGAACAGAACCCCCGGCTAAATTTAACAGAATCCCAGCTAAACAAACCCCTGAACCCCTATATTCTCTTCTGTTTTCTTTCTCGCGACCCCTGGTGAATTTCTCAGCGTTTCTTGAGGGCGTTTTTGTGTTTGTTGCTCTTGCTCCAAATACGTTCTATCTCAGCTGAAGAAGAGACCCTTGTTCTAATCCTCATCGGTCCCCGAATTCAAACGAGTGTTTGAAAATACGCCATGAAGGAGTTTGCAGGCGATCCATGCAGCAATAACATTCAGCTTTCTGTAATGTACATACTCATAATTAAACATTATAAATAAATATAAAACCAATAAGTAAACTAAAACTAAAACTAAAGTAAAAGTAAAAGTAAAATACAAAACAAAGTTAATCATACATTAAAGGAAACTTAATCATAGACTATTTCGCACCCTAGGGTGTGCTATTAAAGCATTCATTGTGATTTAGCGTGTTCAACTTTGATTAGCCTTTGTTCTACTTATAGGGTAGCATTGGTATGTCCACGAGTATAATGGTAGCGGATTGGAATCTACTTGATTTACTAAAACTAAAGTAAAAGTAAAAGTAAAAGTAAGATACAAAACAAAGTTAATCATACATTAAAGTAAACTTAATCATAGACTATTTCGCACCCTAGGGTGTGCTATTAAAGCATTCATTGTGATTTAGCGTGTTCAACTTTGATTAGCCTTTGTTCTACTTATAGGGTAGCATTGGTATGTCTAGGAGTATAATGGTAGCGGATTGGAATCTACTTGATCTGTGAATACAAAACCTATCTCAATAGTCTATTCCCCTAGTTATAAAAAAAATGAAAAAATACTATATGATGTTATATTCCTCGTGTCTTATACTTGGATCCTGTAGAGTTTGGGAGGTTGGTTGGTAAGGATAGTTTTCCCGTTATTTCAACTTTGGGTTCAGAGCGTCCTGGTGGTTTGGGTATTGAGCTATCGTCTTCCCCTCTTTCTGATACTCCCCCGTTATCTTTTGGTCTAACTCGATCTCCCCTTACTACTTTTGCCTCAGAGATCTCTGAGGATTCCTCTGTTATCCCTATTTCCTCCATATTTAGAGGCAATGTTACTATTCGTAAACCTAGGAAACCTAAAAAAGGCCGCAACTCCACGGTCTCTAGGTCTGGTCTTTCACCTGAAGGTTCTAAAAACATTAATCCTAAGGTTTCTTCCTTGTTCAAGAAGGGTTTACCCGGTGAATCTTCCCAGATGGCATCTCATACTGTAGGGGCTCTTAGAGAGTTGGCGGCCCCCAAAGATGTTTATCGATGAATATTGTTTCCTTCAACATTCGTGGATTGGGCAGCGATCCGAAAAGAGCTGCTTTTAAAAGGTTTATAGAGGTTGTGAAACCAAGTGTGATTCTTCTACAAGAAACTATGGCTAAGGCAGTTGATGCCTGTAATTTTCTTCTTAAAATTAAACCTGATTGGAGGGTTTGTCCATTGGATTCCGCAGGTCTATCGAACGGTTCCTTGGTTGCTTGGAATCCTGTGGTTGTGGAATTAAAAGCTTTTCATTTCTCTGCTAGCATTTTGGTGGAAGGTAGACTTAAAGGCCTCGACTCTCCCATTCGTATTATGAATATATATGGGCCTTACAGAAACAATAAGGTTTTTTGGGAGCATCTGCGAGATAGTGGTGGCCTCCATGATCCTTGTTTGATCCTGTGGGCGACTTAAACTTTACTTTGTCTGCTAATGAGACGTGGGGTTCAGGCAATATTATTGAACCACTGGCGGATTTTCTTAATGCTACATTTGATGCAGCTGGTTTGATTGATGTGGCTCATAGCCAGTTATGCCCTACGTGGTCAAATGGGCGGTGTGGACAGGTTGGGATCGCCAAGAGACTTTATCATTTTTTCATTGTAGAGGAGTTGGCGGATGTTTTGGGTAGATATCGGTCTTGGACTTACTCTGTTGGCATATCACATCATAAAGCCATCATCTTGGACTTAAACTTCCAGAAAATTCCTAATTATTACCCCTTTAAGTTTAATCTGGGTTGGTTGGATGACAACTCTTTTTGTGAGTTGGTTCGGGAACCTTGGTTTTCCTTGTCGCATATTGAAGTCCATCTGCATTATATAAACTTGGTTTGAAACTAGCTAAGCTTCAGGTTGTGGTGGTAAAGTGGGAAAAATTTATGAAAAATATGAACTTTGAGCTTTTGGCTAACATTGAATTGAAAATTCAAACTATATCAGGATCTATGGATGATACTTACTTCTCAGAGGAGCGCAAGGTCTTTCTTAAAGAGCTGGAATCTAAGAGACAGACTATACTTGTACAGATGGAAGAATCCTGGAGACAGAAAACTCGATCCATATGGCTAAAGGTTGGGGATAATAACACACGTTTCTTTCATCGATACGTTAATCAAAGGTGTTTGGTGAACTCTATATGGGTGGGACATACATGATTCGAAGAATGAGTTGATCTCGGGGATTTCCTCACTAAAAAATGTTGTTGTAGAGCATTCCAAAAATATTTACATGGTCGATTCGGCCATTAGCTTGGAAAGCCAATTTGCCACTATAAAAAACTACCCCGATACTTTTCGGAGGAGGACTGCCAGGAGGTGGGTAAGGCAGTCACTGTGGATGAGGTTCCCAAGGTTCTGAAATTATGAAATTATTTGCAGCTGATAAAAGCTCGGGTCTTGACAGGTGGACGGTTGAACTTTATATACATTTCTTTGATATTATGGGGGAGGAGATCACTAATGTTGTAAACAAGTCCAGATTAAGGGGGATAGTTCTCGAAACTCTCAATTCGACCTATCTTACTCTCATCCCCAAAAAAGATAAGTCGGATGTGTTCAATGATTTTCGACCCATTTCATTATGTAATCTCCTCTATAACATCATCTCAAAAACTATTGCAGAGAGGATCAAACCCTTCTTGGCTAGATTTGTTTCTATGGAGCAATTTGTTTTTTTACAATATCGTTAGATATTGGATGCGGTGGGGATAGCTCAGGAGGGTTTACATTCAGTGAAGAAAAAGGCACTAGTGCAGTTATCATGAAGATGGATCTGGAAAAGGCCTACGATAGGGTTGATTGGGTCTATATCCATTTTATCCTTTTACAGATTGGTCTTACGGTGGATACTGTCAACTGGATTATGGCTTGTGTCTGTTCGACGAGGTTTGTTGTTCTTGTGAATGGTTAACCTACTCAATTATTCAAGGGCAATTGAGGGTTGCATCAGGGATGCCCCTTATCATCGTATCTTTTTATCTTGGTTATCGAAGGAATTAGTCTTTTGATTAAGCGTGCAAAGCTAGATGGACATATCTCTAGGATTAAGGTTGCTAACGCCCTCCACATTACACACCTTATGTTTGTTGACGACGTGCTCCTCTTTGGGATGGGCACTCTCTCAGAATGGCAACACTACCATAGTCTCATTTCTCTGTTTTTTCGAGTGTCGGGTATGAAGGCTAGTATCAGAAAGTCCAGTTTATTGTGTCACGAGCTTGATGGTTTTGTTTTGGGTCATATTTCGAACCTTCTGCCTTATCCTCAAGAGAAACTCGAGCAGGGACTTATGTATCTTGGTTTATTCTTTAGACCCTCTAATTATTCGGTACGGGATTGGGATTGGCTCATTAAAAAATTCCAGCGTAAGATTGGTTCTTGGTCTTATTAGTGGCTAACTTTGGGGGTACGGCTTACACTTATTCGTTCTGTTTTACAGTGTGTCCCTGTGTATTGGTTCTCTTTATTCCAGGTTCCTTGTTCAGTTATCATTGTTCTCAGAAGATTGATGTTTCAATGTCTTTGCGTCAGTAGTCTAACACATCACAAGTGGCATCTGGCTGCCTGGGAGTTCCTTGCTAAACCGAAATTACAGGGTGGTTGGGGTATTAAAAACTTGTCTTGTTTTAACTTGGCTCTCTATACCGAAAGTCTCTGGCGTTGTTTATTTGATCTTGGGCTTTGGGGAAAGGTTGTGAAGGCCAAATACCTCAATAGATTGCCACCGGTCTACTGGCTGCGATCTGGAAAGTTGGTGTGTTCTGGAGGTTCATTTGTTTGGAGGAGCCTTATTAAAGCATTACCTATGAGTAAGCATTCACTTTGTTGGACAGTTGGTTGTGGAACACAAGTATACCTTGGGATTGACCCCATTTTAGGCCAGGGGGGTGGTTTTAAGTTTTCAGAGGCATTGATTAGTGCTTTACATAATTTGGGTATTGTGGTTCTTACACATGCTTGGTCTTCCTTAGAGATCAGTGATGGTCATTGGCTCTCGGCAGAAGAATTAAACCTTCACGGTCTTCTTTCGGTGGAATGGAATGCTTGTGTTAAATCTCTATGCTGTGCAGGGATTTTGATCAATCAGGATGAATATTTATTAACCTCGGCTTATAATGTTCAGTGTGGGGTGGTGACTGCTCGGTTGGCTTATTCCCCTATCTTGGAGGAGACAGATAGCTATGGTTGTGGTTGGTGGTCTAAGAAAATTTGGTCGGTGAACTGCCCTTTAAAAATAAGTTGCTTTATTTGGCTTGTCATTCCCAACAGGATTCTCACGTGGAATAACTTGCAACGTAGGGGCTTTTTGGGTCTTGGCATTTGTCTTCTATGTCGGGATGCTTCTAATGAGATCATGCACTTATTGGGACGCTGCCCTTTCTTCTGTTCTGTTTGGGATGAGATTGCGTCTTCTTTTAATGTGATGGCAAAGTGGAATGCAGACTCTATAGAGGATAATATTCACCATTGGTTTGTAACTCAGAGTGATTGCCCCTACTTAATCTTTTTTATGTTATGGGGGGTGTGGAGAGCTCGCAATACTTTGTTGTTTCAGGATATAAAACAGTAGGCCCTATTATTTCATCTCGCATCACTGTTAGCTACTGGGCGTATTACCATCCCCCCAAAACTAAAGTTGGGAAGTCACCTACTTTCCGGGAAGAGACTTTTCATTTTCCTTTGGGCTACTTTGATGGTGCAGCACAGCATGGTGTTTGTGGGGCCGGTGCAATCTTAAAACTCAACCATTGTCATTGTTTTCATTTATCTTTACGGGTGGGTGTTGGTACCAACTCGCAGGCTGAGCTTCTGGAGCTTTGGTCATTGTTGTGGTTTGCTAAGCAGATGAACTTAAGTACTCTACAAGTATTCAGAGACTCTATGTGCATTATAGATTGGGCTTCTGGAAAAGTTGATATGAGATCTATCACTCTTAAACATTGGGTATCACATACACAATGCTTGATTGACTCTTTTGAGCATATCACTTTTTAGCATATCTATAAGTCTTTCAATTATGTGGCGGATGATATTTCTAAGCAAGCTCTGGAAGGGTTCGATGGTGATCTGCATCTTGAGGAGTTCCAGTGAAATACTTCGCTTGGAAGCAAACATTTTCATGTTTTTTTATTACATGCTTCTTAGTACTTATGTTTTTGTGACTTTGTTTAAACTTGTCAGTAGTCTGTCTAAGAGGTTGTTAGAGCATAATCAGTTTTTGTAAGACTCCAACTTCGATTGTTGCTGAGATAGCATCTCGCTACTTTTTAGCTCTTTTGATGTATTGGTTGACACAATTTTGTGGTTAATATAAAGTTGGTTTTTTCTTTATGGAAAAAAAATTGATGTTGAAATATAACTTGATATTAATTTTAAATATTTATTATTTTGAACATGGAAATTTTATTATTTTGAATGTGAAAATTTATATACTAAAATGAAATTGTACATAATAAATTATTATTACTAATCATTTTGACCATATCATTTCAATAATATTCAGTTGTTAAGTGTTTTACAAGTTAAATTCCATTATATGTGTGCTTCATTTTCAAACAATAAAATCATATATCGAAAAACTAATAAAATTTGCATTCGCTTTCGTAACTCTTTTTTTCAAACTATGAATCCCTCACACACGAAGGATGGGTCTATAACCCAAGCTAGGACCAACCCAATGTTGAATGGGTACGAAGATGAGGACCATCCTGGATGCCCCTTTGGTTAGTTTAATTCACTTTCGGGTTGCTCCCACCCTTCTTTTTTTTTAACAGAAACAGGGGAAAGATATATATAGATAAAGGCTGTGCACAGCCATTCATTACAAAAACATAAGCCAGCACTCTGCATCTGATATAGGAAAATTGCAGAGATTAATAGAGTTTTTATCATTGAGTTCTTTGCTTCCTGACTTCCTATAGATTCTGTTCATACTGTTGGGATAAACCCTTACAAATTGTTTACATAATATTAGACAAAAAAACATTCAGAGTATGAGCAACTAAGAGAACCTACAGAATGGAGGATATTCCAAAAAGGGTGAAGAGAGTGTCATTAACTGAAGTTTTGCTGCTGAACTGAGGCCGCATCCATCATCTCCTGGTTTACAGTTGGGGCTTCCTGCACAATGCTGCAATGAGTTTTGCAGGCAAAAACTGAGGTATCTGCTTTGATTCTATCCACTTTTCCCATCATCTCAATGATATTTCGGTCCATGTCTTCCATGCGTGACTCCAGGCAAGAGAGCCGGGAGTGAATGTACCTGTCTTCCATGGCCAATTCCTCAATTTGGTTCGCAGTGGTGCAAACAGCTGAATACGTCCTGGACAGGTAGGTTTTAATTTCCGAAGAGAGCTGGCTTAACGTGGCTATGGCCTGTCTGACCCCTTCCATGCTGCGAGCAGACGAGGGAGAGCCAACTTCAAACAGCGCGAGAGCAGGTTCCTGGGCGGTGATGTAGAGTTGTTGCAGAGCCGGAGCGAGGGCAGGGTGGGTAAGACTCTCCATCCTATGAGCTATGAAGCCAATGGACGCTTGGAGCCTTAAATGCTCAAGCGTGAGACCTGAACGGGCCATGTGGAGGGCGCGTGGGTGGAAGCGTGGCAGCCAATCCAAGGCATGCCGAGAGCGAATTCTCAAATGGTGGAGAGGGCCACCTTTTAAATAGTTTCTCCAAGTTTGAAAACCCATAAGCAAATAGACCATTAGGGTATAAAACTATGTTTTAAAACATTATTAAGAGAGGCTTGCCCCTTATTCATTGTAACACCAACATTTGCCAATTTGTCCGCGATAGGATTAAGGTCTCTTAGCACATGGAAAAAGAGAGTATCAATTGGGAGTTCGAGACGCTTAATTCTTTTCTGAAATCTCTGACTTTTAGCACTTTTGTGGGAATTACCATTGCGCATAGCTTGGATTACATGCCTGGAATCCCCAAATACCTGCAAATGTTCCATGTTGAAGGTGACAGCAATTTCAAGAGAGTGATACAGGGCCAACCATTCGGCTTGATTATTGGTGCTGATACCCAGTCCCCAAGAGAAGTCTGCGACTTTATTTCCTCCGGGATCATAAATTATCCCCCCCGCACCTGCCACCCCCCGGGTTGCTCCCACCCTTAGCCCCTGGCCTACATGAATTGAATAGGTGACCTGTGGTGACTTAACCTCCATAATTGCCAATTGTCATACCACTGCAAGCTATTGTCTTCGTAACTTTGTAACACATTGCAAAAATTATGCATTGTATTTTTAATTTTTTTTCTATGAAAAAAATATTTTTTTGCTTTGTCAATGAAAAACACATCACAGGGGTGGTGGATCATCATTAAACCCAGGAGAACATAGAAAATCAACTTCACATAGGGATTAAGAATAATGTCAAACAACAAGGTAGAGTCTTGTGCCCTTCTTCAAGGAATCAAGGTAGTAATTTCGTTAAACATAAGAGCCTTGCTAGACTTTGGGGATTCTCTAATAGTAATCCAATATATGAACTACAATTCTCCCCAAAAGATGACAATCCCACTTGAATCATTGCCAAAATAAGGAGAGAAATATGTGGGTTTGAGGAGGTACAATTTCTTCATATCCTAAGGGCTCTAAACACAAAGATCAATCACCTCGCTAACCAAGATTCAAGGCTAGAGAAAGAAAAACTTTTTAAAAATGTGGATATATTTTATCCACCAATCCCCTAAGTCTCTAATTCAATCAAAAAACATGTCTATTAAATTTAAAGATAAGCCATGTCACATCTGCAATAACTCATACAAGAGGGTAAGGGATGAAGCATTAAGAGACACCGTATCTGCACACATGCCTATATTATTCTCCCACCTACAATTTGAAGACATGGATTTCCACTTCGGGGATGAGTATTGGAATTTGAAAGTTGCATATAGGCACAACTCTTGGCCTAGCTCTGGTGCAACAAATCATTATTTTAAGCTAAGTCCTCCCTGTATATATTGATTATTTCTAGCATCAATAGTTGTCTCTTAATTCTGGTTTCAAGGAATTGGTCTTAGATATAAATCATATTTAGAGTTTGTAGTTTTGGAAGTCTATAGTTTTTCTCACTGTGATATTATTGGGATTTATTTGTAGAAAATGATATAGTTGTAATACCCCCATTTTGACCCTTAGGATATATTGGATTTTAATGTAAATATTGTATACATGCGATGTATGTTTTCCTAGCGTGGAGCTCAAGACCAAGGCCCCGCTAGTGGATGCTTGGATTTTATTTAAAAAGGAAAGTATTAGATATTATGTTAGCCATGTGCCATTAAGCCATGGAAATTGTAAAAATGATGTAAATAAATATCATGCAATAAAAATACCAAAAACTATCTATGGAAGAAACTAATAAGAGGGGGCCAGGTATCCACTGCGTAGAGGTGAGGGGATTGTGGGATTGAATCCCATGCTGCCAAATGTCATCTTGAAAACCCATTTGACTTTCCTTGTTGACATTTAATTATGTTGTAAGAAAGTGGTTGAAGAAATCAGTCCATGGATTCAATGGAGCATGGGAATCCCAGAAATTTGTAAAGAAGAGTATGGGCTCTATTTACTTGACCCACAAGTCACTCTACCTCATGGGAGGACGTTTTCCCTCATCCCCATTCCATCGTTGAACATTTGAGCATGATTTTTCATCCATTACACATTCCCAGTAGTGAGAAAAACTAGAAATCGCAACCCAAAATGAAGCCACGTTTTGAAGTGCCAAAAACACCCAGAAATTTGTGTGGACAATGAAATCCAATGGGGGATCCATATACCTGAACCTTGGGGCGAATTTGAGAGGGTTGGATTACCAGAAATCCATAGGAAAACCCAGATTTGATAGTCCGAAAGGCCAGTGACGGGATAGAGTCACTGGAAAAGTACTATATGATGTTATATTCCTCTTGTCTTACACTTGGATCCTGTAGAGTTTGGGAGGTTGGCTAGTAAGGATAGTTTTCCCGTTATTTCAACTTTGGGTTCGGATCGTCCTGGTGGTTTGGGTATTGAGCTGTCGTCTTCCCCTCTTTCTGATACTCCCTGTTATCATTTGTCCGACTCGATCTCCCCTTACTACCTTTGCCTCGGGGATCTCTGAGGATTCCTCTGTTATCCCTATTTCCTCCATATTTAGAGGCAATGTTACTATCTGTAAACCTAGAAAACCTAAAAAAGGCCGCAACTCCACGGTCTCTAGGTCTGTTCTTTCACCTAAAGGTTCTAAAACCATTAATCCTAAGGTTTCTTCCTTGATCGAGAAGGGTTTACCCGGTGAATCTTTCAAGATGGCATCTCATACGGTACGGGCTCTTAGAGAGTTCGCGGCCCCCAAAGATGTTTATCGATGAATATTGTTTCCTTCAACATTCGTGGATTGGGTAGCGATCCAAAAAGAGCTGCTTTTAAGAGGTTTATATAGGTTGTGAAACCAAGTGTGATTCTTCTACAAGAAACTATCGCTAAGGCAGTTGATGCCTGCAATTTTCTTCTTAAAATTAAACCTAATTGGAGGGTTTGTGCGTTGTATTCCACAGGTCTATTGGGCGGTTCTTTGGTTACTTGGAATCCTGTGGTTGCGGAATTAAAAGCTTTTCATTTTTATGCTAGCATTTTGGTGGAAGCTAGACTTAAAGGTCTCGACTCTCCCATTCATATTATGAATATATATATGGGCCTTACAAAAACAATAAGGTTTTTTGGAAGCATTTGTGAGATAGTGGTGGCCTCCATGATCCTTGTTTTTTCCTGGGGGCGACTTAAACTTTACTTTGTCTGCTAATGAGACGTGGGGTTCAGGAAATATTATTGACCCACTGGCGGATTTTCTTAACGCTACATTTGATGCAACTGGTTTGATTGATGTGGCTCATAGCCAGTTATGCCCTACGTGGTCGAATGGGCGGTGTGGACAGGTTGGGATCGCCAAGAGACTTTATCATTTTTTCACTGCAGAGGAGTTGGCGGATGTTTTGGGTAGATATCGGTCTTGGACTTACTCTGTTGGCATATCACATCATAAAGCCATCATCTTGGACTTAGACTTCCGGAAAATTATTAATTATTATCCCTGTAAGTTTAATCTAGGTTGGTTGGATGACAACTCTTTTTGTGAGTTGGTTCGGGAACCTTGGTTTTCCTTGTCGCATATTGAAGGTCCATCTGCATTATATAAACTTGGTATGAAACTAGATAAGCTTCGGGTTGTGGTGGTAAAGTGGGAAAAATTTATGAAAAATAAGAACTTTGAGCTTTTGGCTGACATTGAATTGGAAATTCAAACTATATCAGGATCTATGGATGATACTTACTTCTCAGAGGAGCGCAAGGTCTTTCTTAAAGAGCTGGAATCTAAGAGACAGACTATTCTTGTACAGATGGAAGAATCCTGGAGACAAAAAACTTGATCCATATGGCTAAAGGCTGGGGATAATAACACACGTTTCTTTCATCAATACGTTAATCAAAGGTGTTTGGTGAACTCTATATGGGTGGGACATACATGATTCGAAGAATGAGTTGATCTCGGGGATTTCCTCACTAAAAAATGTTGTTGTAGAGCATTCAAAAAATATTTACACAGCTGATTCGCCCATTAGCTTGGAAAGTCAGCTTGCCACTATAAAAAACTACCCCGATACTTTTCGGAGGAGGACTGCCGGGAGGTGGGTAAGGCAGTTACTATGGATGAGGTTCTCAAGGTTTTGAATTTCTGAAATTATTTGCAGCTGATAAAAGCTCGGGTCTTGACAGGTGGACGGTTGAACTTTATCTACATTTCTTTGATATTATGGGGGAGGAGATCACTAATGTTGTAAACAAGTCTAGATTAAGGGGGATAGTTCTCGAAACTCACAATTCGACCTATCTTACTCTCATCCCCAAAAAAGATAAGCCGGATGTGTTCAATGATTTTCGACCCATTTCATTATGTAATCTCCTCTATGAGATCATCTCCAAAACTACTGCGGAGAGGATCAAACCCTTCTTGGCTAGATTTGTTTCTGTGTAGCAATTTGTTTTTTTACAATATCGTCAGATATTGGATGCGATGGGGGTAGCTCAGGAGGGTTTACATTCAGTGAAGAAAAAAGGCTCCAGTGCAGTTATCATGAAGATGGATCTTGAAAAGGCCTCCGATAGGGTTGATTGGGTCTATATCCGTTTTATCCTTTTACAAATTGGTCTTACGGTGGATATTGTCAACCGTATTATGGCTTGTGTCTATTCGGAGATGTTTGTTGTTCTTGTGAATGGTTCACCTACTCAATTATTTAAGGGCAATCGAGCGCTAAGTCAGGGATGCCCCTTATTGTCGTATATTTTTATCTTGGTTATCAAAGGACTTAGTCTTTTGATTAAGCATGCAAAGGTAGATAGACATATATCTGGGATTAAGATTGCTAACGCCCTCCACATTAAAAAGGCAAGTATTTGATATTATGTTAGCCATGTGCCATTAAGCCAAGGAAATTGTAAAAATTATGTAAATAAATATCATGCAATAAAAATACCAAAAACTGGCTATGGAAGAAAAACCACTTATACTATGAAACGAGAACTATATACTAAGAACGAGAACTCTAGCCATAAAAACTCATATTTTTGCATAAAAAACACCGAAAACAACCCCCAAATCAAAAAGTGTTGATGCCAGTATCATGTTTTCATAAAAAACACCAAAAACAACCCCCAAATCGAAAAGTGTTGATACTAGTATCAACGTTTTTTTTCTCTGGGTTAAAAATATAGCCATGGCTTAAAAATCTCATACTGTTGTTTACGAAAGCCTTAAAATCAACCCCTAAATTGAAATTTTATGTTTTCAACAAATAAATTCCTAACCCTAACCCCCAACAAACTATTACAAAAGTTTAAAAAAAAATTATAATGCGCCCCTCCTACATTACCCCCTACCTTAACCGCCCAAAAATTACATTTCCTAATGCCCTACCCACTACGTTAACCCCTTAATGTTACCCCCATTACCCCTCACACATTGTTTTAACTAAAAAAATTTATAACCCAGCTTAAAAAAATTAAAAAATTAAAATACAAACCTAAACTTAAAAAATAAAAAGTAAAACCTAAGCTTTACAAAAGAAAATAACAAAATACAAACTAGACTTTACAAATTAAAAAAAAAAAAAAGACTTTACAAAAAATAAATTTTAAAACAAATTAAAAATTTAAAAAAAAAAACTTTAAAAATAAAAATTAAAAATTAAAAAAAATAAAAAAATTTAAAAAAAAACTTTAAAAAAAAAATTAAAAATTAAAAAAAATAAAAATTTTAAACAAATTAAAAATTTTAAAAAAAACTTTAAAAAAAAAAATTTAAAATTTTAAAAAATAAATAAATTTAAAAACAAATTAAAAATTTAAAAAAAAACTTTAAAAAAAAAATTAAAAATTAAAAAAAATAAAAATTTAAAAACAAATTTAAAATTTAAAAAAAAACTTAAAAAAAGAAAATTTAAAATTAAAAAAAAAAAAAAAAATTTAAAACAAATTTAAAATTTAAAAAAAAACTTTAAAAAAAAAATTAAAAATTAAAAAAAAAACCGTTGGGCGCCCAGCGCCCAACGGGGCGGAGCCAGCATCCACCGCCCACGTTTGGGCGGGCGGGTGGTGGCTCCGCCCCGTTGGGCGCCCAAAGGGCCGCCCCACGGTGGCAGCTCGATGCCCGCCCAAACGTGGGCGGCGGATGCTGGCTCCGCCCCTTTTGGCGCCCAACGGTTTTGTTTTTAATTTTTTTTTTTTTTTTTTTAGGTTTTTTTTTTAATTTTTAATTTGTTTTAAAATTTATTTATTTTTTTAAAGTTTTTTTTTTTTAATTTTTAATTTGTTTTAAAATTTTATTTTTTTTAATTTTTAATTTTTTTTTAAAGTTTTTTTTTTAATTTTAAATTTGTTTATAAATTTATTTATTTTTTAAATTTTTATTTTTTTTATTTTTAAGTTTTTTTTTTTTAATTTTTAATTTGTTTTAAAATTTATTTATTTTTTTAAAGTGTTTTTTTTAATTTTTAATTTGTTTTAAATTTTTTTTTTTAATTTTTAAGTTTTTTTTTAAATTTTAAATTTGTTTTTAAATTTATTTATTTTTTAAATTTTTATTTATTTATTTTTAAGTTTTTTTAAAAAATTTTAATTTGTTTTAAAAAAAAAATTTGTAAAGTCTTTTTTTTTTAATTTGTAAAGTCTAGTTTATTTTTTTGTTATTTTCTTTTGTAAAGTTTAGGTTTTATTTTTTATTTTTTAAGTTTAGGTTTTTATTTTAATTTTTTAATTTTTTTAAGCTAGGTTTTAAATTTTTTTAGTTAAAACGATGTGTGAGGGGTAATGGGGTAACATTAGGGGGTTAACGTAGTGGGTAGGGCATTAAGAAATGTAATTTTCGAGGGGCTAAGGTAGGGGGTAATGTAGGGCACTAGGACATTAGAAAATGTACTTTGTTTTTTAAAATGTTTATTAATGGTTGGTTGAGGGGTTAGGGTAGGATATGTAATTATTTTTTTAAATGTAATTTTTAAAAAAAATTATTAATAGTTTGTTAGGGGGTTAGGGTAGAAGGGACGCATTATAATTATTTTTTTAACTTTTGTAATAATTTGTGGGGGAGTAGGGATAGGGTTAGGGTAGAAGGGGGGCAATGTCATTTTTTTAAATATTTTCTTTTTAAATTTTAATAATAATTGGTTAGGGGGTTAAATATTATGAAAAATAATGTGAAATAGTATCATTTTTATACAAAATGACTAAAAATCTGTTAAAAATGGGTTTAAATGTCTTCTTTTTTTCGATTTGTTTACTATTTTTTCCATAAAAATATATTATTTATGATTGAATTTTAAAGATAAATGTCGAAAATGTATGTGTTTTTCATTATAGCTAGCTTCTAAATGTATGTTTTTTGTTAAATTTCTAAAAAACACACTTGAAAATAGAAATTAAAAATACTTTACAATAAAGATGTGTCAAAGGCCCAAAAAAATGCCTCAAAATGAAAATGTGTGATACTGGCATCAACCATTTTTGAAACGGAGGTAAAAATAGCTACTAAAATTAGGAGAGAGAAAAACGAGAACTGTGTCGAGTTCTCGTTTCATAGTATAAGTGGTTGAAACTAATAAGAGGGGGCCATGTGTATCCACTAGGGAGAGGTGAGGGGGTTGTGGGATTGAATCCCATGCTGCCAAATGTCATCTTGAAAACACATTTGACTTTCCTTGCTGACATTTGATTATGTTGTAAAGAAGTGGTTGAAGAAATCAGTCCATGGATTCAATGGAGCATGGGCATCCCAGAAATTTGTATAGAAGAGTATGGGCTCTGTTTACTTGACCCACAAGTCACTCTACCTCATGGGAGAACGTTTTCCCTCATCCCCATTCCATCGTTGAACATTTGAGCATGAGTTTTCATCCATTATACATTCCCAACAGTGAGAAAAACAAGAAATCGCAACCCATGTTGAAGCCACATTTTGAAGTGCCAAAAATGCCCAGAAATTTGTGTGGACAGTGAAATCTAATGGGGGATCCATATACCTGAACCCTGGGGCAAATTTGAGAGGGTTGGATTACCAGAAATCCATAGGAAAACCTAGATTTGATAGCCCGAAAGGCCAGTGACGGGACAGAGTCACTGGAAAAGTAATATATGATGTTATGTTCCTCCTGTCTTACACTTGGATCCTGTGGTGTTTGGGAGGTTGGCTAGTAAGGATAGTTTTCCCATTATTTCAACTTTGGGTTCGGATTGTTCTGGTGGTTTGGGCAATGAGCTATCGCCTTCCCCTCTTTCTGATCCTCCCCGTTATCTTTTGGTCTGACTCGATCTCCCCTTACTACCTTTGGCTCAGGGATCTCTGAGGATTCCTCTGTTATCCCTATTTCCTCCATATTTAGAGGCAATGTTACTATACGTAAACCTAGGAAACCTAAAAAAGGCCGCAACTCCACGGTCTCTAGGTTTGTTCTTTCACCTGAAGGTTCTAAAAACATTAATCCTAACCTTTCTTCCTTGTTCGAGAAGGGTTTACCCGGTGAATCTTCCCAGATGGCATCTCATACTGTAGGGGCTCTTAGAGAGTTGACGACCCCCAAAGATGTTTATCGATGAATATTGTTTCCTTCAACATTCGTGGATTGGGCAGTGGTCCAAAAAGAGCTGCTTTTAAGAGGTTTATAGAGGTTGTGAAACCAAGTGTGATTCTTCTACAAGAAACTATGGCTAAGGCAGTTGATGCCTACAAGTTTCTTCTTAATATTAAACCTAATTGGAGGGTTTGTGCATTGGATTCCACAGGTCTATCGGGCGGTTCCTTAGTTGCTTGGAATCTTGTGGTTGCGGAATTAAAAGCTTTTCATTTTTCTGTTAGCATTTTGGTGGAAGGTAGACTTAAAGGCCTCGACTCTCCCATTCGTATTATGAATATATATGGGCCTTACAGAAACAATAAGGTTTTTTGGGAGCATCTGCAATATAGTGGTGGCCTCCATGATCCTTATTCTATCCTGGGGGCGACTTAAACTTTACTTTGTCTGTTAATGAGATGTGGGGTTGAGGCAATATTATTGACCATCTGGCTGCTTTTCTTAACGCTACATTTGATGCAGCTGATTTGATTGATGTGGCTCATAGCCAGTTATGCCCTACGTGGTCGAATGGGCAGTGTGGACAAGTTGGGATCGCCAAGAGACTTTATCATTTTTTCATTGCAGAGGAGTTGGCAGATGTTTTGGGTAGATATCGGTCTTGGACTTACTCTGTTGGCATATCACATCATAAATCCATCATCTTGGACTTAGACTTCCAGAAAATTCCTAATTATTACCCCTTTAAGTTTAATCCGGGTTGGTTGGCTGACAACTCTTTTTGTGAGTTGGTTCGGGAACATTGGTTTTCCTTGTCACATATTGAAGGTCCATCTCCATTATATAAACTTGGTATGAAACTAGATAAGCTTCGGGTTGTGGTGGTAAAGTGGGAAAAATTTATGAAAAATAAGAACTTTGAGCTTTTGGCTAACATTGAATTGGACATTAAAACTATATCACAGGATCTATGGATGATACTTACTTCTCGGAGGAGCGCAAGGTCTTTCTTAAAGAGCTGGAATCTAAGAGACGGACTATTCTTGTACAAATGGAAGAATCCTGGAGACAGAAAACCTGATCCATATGGCTAAAGGCTAGGGATAATAACACACGTTTCTTTCATCGATACGTTAATCAAAGGTGTTTGGTGAACTCTATATGGGTGGGACATACATGATTCGAAGAATGAGTTGATCTCGGGGATTTCCTCACTAAAAAATGATGTTGTAGAGCATTCCAAAAATATTGACACGGCCGATTCAACCATTAGCTTGGAAAGTCAGCTTGCCACTATAAAAAACTACTCCGATACTTTTCAGAGGAGGACTGTCGGGAGGTGGGTAAGCCAATCACTATGGATGAAGTTCTCAACGTTTTGAATTTTTGAAATTATTTGCAGCTGATAAAATCTCGGGTCTTGACAGGTGGACGGTTGAACTTTATCTACATTTCTTTGATATTATGGGGGAGGAGATCACTAATGTGTAAAATTAGTCACAACAGATCTAATGAACAAGTAAATCAATCACAATAGATGAAACTCAAAAAATATGGTGTAAATTGTGCAAAAGCATGCATCAGTGCTCTATAATCCCAACAAGGGTGAAAATACAATACAGTAGTGTCACAATGAGTGAGCAATTCGAATTAGCCAAGGAGTTCATTCGAATATACTGCATGATGTAGCTTGGCTCTAACTAGGAGTCCTCATCATCAATCAGTGGTGGTCATCAATGCACAAGTCACTGTCAAACAGGTGTCAAACTGAGTCTAACTGATGGTAAGTGGCACTAATCTAGGGATGCAGGCTCAGTGGAGGGCGCATGAGGGCTTAACTGCACTCATAACTGTCAGTCATGTCTCATCGGAGGTCAATCGGAGTGATAACATCAGTTATGGGTCAATCGGAGTGATAACTGAAGTGTAACTGGACTGGTAGGTGAGAAAGGCGCCCTTCTACAGTGGAAGGTGAGAAGTGGGCGCATGACAGGCTAGGAGGGCTAAATCTGAGTGGTAAGTAGCTCCCGAGTGCTGGGAGACTAGGGACTAGGTGCTGGAGGTATCATACTGATGACTGGGCATCATGCGGATGCATGAAATGCATGCAAAATACATAAGTGAATGATGAGATATCCTAACATAATGTTGTAAACTGTTAGAAAAACAGGATCGCAGAGCAATAACAATAAACAGAAATGCAAATATAATTACACATACACATTACAAGAGAGACACAGATATATCGTGGTTCACCCAACTTGGGCTACGTCCACACTGAAGTTTCCAGTCCTTTTATTATACTATCCAACAAAGTGAAGGGATACAACCTGCAGCACAACCGCTGCACTTCCTCTTCACTGTCTCACAGTCTCTCTTCCGATCTCAGAGATCTTTACAATGCATAAAACCTAATACATCAACCCTAGTCGTGTTACAATATCTTTCTTTTATAAGGGAAATACAATGGGAAAATACCACGGGTTACAAAAACCATGGGCCCGAAAACTGGTGGCGAAAACAACCCCAACAATTTTCCTCGGGGGCGTAGAACCCCCGTAACTTGGGGTCATTACCCCCTGAGCGTCGTGCCGAGATCATAACAAAACTTGGGGTATGGAAACGGCTGAATAATAATATCTCTGAATCTGCAGATCATGCTCCACAACCAACATAAACGAGTCCATATTAAGGGGGATAGTTCTCGAAACTCTCAATTCGACTTACCTTACTCTCATCCACAAAAAAGATAAGTCAGATGTGTTCAAAGATTTTCGACCCATTTCATTATGTAATCTCTTCTATAAGATCATCTCTAAAACTATTGCAGAGAGGATCAAACCCCTCTTGGCTAGATTTGTTTATGTGGAGCAATTTGTTTTTTTACAATATCGTCAGATATTGGATGCGGTGGGGGTAGCTCAGGAGGGTTTACGTTCAGTGAAGAAAAAAGGAACCAGTGCAGTTATCATGAAGATGGAACTGGAAAACGCCTACGACAGGGTTGATTGGGTCTATATCCGTTTTATCCTTTTATAGATTGGTCTTATAGTGGATATTGTCAATTGGATTATGGCTTGTGTATGTTTGACGAGGTTTGTTGTTCTTGTGAATGGTTCACCTACTCAATTATTTAAGGGCAATCGAGGTTGCGTCAGGGATGCCACTTATCGTCGTATCTTTTTATCTTGGTTATCGAAGGACTTAGTCTTTTGATTAAGCATGCAAAGCTAGATGGACATATCTCTGGGATTAAGGTTGCTAACGCCCTCCACATTACGCACCTTATGTTCGTTGACCACGTGATCCTCTTTGGGATGGGCACTCTCTCGGAATGGAAACACTACCATTGTCTCATTTCTCTGTTTTTTCTGAGTGTCGGGTATGAAGGTTAGTATCAGAAAGTCCAGTTTATTGTGTCACAAGATTGATGATTTTGTTTTGGGTCATATTTTGAACCTTTTGCCTTATCCTCAAGAGAAAATAGAGCAGGGACTTATGTATCTTGGTTTATTCTTGAGACCCTCTAATTATTCGGTACGGGATTGGCATTGGCTCATTAAAAAATTCCAGCGTAAGATTGGTTCTTGGTCTTATCAGTGGCTAACTTTGGGGGGACGACTTACACTTATTTGTTATGTTTTACAGTGTGTCCCTGTGTATTGGTTCTCTTTATTCTAGGTGCCTTGTTCAGTTATCATTGTTCTTAGAAGATCGATGTTTCAGTGTCTTTGGGTCGGTAGTCTAACACATCACAAGTGGCATCTGGCTGCCTGGGAGTTCCTTGCTAAGCTGAAATTACAGGGTGGTTGGGGTATTAAAAACTTGTATTGTTTTAACTTGGCTCTCTATACCAAAAGTCTGTGGCGTTGTTTATTTGATCTTGGGCTTTGGGGAAAGGTTCTGAAGGCCAAATACCTCAATAGATTGCCATCGGTCTACTAGCTGCGATCTGGAAAGTTGGTGTGTTCTGGAGGTTCATTTGTTTGGAGGAGCCTTATTAAAGCATTACCTATCATTAATCATTCACTTTGTTGGACAGTTGGTTGTGGAACTCAAGTATACCTAGGGATTGACCCCATTTTAGGCCTGGGGGGTGGTTTTAAGTTTTCAGAGGCATTGATTAGTGCTTTACATAATTTGGGTATTATGGTTCTTACACAGGCTTGGTCTTCCCCAGAGATCAGTGATGGTCATTGGCTCTTGGAAGAAGAATTCACCCTTCACGGCCTTCTCTCGGTGGAATGGAATGCTTTTGTTAAATCTCTATGTTGTGGAGGGATTTTGATCAATCATGATGAATATTTATTAACCTTGGCTTATAATGTTCAGTGTGGGGTGGTGACTGCTCGGTTGGCTTATTCCCGTATATTGGAGGAGACAGATAGCTCTGGTTGTGGTTGGTGGTCTAAGAAAATTTGGTCCATGAACTGCCCTTTAAAAACAAGTTGCTTTATTTGGCTTGTCATTCACAACAGGATTCTCAGGTGGAATAACTTGCAACATAGGGGCTTTTTTGGTCCTGGCATTTGTCTTCTATGTCAGCCTGCTTCTAATGAGATCATGCACTTATTTGGATGTTGCCCTTTCTTCTGTTCGGTTTGGGATGAGATCGCATCTTCTTTTAATGTGATGGCAAAGTGGAATGCAGACTCTATAGAGGATAATATTCACCATTGGTTTGTAACTCATAGTGACTGCCCCTACTTACTCTTTTTTATGTTATGGGGGTGTGGAGAGCTCACAATACTTTGTTGTTTCAGGATATAAACAACATGCTGCCATTATTTCATCTCGCATCACTACTAGCTACTGGGCGTATTACCATCCCCCCAAAACTAAAGTTGGGAAGTCGCCTACTTTCCAGGAAGAGACTTTTCATTTTCCTTTGGGCTACTTTGATGGTGCAACACATCATGGTGTTTGTGGGGCTGGTGCAATCTTAAAACTCAACCATTGTCATTATTTTCATTTATCTTTACGGGTGGGTGTTGGTACCAACTCACAGGCTGAGCTACTAGATCTCTGGTCATTGTTGTGGTTTGCTTAGCATATGAACGTAATTACTCTACAAGTATTTAGAGAGTCTATGTGCATTATAGATTGGGCTTCTGGAAAAGTTGATCTGACATTTATCACTCTTAAACATTGGGTATCACATACACAATGCTTGATTGACTCTTTTGAGCAGATCACTTTTTAGCATATCTATAGGTCTTTCAATTATGTGGCGGATGATATTTCTAAGCAAGCTCTGGAAGGGTTCGATGGTGATCTGCATCCTGAGGAGTTCCAGTGAAATACTTCGCTTGGAAGCAAACATTTTCATGTTTTTTTATTCCAGGCCCGTTGGTACTTATGTTTTTGTGACTGTGTTTAAACTTGTCAGTAGTCTGTGTAAGAGATTGTTAGAACAGAATCAGTTTTTGCAAGACTCCAACTTGGATTGTTGCTAAGACAACATCTCGCTACTTTTTAGTTCTTTTGATGTATTGGTTGACACAACTTTGTGGTTAATATAAAGTTGGTTTTTTCTTTATGGAAAAAAAATTGATGTTGAAATATAACTTGATATTAATTTTAAATATTTATTATTTTGAACATGGAAATTTTATTATTTTGAACATGGAAATTTTATTATTTTGAATGTGAAATTTTATATACTAAAATGAAATTGTACATAATAGATTATTGTTATTAATCATTTTGACCATATAATTTCAATAATATTCAATTGTTAAGTGTTTTACAAGTTAAATTCCATTATATGTGTGCTTCATTTTCAAACAATAAAATCATATATCGAAAAACTAATAAAATTTGCATTCGCTTTCGTAACTCTTTTTTTCAAACTATGAATCCCTCACACACGAAGGATGGGTCTATAACCCAAGCTAGGACCAACCCAATGTTGAATGGGTACGAAGATGAGGACCATCCTGGATGCCCCTTTGGTTAGTTTAATTCACTTCCGGGTTGCTCCCACGCTTAGCCGTTGGCCTACAGGAATTGAATAGGTGACCTGTGGTGATTTAACCTCCATAATTGCCAATTGTCATACCACTGCAAGCTATTGTCTTCGTAACTTTGTAACACATTGCAAAAATTATGCATTGCATTTTTAATTTTTTTTTGTATGAAAAAAATATTTGTTTCTTTGTCAATGAAAAACACATCACAGGGGTGGTGGATCATCATTAAACCCAAGAGAACATAGAAAATCAACTTCACATAGGAATTAAGAATAATGTCAAACAACAAGGTAGAGTCTTGTGCCCTTCTTCAAGGAATCAAGGTAGTAATTTCGTTAAACATAAGAGCCTTGCTAGAATTTGGGGATTCTCTAATAGTAATCCAATATATGAACTACAATCCTCCCCAAAAGCTGAAAATCATGCTTGAATCATTGCCAAAATAAGGAGAGAAATATGTGGGTTTGAGGAGGTTCAATTTCTTCATATCCTAAGGGCTCTAAACACAAAGATCAATCACCTCGCTAACCAAGATTCAAGGCTAGAGAAAGAAAAACCTTTTAAAAATGTGGATATATTTTATCCACCCATCCCCTAAGTCTCCAATTCACTCAAACAACATGTCAATTAAATTTAAAGATAAGCCATGTCACATCTGCAATAACTCATACAAGAGGGTAAGGGATGAAGCATTAAGAGACACCATATCTGCACACATGCCTCTATTGTTATCCCACCTAAAATTTGAAGACATGGATTTCCACTTTGGGGATGAGTATTGGAATTTGAAAGTTGCATATAGGCACAACTCTTGGCCTAGCTCTGGTGAAACAAATCATTATTTTAAGCTAAGTCCTACCTGGATATACTGATTATTTCTAGCATCAATAGTTGTCTCTTAATTCTGGTTTCAAGGAATTGGTCTTAGATATAAATCATATTCAGAGTTTGTAGTTTTGGAAGTCTATAGTTTTCCTCACTGTGATATTATTGGGATTTATTTGTAGAAAATTGGATAGGTGTAATACCCCCATTTTGACCCTTAGGATATATTGGCTTTTAATGTAAATATTGTATACATGTGATGTATGTTTTCCTAGCGTGGAGCTCAAGACCAAGGCCCCGCTAGTGGATGCTTGGATTTTATTTAAAAAGGCAAGTATTTGATATTATGTTATGTGCCAGTAAGCCATGGAAATTGTAAAAATGATGTAAATAAATATCATGCAATAAAAATACCAAAAACTGGCTATGGAAGAAACTAATAAGAGGGGGCCATGTGTATCCACTAGGGAGAGGTGAGGTGGTTGTGGGATTGAATCCCATGCTGCCAAATGTCATCTTGAAAACCCATTTGACTTTCCTTGCTGACATTTAATTATGGTGCGAGGAAGTGGTTGAAGAAATCAGTCCATGGATTCAATGGAGCATGGGCATCCCAAAAATTTGTATAGAAGAGTACGTGCTCTGTTTACTTGACCCACAAGTCACTCTACCTCATGGGAGGAAGTTTTCCCTTATCCCCATTCCATCGTTGAACATCTGAGCATGAGTTTTCATCCATTACACATTCCCAGCAGTGATAAAAAACAAAATCGCGACTCATAATGAAGCCACGTTTTGAAGTGCCAAAAACGCCCATAAATTTGTGTGGACAGTGAAATCCAATGGGGGATCCATATACCTGAACGTTGGGGTGAATTTAAGAGGGTTGGATTACCAGAAATCCATAGGAAAACCCAGATTTGATAGCCCAAAAGGATAGTGACGGGATAGAGTCATTGGAAAAGTACTATATGATGTTATATCCCTCCTGTCTTACACTTGGATCCTGTAGAGTTTGGGATGTTGGCTGGTAAGGATAGTTTTCCCGTTATTTCAACTTTGGGTTCGGATCGTCCTGGTGGTTTGGGTATTGATCTGTCGTATTCCCCTCTTTCTAATACTCCCCTGTTATCTTTTGGTCCGACTCGATCTCCCCTTACTACCTTTGCCTCGGGGATCTCTGGGGATTCCTCTGTTGTCCCTATTTCCTCGATATTTAGAGGCAATGTTACTATCCATAAACCTAGGAAACCTAAAAAAGGCCGGAACTCCACGGTCTCTAGGTCTGTTCTTTCACCTAAAGGTTCTAAAAACATTAATCCTAAGGTTTCTTCCTTGTTCAAGAAGGGTTTACCCGGTGAATCTTCCGAGATGGCATCTCATACTGTAGGGGCTCTTAGAGAGTTGGCGGCCCCCAAAGATGTTTATCGATGAATAATGTTTCCTTCAACATTCGTGGATTGGGCAACAGTCCAAAAAGAGCTACTTTTAAGAGGTTTATATAGGTTGTGAAACCTAGTGTGATTTTTCTACAAGAAACCATGGCTAAGGCAGTTGATGCCTGCAATTTTCTTCTTAAAATTAAACCTGATTAGAGGGTTTGTGCATTGGATTCCATAGGTCTATCGGGCGGTTCCTTGGTTACTTGGAATCCTGTGGTTGCGGAATTAAAAGCTTTTCATTTGTCTGCTGGCATTTTGGTGGAAGGTAGACTTAAAGGCCTTGACTCTCCCATTCGTACTATGGATATATATGGGCCTTACAGAAACAATAAGGTTTTTTGGGAGCATCTGTGAGATAGTGGTGGCCTCCATGATCCTTGTTTGATCCTGTGGGCGACTTAAACTTTACTTTGTCTGCTAATGAGACGCGGGGTTCAGGCAATATTATTGAACCACTAGCGGATTTTCTTAACGCTACATTTGATGCAGCTGGTTTGATTGATGTGGCTCATAGCCAGTTATGCCCTACGTGGTCGAATGGGCGGTGTGGACAGGTTGGGATCGCCAAGAGACTTTATCATTTTTGCATTGCAGTGGAGTTGGCGGATGTTTTGGGTAGATATCGGTCTTGGACTTACTCTGTTGGCATATCACATCATAAAGCCATCATCTTGGACTTAGACTTCCAGAAAATTCCTAATTATTACCTCTTTAAGTTTAATCTGGGTTGGTTGGATGACAACTCTTTTTGTGAGTTGGTTCGGGAACATTGGTTTTCCTTGTCGCATATTGAAGTCCATCTGCATTATATAAACTTGGTATGAAACTAGCTAAGCTTCGAGTTGTGGTGGTAAAGTGGGAAAAATTTATGAAAAATAAGAACTTTGAGCTTTTGGCTGACATTGAATTGGAAATTCAAACTATATCAGGATCTATGGATGATACTTACTTTTCGGAGGAGACACTTACTTTTCGGAGGAGCGCAAGGTCTTTCTTAAAGAGCTGGAATCTAAGAGACAGACTATTCTTGTATAGATGGAAGAATCCTGAAGACAGAAAACTAGATCCATATGGCTAAAGGCTGGGGATAATAACACACTTTTCTTTCATCGATACGTTAATCAAAGGTGTTTGGTGAACTCTATATGGGTGGGACATACATGATTCGAAGAATGAGTTGATCTCGGGGATTTCCTCACTAAAAAATGTTGTTGTAGAGCATTCCAAAAATATTTACATGGCCGATTCGGCCATTATCTTGGAAAGTCATCTTTCCACTATAAAAAAACTACCCCGATACTATTTGGGGGAGGACTGCCGGGAGGTGGGTAAGGCAGTCACTATGGATGAGGTTCTCAAGGTTCTGAAATTCCAAAATTATTTGCAGCTAATAAAAGCTCGGGTCTTGACAGGTGGACAGTTGAACTTTATCTACATTTCTTTGATATTGTGGGGAGGAGATCACCAATGCTATAAACAAGTCCAGATTAAGGGGGATAGTTCTCGAAACTCTCAATTCGACTTATCTTACTCTCATCCCCCAAAAAGATAAGTCGGATGTGTTCAATGATTTTCGACCCATTTCATTATGTACTCTCCTCTATAAGATCATCTGCAAAACTATTGCAGAGAGGATCAAACCCTTCTTGGCTATATTTGTTTCTGTGGAGCAATTTGTTTTTTTACAATATCGTCAGATATTGGATGTAGTGGGGGTAGCTCAGGAGGGTTTACTTTCAGTGAAGAAAAAAGGCGCCAGTGCAGTTATCATGAAGATGGATTTGGAAAAGGCCTACGATAGTGTTGATTGGGTCTATATCTGTTTTATCCTTTTACAGATTGGTCTTACGGTGGATATTGTCAACAGGATTATGGCTTGTGTTTGTTCGATGAGGTTTGTTGTTCTTGTGAATGGTTCACCTACACAATTATTCAAGGGCAATCGAGGGATGCATCAGGGATGCCCCTAATCGTCGTATCTTTTTATCTTGGTTATCGAAGGACTTAGTCTTTTGATTAAGCGTGCAAAGCTTTATGGACATATCTCTGGGATTAAGGTTGCTAACGCCCTCCACATTACGTAGCTTATGTTCGTTGACGACGTGCTCCTCTTTGGGATGGGCACTCTCTCATAATGGAAACACTACCATATTCTCATTTCTCTGTTTTTTCGAGTTTCTATTATGAAGGTTAGTATGAGAAAGTCCAGTTTATTGTGTCACAAGCTTGATGATTTTGTTTTTGGGTCATATTTCGAACCTTCTGCCTTATCCCCAGGAGAAACTCGAGCAGGGACTTATGTATCTTGGTTTATTCTTGAGACCCTCTAATTATTCGGTACGGGATTGGCATTGGCTCATTAAAAAATTCCAGTGTAAGATTGGTTCTTGGTCTTATCAATGGCTAACTTTTGGGGGACAACTTACACTTATTCGTTATGTTTTACATTGTGTCCCTGTGTATTGGTTCTCTTTATTCCAGGTACCTTGTTCAGTTATTATTGTTCTTAGAAGATTGATGTTTAAGTGTCTTTGGGTCTGTAGTCTAACACATCACAAGTGGCATCTGGTTGCCCGGGAGTTCCTTGCTAAGCCGAAATTACACGGTGGTTTGGGTATTAAAAACTTGTCTTGTTTCAACTTGGATCTTTGTACCAAAAGTCTCTGGCGTTGTTTATTTGATCTTGGGCTTTGGGGAAAGGTTGTGAAGGCCAAATACCTCAATAGATTGCCACCGGTCTACTGGCTGCGATCTGGAAAGTTGGTGTGTTCTGGAGGTTCATTTGTTTGGAGGAGCCTTATTAAAGCATTACCTATGAGTAAGCATTCACTTTGTTGGACAATTGGTCGTGGAACTCAAGTATACCTGGGGATTGACCCCATTTTAGCCTTGGGGGGTGGTTTTAAGTTTCTGGAGGCGTTGATTAGTGCTTTACATAATTTGGATATTGTGGTTCTTACACAGGCTTGGTCTTCCCTAGAGATCAATGATGGTCGTTGTCTCTTGGCAAAAGAATTAAACCTTCACGGTCTTCTTTCAGTGGAATGGAATGCTTTTGTTAAATCTCTATGTTGTGCAGGGATTTTGATCAATCGGGATGAATATTTATTAACCTCGGCTTATAATGTTCAATGTGGGGTGGTGACTGCTCGGTTGGCTTATTCCCGTATCTTGGAGGAGACAGATAGCTCTGGTTGTGGTTGGTGGTCTAAGAAAATTTGGTCGTTGAACTGCCCTTTAAAAATAAGTTGCTTTATTTGGCTTGTCATTCACAATAGGATTCTCACGTGGAATAACTTGCAGCGTAGGGGCTTTTTGGGTCTTGGCATTTGTCTTCTATGTCAGCCTACTTCTGATGAGATCATGCACTTATTTGGATGCTACCCTTTCTTCTGTTCGGTTTGGGATGATATCGCATCTTCTTTTAATGTGATGGCAAAGTGGAATGCAAACTCTATAGAGGATAATATTCACCATTGTTTTGTAACTCATAGTGACTGCCCCTGCTTAATCTTTTTTATGTTATGGGGGGTGTGGAGAGCTCGCAATACTTTTTCGTTTCAAGATATAAAACAACAGGCTGCCATTATTTCATCTCGCATCACTGCTAGCTACTGGGTGTATTACCATCCCCCCAAAACTAAAGTTGGGAAGTCGCCTACTTTTCGGGAAGAGACTTTTCATTTTCCTTTGGGCTACTTTGATGGTGCAACACAACATGGTGTTTGTGGGGCTGGTGCAATCTTAAAACTCAACCATTGTCATTATTTTCATTTATCTTTACGGGTGGGTGTTGGTACCAACTCGCAGGCTGAGCTTCTGGATCTCTGGTCATTGTTGTGGTTTGCTTAGCATATGAACGTAATTACTCTACAAGTATTTAGAGAGTCTATGTGCCTTATAGATTGGGCTTATGGAAAAGTTGATCTGACATTTATCACTCTTAAACATTGGGTATCACATACACAATGCTTGATTGACTCTTTTGAGCAAATCACTTTTTAGCATATCTATAGGTCTTTCAATTATGTGGCGGATGATATTTCTAAGCAAGCTCTGGAAGGGTTCGATGGTGATCTGCATCTTGAGGAGTTCCAGTGAAATACTTCACTTAGAAGCAAACATTTTCATGTTTTTTTATTATAGGCCCGTTGGTACTTATGTTTTTGTGAGTGTGTTTAAACTTGTCAGTAGTCTGTGTAAGAGGTTGTTAGAGCAGAATCAGTTTTTGTAAGACTCCAACTTGGATTGTTGCTAAGACAACATCTCGCTACTTTTTAGCTCTTTTGATGTATTGGTTGACACAACTTTGTGGTTAATATAAAGTTGGTTTTTTCTTTATGGAAAAAAAATTGATGTTGAAATATGACTTGATATTAATTTTAAATATTTATTATTTTGAACATGGAAATTTTATTATTTTGAATGTGAAAATTTATATACTAAAATGAAATTGTACATAATAAATTATTGTTACTAATCATTTTGACCATATCATTTCAATAATATTCAATTGTTAAGTGTTTTACAAGTTAAATTCCATTATATGTGTGCTTCATTTTCAAACAATAAAATCATATATCGAAAAACTAATAAAATTTGCATTCGCTTTCGTAACTCTTTTTTTCAAACTATGAATCCCTCACACACGAAGGATGGGTCTATAACCCAAGCTAGGACCAACCCAATGTTGAATGGGTACGAAGATGAGGACCATCCTGGATGCCCCTTTGGTTAGTTTAATTCACTTTTGGGTTGCTCCCACCCTTAGCCCCTGGCCTACAGGAATTGAATAGGTGACATGTGGTGACTTAACCTCCATAATTGCCAATTGTCATACCACCGCAAGTTATTGTCTTCGTAACTTTGTAACACATTGCAAAAATTATGCATTGTATTTTTAATTTTTTTTGTATTAAAAAAATATTTGTTTCTTTGTCAATGAAAAACACATCACAGGGGTGGTGGATCATCATTAAACCCAAGAGAACATAGAAAATCAACTTCACATAGGGATTAAGAATAATGTCAAACAACAAGGTAGAGTCTTGTGCCCTTCTTCAAGGAATCAAGGTAGTAATTTCGTTAAACATAAGAGCCTTGCTAGACTTTGGGGATTCTCTAATAGTAATCCAATATATGAACTACAATCCTCCCCAAAAGCTGAAAATCGTGCTTGAATCATTGCCAAAATAAGGAGAGAAATATGTGGGTTTGAGGAGGTTCAATTTCTTCATATCCTAAGGGCTCTAAACACAAAGATCAATCACCTCGCTAACCAAGATTCAAGGCTGGAGAAAGAAAAACCTTTTAAAAATGTGGATATATTTTATCCACCCATCCCCTAAGTCTCCAATTCACTCAAACAACATGTCAATTAAATTTAAAGATAAACCATGTCACATCTGCAATAACTCATACATGAGGGTAAGGGATGAAGCATTAAGAGACACCATATTTGCACACATGCCTCTATATTATCCCACCTAAAATTTGAAGACATGGATTTCCACTTTGGGGATGAGTATTGGAATTTGAAAGTTGCATATAGGCACAACTCTTGGCCTAGCTCTGGTGCTACAAATCATTATTTTAAGCTAAGTCCTACCTGGATATACTGATTATTTCTAGCATCAATAGTTGTCTCTTAATTCTGGTTTCAAGGAATTGGTCTTAGATATAAATCATATTCAGAGTTTGTAATTTTGGAAGTCTACAGTTTTCCTCACTGTGATATTATTGGGATTTATTTGTAGAAAATTGGATAGGTGTAATACCCCCATTTTGACCCTTAGGATATATTGGCTTTTAATGTAAATATTGTATACATGTGATGTATGTTTTCCTAGCGTGGAGCTCAAGACCAAGGCCCCGCTAGTGGATGCTTGGATTTTATTTAAAAAGGCAAGTATTTGATATTATGTTATGTGCCAGTAAGCCATGGAAATTGTAAAAATGATGTAAATAAATATCATGCAATAAAAATACCAAAAACTGGCTATGGAAGAAACTAAGAAGAGGGGGCCATGTGTATCCACTGGGAGAGGTGAGGGGGTTGTGGGATTGAATCCCATGCTGCCAAATGTCATCTTGAAAACCCATTTGACTTTCCTTGCTGACATATAATTATGTTGTAAGGAAGTGGTTGAAGAAATCAGTCCATGGATTCAATGGAGCATGGGCATCCCATAAATTTGTATAGAAAAGTATGGGCTCTGTTTACTTGATCGACAAGTCACTCTACCTCATGGGAGGAAGTTTTCCCTCATCCCCATTCCATTGTTGAACATCTGAGCATGATTTTTCATCCATTACACATTCCCAGCAGTGAGAAAAACCAGAAATCGCAACCTAGAGTGAAGCCACGTTTTGAAGTGCCAAAAACGCCCAGAAATTTTTGTGGACAATGAAATCCAATGGGGGATCCATATACCTGAACCTTCGGGCGAATTTGAGAGGGTTGGATTACCAGAAATCCATAGGAAAACCCAGATTTGACAGCCCGAAAGGCCAGTGATGGGACATATTCATTTGGCCGCAAAACTGAGAAAATCCAAGTGTGGATGACATAGCGGAAGAGAGAATAGAGGTTGGAACCGCTTGATAAACCCAGTGAAGGATAAAATATCAAGGAATCAGTAGCTTGGACCTTTCTATGCCCACCTTGAAGAGCACTGGAGGGAAGGGGCGCCTGAGGGATTGTGTAGCAGAGAAGGCGACCTTCCTCGTGTTGGGTGTAGTAGGTATTGTGGGTGCCAAGGCTGTTTGGATTTAGTTTGAAATGCATGTAGCTTTGTGGTTGAGCTCATTGGCTTAGCATCCTCCTTCTTTGTTTCTTTGCATGCTTGATAAACCCCACTGTGTGTGTTGTCTTAGCATAACTGTTTGTGTGAAACCATGGTTGTGAGTGAGCATGTTTAGTTCCTCCTTAGTGGATACACAACCCATCTCGGGAGTGGTCTCTTAGTTGAAAGAATATAGGCTGGACAAAGACCTATGGTTGGGTGGAACGTTGCTCTCACATAGCCAGTTGCTTGGACAACTTCATCTTAAAGATAAGTGCTCTCCGTGGTTTTAAATTATGTTGATTCGTATGTTATGATTATTTGTTATTTCAAGTCAATTTGAATGAAATGATCACATGGAATTAATTAGTAGGAAGCATGTGTATAAGCTTGAACATGAGGCTGGTTCATATCTGATTGTTTCAGCATTTTGCTTGTGTTAAATATGTTGTTAGTATTGCATGTTGTAGATGCATTAATCAGATTTAGTTCCGTTGTGTAATTTTTATTATGCATTTTATTAGATTGTAAATTTCGTCATATGGCTTTGGGGGAGGAATAGACACCCCCAACCCCTGTTATTGTGTTCATGTTCCCTCAGTGGGTCGGGATGACGAGAGGGGACGTGACAATAACCCTCAAACCTAATCGCATAGGGTGCTCCCTGAGCCAGGACCCTACCATTTGGCATCCTGGTATGTTTGGCATTTAAACAAAAGTTCGATGTGGTATTCAATCATGGTTACTATGTGTTATGGGATAAAGGAAATTAGGTCAAAGAAATTAGGCTCTATATATCCAATCGAGGTATAGGTGTTGTGGGGTAAAGGAAATTGGATCAATGAAAGTAGGCTCTATGCATTTACAACATACCCAAACTTAGGAATTCCTTGCTTGATCTTGATACAATCCCCTGGGAACAAGGGTTCTCTTTGGGTGCAGAGAACCCAGGTCACCTTTACTATGTGTGAAATAGTTAAGAATTGGTCGCCATCTCTACTAATAAATATGGACAACCATCATCCCTCTACATGTCAAAGATATATTAAAGAAATTATTCAGGTTTTGTGACATCAAGGGGACCTAATCAATGGGAACATAACTTCGATTTTCTCTATTACAACCAAATCCCATGATGTAGAACATCAACATGTCTCTTAGAATGCAAACATTATGGATATTTTGGTAAAATGGAAAAGACAAATTCAAGAACTAGTGGAGGAATGTGCTAGGTTGAAAGCCATGGTCACAATACTCAATAAACGATCATCATCCTCAACCTCGATATTGAACATCTTTGTGGGCTCCTTCCCTATTGAATTCAAAGAATATTAAACAATCCATTAGTTGTGAGAGGATATGGAAGTAGATAAATAAGTATTACATCCCTCCAATCATGCTTGAGATGATGCAATGAGCAAGTGTGCATTCCCATAATTATGTAATCGACAACGTACTACAAACTTATTTTGGTTTTAGGTGTACTCCTTGTAACAAGTATAACTTAAATATTATTTTTTAATAATAATATTTATTATCATTAGTGAACCCTCATTGTGAGATGGCACAGTTCAAAATCGCTACTCCACATAGGACAAAAGAAAAACCATATCGTATGCATCCCTATATCCCCCCTCACAAAGGATCATCTTGACGCATAGGACAAAAGAAAAATGAAAACCATATCGACCAAATCCTTATATTTCCCCTCACTAAAGGATTGTGCAGCCAAACACAAGGAAGAATAAGAACCAATGTTTCAAATGCAATACTCAAAATGTGATACCAGGCCATAAATATGCTTATGCACTAGAAATTGTGTGCAAATTCTTACAAGGAACATAAACGAGTTGCAGAAATGACCACACAACTGTAAAATATATAAAAATGCCTAGTGGAAATCCATAACAAAGAGAAACTAGAAGCCATGGCAGGAGCCCAAACTGTGGTCAAGGCCATTATGAGGAAGATAATAGCGATGATGAATAAAACAAAGATGTAGAGAGCGAAGTCCAAATTCGTGTGGACAATCAAGGTGAATTTGAAGAAGTGTTGCATGAGAATGACAATAACAAATACAAAGATACAAATACACCATATATCAATAAACATAATGTCGATAACAACTATTAAAAAGAAGAAGACCTAAAAAATTATGATGGTGAAGCACAAAATATTGATAAATATGAAGATGATGCCGAGGATGACTGTGAAAAAGATGAACATGTAGACAAGTATAATAATGGTGAAAATAAAGACAATAAAAATGATCATAATCACGATGTTGGAAAAGATGGAAATCCTGAAGATTCTTCATTATACGAAGATATAAACAATCTCCAAGAAATCGCAATTCAATGCGATCAAGAATCACAAAAGGATGCCATCAAACGATTGGAGATCTCATTAGATAAAGACGGGGAAATAATTTGTTTGAATTTTTTTAATCAAACACAAATTAATGAAATTAAAAAGTCAAAACTTGCCCCTACAGATAAGGAGACCTTTACAAGTGAATTTAAATAATGTTTGAAGACCCATCGATCATCACTAAGGAAGCCATATGTCAACCAGAGAATAGTAGCATACCAAAGCATGCAAAAATCTTAGAGATCAACATGACGACACAAGTTCATCACAAAAATATCAAATTGGAAACTCATAAGGGCACTCCCTATTGCCATTGCATTTTTATCGATGGAATCTTATGTTCCCCATGCATCGATAAATTTGAATGGAAATTTGGCCAGCTGTTTCAAGATTGTTGAATCACGGTACTATTATCCGAGATAAATTTATTAAACAAAGTTTGTTGTCAAAGAGTATTACATCAAATTCAGTAACCTCTCTAAAGTTGCAATCAATCAAGCAAATTCAAAGTTTAAGTCAAGAATTTTTCTTTTACCTAAGCTTCGAGGACAAATATTTTTAGGGAAGGATGACATGTAACAAGTCTAACTTAAATATTAATTTATTAACTAGTTATTTAGGTTAACAGTAATATCCTTTCGTATTAAAGGATGCAACCTTACGTAGGTTCTTCCATGTATATATTGTCAACTATTCCATGTAATTTATATCATAAAAAATATATATAATATTATTACATTATTGTAAGAAGCATCTTGCAGTGTTTTTCAAAGTTTACACTATCAATATTCCAGTAGTCCTCTGTTAAGTTTTGTAGGCACTATTATAGAAGTTTATAAGTTGCACTCTGGTCTTAGTACATAGCAAATATTTTTGGAATTATATATACTCTAATTTTATGCATGTCTACAAAAAAAAGCTACCTTTTTTTCAGGGGAAAAAGAAAAATAACTTACTATTAATAAAAGCAAATAACAAGTTAGATATTAAATAGAATGACTCATCTTATACTCAATTTTTTTATAAATAATGTTCTACCAAAGTTTGAAACTAATAATAAGTTGAAGTTAAATATATTTTAAACCATTACAAATTACATAGAACAACCATTTCGTATCATTTCTAAATCACATGAATAATTACAACCCATTAGAATATTTATTACAAATGCAAATCAAAATTTACAAAAGATATTTATGAATTCAATTCTCCTCCACATTAAACTAATTTTTAAAACAAAGATGAAAACTAACTTAAATATTATATTGATAATCTCTAGTCACACGTTATAAAGAATTGACATTAACAACTATGAGCCACTCATTGAATAGACTATTCCACAATATGCAACTATTATTTTTTGGTTAGCGTTTTCTATTCAGATTCTAAATCCAACAACTAACTAGATGACATGTAAATTGTTGAGATTTTCCAATAATATTGATATACAAGTATATTTACAATTAATTATATACATGTAATTAAAACAATGAATAATCCGAACCCATTAAAACTTTCCTCTATTTTGATTTTTGTTTCGTGTTTTTATTTTATAACATTAGATATTAGGTATCATAAAAGTAGATGATATTAAAGTAATTCCGAAATTGCAAATAATTTTCAACCCATTCATGTCGAGTTTGTGGAGCAAAAGCACATGGAACCTCTCTTAACCAGCGTTGTAATGGACATTTCGCAAATAAAATTAAAAAATAAATAGTGGAATCGATGTGAAAAAATATTCGATGTCTTAATGCGAATCTACGGTTGTGGCTAAGATATTTTATAAAGGCAAAATATTTTGAGGTTTAACCTATCTTAGGGTTTTTGAGGGTTAGAAGAGTTGGTGGAAACTAGGGTTTTGGCATAGAGTTGTCTTTGAGAAAGCAAACAATCATAGCTGATATATCTCAGACCTCTGCGCTAGCCTCTTCATTTGAATACCAGTCGTTCCGTTGATCCTTTGATTCCTACTCGTTCCATCGAGCTGAAGCGGGAGAAGAGTAGAATGCCCGCTTTAGATATCGCTCGCCACTCATCTCCTTCTTCGGAGTCGAAGAAGAAGATGAAGCACGCCGACTCGTCTGCCGAGAAGAAGCACAAGAAGAAGAAGAACAGGCAGGTCGAGGAAGAAGAGGACCATACCATAAACGGAGTCGAACCTGCGACCTCCAAGAGGAAATTGCCCAAGGCGGCTGCAGAGGAGGATCCTATTCCCAAACGTAGCAAGAAGAAGAAGACATGGGGCAGCGATGTCGAAGAGGAAGAAGGAGAGGAAAAAAAGGAAGAGAAAGAGGAAAAAAAGGAAGAGAAAGAAGAGAATCCTAACGCGGTTTCTAATTTCAGTATTTCGGAGCCATTGAGGCAGAAGCTCAAGTCCAAGGGGATCGAATCACTCTTCCCCATCCAGGCAATGACCTTCGAAATTATCTTCAATGGTTCTGACATGGTCGGTCGAGCTCGAACAGGCCAGGCATGCTAATCTTACACTTACTCGACTCTAGGTTTTAATTATTTTTAATTGTGTTTGAACAACAGATTCCTGGTTAAGTTCTTGTCGGAGAACCTCTGTAAATATGCCGTAGCTGTCCAGTCTTTGTTTTGGGCACCCGTAAACGCCTATTTTGGGTTAAACTTCTTATTTTTGTTATTCTGTACCCGTCCAGTCCAGTCAGGAACAATAAAACCCAACTCCAGCTGTACAGTCTTGTTTTGGGCATCGGTAAACGCTCTTTTTGGTTTAATTTTTTGTTTAAGTCCAGTCGGTAGCTATGAAGCCGATCTCTGCATGATAGTCAACCATATACGAATTCTGATTCGGAAAAATCTGGTTCGAAAAATCCAGCAAGACCTCCAGACGTAGTCTTGTCCTTGGTCGGTGGAAATCTTCTGTAAACTTCTGTTGATGATGAGCAGCGTCTCATACTTAACAATATTATTTAATTCCTGAACCTATTTGCTGGAAGTCTATGCACTATCCTTGATCATCATTTTCAGAAGCTCAAGTTTTCTATGTCTAAACTTTAGAGGTAGCAGTTTTTGGAGAACCTGGTCTTGCACAGCCTTTTTACAATTGTGAGCAGTGTGTCTGATCTCGACAGTAAGCTTCTCGACTGTGCTTCCAATCTGGGGTAATGTTTGCCTTACACGATTTGGTTTTCCTCCTTCAGAAGGTTCGTAGTTATGGCTGGATGTTTCTGCGAATGGATGGCTGATTCTGTCTTCTACCTCACCAGTGGGGCTGGATTCCCAAGTTTATTGCTTTTCAAATTCTCAAGTGCATCTCGGACAGGGTGCGTGCTTAGCTCTCGAGAATATGGCTTGTCCCTTGATAAGTGAGGGGAATGTACAGAGTGGCAAGAAGGATCGTCTTTCAAGGCTTGTCTTGGATGTTATGTCGTATATGTCATCATGCCTCTCATTAAAGTAGTTGTGATCTTCCTAATTTCCTAGATTTGAATGGGTGGGGAAGGGGTTGAGGTTACGATATTAGGATTCGAAGGGACTAATTTAGGAATTGGTGTAATTAATCTTTCTGCCCCCTAGCTTCCTGCATCTACTCTATAATCTTTATCAATATTAAACTTAGCTTCTTGTTCGTTGCCATGTTAGCTAGCCAATCTGCCACTTTAGTGACAGATTTCCTCATGTGTCTATAAGCTACATTCTATTGTTTGTTGCTTGACCAATCCAGTCAGCTTTGTTTTTATAGGAACCACCAATAATTTTTAATTTTTCCACGGAGGGTGCCGATGGTGAATATAGAATCTCCTTCTACCTCAATGTTCTGGTAACCCTGATCGATACAGATTATAATGCCCTTTGATAAGGGCCTCAACTTCGGCTTGGTTGGTTTGCAGTTTCTCTGAGGAACGTATGGGAAATTCTTAGGAATCTGCCATCTGATTACCATTTGTATTTCACACATTTATTGGAAAAAGTTACAACTATACATGAATTACAAATGACAACTATCGAGAAATTTCATCTTAAGAAATTGGATCTCTCTCAATGCTTGATAGATCTGGGTTTAAGAAATTGGATCTCTCTCAATGCTTGATAGATCTGGGTTTAAGAAATTGGATCTCTCTCAATGCTTGATAGATCTGGGTTTAAGATGGATCTATGCTGGGTTATCTTTATGGTCAAGGTCTGCTATCAAGGGTTGATCTATCTTTATGTGCTATGTCATCGTTCACTTCACCCACACTGTTATTTAGTCCTGCTATTTTCTTCAAGAAAACCACTTTATTCACTGCTGATATGGACACGTGGATTTGGCTCATAAAAATGTTGTAATGACCTGCTTCATGGTCACGCTAAAATGGTTTTTAAAATTATTAATATCAATCATGGTTATAACTTATCAAATTATCAGTTATGGTACATTAAGAGCTAATAGTAATATGCATAGAAACTGTCTTTTTTTTGTAACAACTTATAGTTCTACTCTTATATTTTGTGAATAGTTTTGATTCTTCACTCTATTTATTTATTTATTATAAAAATATTATAAAAAGTATTTTATATTTTTTGTACTTGTCATTTTCAAAAATCTGGTGGATCCGTATCCGTTAGCCAAGATTCATTTAGTGAAGAAAAATAAGAGTCAATTTATGTTTCACTACTATTTTATAGTTTCTTCTGAATAAAATAACTAGGCCTAGACTTGTATGCCTAACAATATTTATTTCTCATACTGATGGTGCAATAATAGCACAGGCAGACACTTCACAATCCCTTTGCTCTTCTAAGGTTGAAGATAAATTTTGGTGAGAACATTTTCACTAAGTATCACCTGTATTCTCCAGTGGCCATTAAAATATGCATGAGCTTTAGCTTATACTTGTGTGCCTAACCATATGTTTCTAACTTACGTATACTGTTTGTGTACAAATAGATGGGCAGACATAGTCACTTGCTCTTCCAAAGGCTAAGAAATAAGATGGGTGAAATCATTTTCACTTAGTATTGCCTGTATCATCCTCCAATGGCAATAAAATATGCAATTTAAAGAGCAAATTGTGAGCTCCACTCATTTACCACTAAAACATAAGCCAAAATATGCAATTCATGTAGTGGGGGCCTGGTTGGTTGGTAAGGCGAGGGTTTTGTTATCCCCCCACCAAGTTTGAAATTCCCCTTAAGGTCTGTTTCCCTGTCATGGGCATCTTACCTGCATAAGCAGGTTGTTTTATGGGGTTTGGTGCCAGCTGCAAGTCTTTGGTGAATTTGGCATATTAGATACCCCCAATTGTGACATCATAGCCAAATGGTAGCTTACTGGAGTTGGGAGTTGCGAGATGTATCTTGCTTCGGTGCAATATTTAATTTTGGAAGGTGCTGCTTGCACATGTTGACTGGAATCACTATGAAAAAGATTTAAAATCTACAAATACGATCATGATCTCCAGTGGTATTTTGTGCAAGGAGCCAAGATTTTATGGATGCCCAGCAATTTCCCACTTTTTGCATTGACTATACGAGGGACAAAACAGGGAATGATAAATTTGTATTGGGAGAAACATAGAAAGAGTCTTGGCATTCATACTATGATGCTTTGTTGCTAATCATTTCAAAGTCTAGAGTTGTTCAGACTAAAACATTTAGTTCAGAATGTGCTCATCTGGTTTGAGCTTTGATCGATTGCTTTAAACCAAATGGTCTTTATATTTTATCTAAGTTTTTCAGCCAGGCATCAATCAATTACACTCTTAAATGATAAATCGTTTCTCTGAACTTTAAGTCTAGATCTTATAATTTAAGACAATATCATATTTACTGATCTATGAATTTGTTCAGGGTAAAACATTGGCATTTGTGTTGCCTATTGTGGAGTCGTTAACAAATGGACCAACTGCCAAAGGTAGGAATACAGCCTTTGGAAGGACCCCCAGCGTGATTGTGCTAGTTCCAACAAGGGAGCTTGCAAAACAGGTAACTTTTTAAAAGCCCCTGAGCTTGGTCTTTCATCTGTAATCTGACTTGATATCGAAATTGTCCAAAATATGTGCTTTTGTAATTTCTTTATACTAATAACTTCAGGAATTCCATATAAGAAATGTTTTGTAATGCAGGTCCATGCTGACTTTGAGGTTTATGGTGGAGCTGTTGGCCTTCATTCATCCTCTGTATATGGAGGTGCTCCCTATGGTCCACAGGAATATGCTTTGCGTAGAGGTGTGGATATCATTGTCGGCACACCAGGGCGTATTAAGGTGATTAAATATGTTTTGTGTGTTCTTGTATATCCCTTTTTTATGTTTCTGTTCATAGTAAATCTAAGCTTGATGACTTCTCTACACAGGATCATATCGAGAGAGGGTCTCTGAATCTGAAATCCCTGAAATTTCGTGTCCTGGATGAGGCTGATGAAATGCTTAACATGGGCTTTGTAGATCACGTTGAGACCATTCTTGGTAGGATTATAATTTTTGGTTGAAGTTAATGATTATGATTATCTGTGCAATAAATGTAAGGCTTACTATCATGTTGTGTATGGGTACAAGATCTAGTTTTCTTTTTTCTTTTTCTTGCATTTACACAAGTCTCTTGTTTTGTCAAAACCACACTCAAAGTGCATAACTACTTTGTCTTTGTAGTTTTCTATTTCTACATTAAAGGGTGTCACTTATACTTATTGCAATCTCATTATGTTTTTAAATTTTATGTCATTGGTTTAAGTTACTTGATCCTTTTAAATTTGATGCGAAATCCAAATCCTATCCTTTTGCATTGTTGGATTCTTATAAGATTTAGCTAGGATCATTTTCTTGATGAAAGCATGTAATTGAGACAATGATGAATCTTGCACTAAAATACTGTAGAACATAACAATAAATGTAGAAAGAAGAATCTGTTAGGACAAGGTCCAAACAAAAAATGTGTTTAGATGAATTTTATTTTATATTCTGTATTTTTTGGTCAAGCTATATTATAATTTATAATTATATTATCAAAGTTAAAGTTAATTCATTTAACATAAAACTGTTGCATTATCATTCTGGGTTTTCACCCAGTAATAGAGTATAATAGAATTACTATTATTTACTATTTCCATTCAAAAATCAGATTTGCAATAACTGGAGGTGCAAGCAAAGTATGGACCCAGTCCATGTTAGTGTATGGCTTCCCCAAAATCAAAGTTAATATAGCTATGTGTAGAATTAGTAGTTAGGTTGTGGCCCAGACATGTGGCTCAAACATGCTTTCAACATATTGTCTACCAATGCTAGTTTGTGGAACTTTGTCTAGGATTTGCAGAAAATCTTGTCTCGTTGCTTTTGGCTTTAGACAAAGTGTTCTTGTGTGCTGATCAGTGTTTTGTGTTGTTTTCCACATCCCACAAGTTTTGTCAAGACTTAAGAACTTCTTCATGTCCAAACTCTGCTTCTCAAACTGGGCCTTCTTCTTGGCACTGATACTTCTTAAGTGGTGTTGCTCCTTTGCCATGTCTCTGATATCTGCCCCCATTCTCGCCATATTCTTTTAGAGATCATTAACATTTTATAAGCCATAAATTTATTATTTATTATTTTTTTGCCATTATGGAATATTTCTTCCAGTGCTCAAACAATTAAGTTTCTGCTAATCATTGCCCCTCTTTTGAACTGCCACTTTTTGCTGGTTCTTTGTCACCCTTATGCCTACTTCCAGGTTGGTTTCCCCTTTGGCCTCTATGTCATAGCTTGGGATGCCTACGTCCTTTCCTCAATGTTGTCTTGAATTTCAGCGTATTTAGAAGTTTTAATTTCTGCTTATGCAGGACCTTCCTTAAAATCTTGATGTTTTTCTTACAGATTGTCTTAAAAGTTTATGATGCCACTGGACAATTACAAATACATTTGTCTCCAACATTGTGCCTATCTAATTTGACTCTCTGCCAAGTATGTTAAGACCCAAGTTATTGGGCTCTCAGTGGGCTTTTGTGTTCCCACATTTATGGGTTTGCAGGAACTAATTCAACCTGATTCCTATATATATTCGATGCTTAGTGTTGGTTGTAATAAGCACACATCATTGGAACATATACCAAGTTTATTATTTAAGAGAGGAGTTTTCTTGGTTTCTTCACTATAATCTCTTACATTCTTTTTGTATGTGTTGATTATTAAGTTATGGCGATGTCCAATACCCTATTGTCTAATGCAGTATTAGAGTGTGTGGTTGTGCAGGAAAAAATGTTGTCCTTTGATCCTTAGAGAAATTATGTAATTGTTGTTTGAAATTGTGATGCTAAATTGGGTTGTTCACATGCTTTCATAGTTATGGCTTTAGTTGAAATGTTTCGTCAAACACTTTTCCCAAGTGTTTTGAAGTCCTTGTTATTCACAATGATGGGTTATAACTTGTATTCACCGGGGTTTGGCGATGATCTCTTTACAAAGTTAACAAGATTGTTGGGGATTACAGGTGTTGCAGTTGTTAGTTTACTTAATAGTACTTCATTGCCCACATTGTTTGAAATATTTTCATGTTGTATTAATTGATTGGCATATCTTTGTTAAGGTTGATGGTGCAACACACAACTAGAATATGTTGGTCTCTCTCTCTCTCTTTGCCACATGCTATGAACCGTACTTGTAAACCTTGACAAAAATGTTGGTATGCATTGCAATTTGGCCTCATGTAAGCATGGATTTTGGGTAGTTGCAATTTTTTTTGTGCCATTGTTGTTGGGATTTCCTCCCCTTTTTGGAGGACATGTTGTATGTGAGGCAAACTCAAAGATTCAAATAGATCATTGGTATGCTTGGTCCTAGTTATTAATGCTTGGCTTTGCCTCTTGTTGCTTCTAATATAACCATTACATGAATGCTTTAGTGCAATTGCATTGGTGTCTTTCTCTTTCCTTGTTGGGGATTGATCTCAAACTTGTTAAAGAAGCAAATGAGGGGTAGATAGTCCTTGAGTGAGACACTGAATTGATGAACGAGATGCCCTTGTTTGTGGGACAAGGGATCCCCTCCACTCAGTGATATGACTTTTTAGTCTATGGAGGTATACATATCCTACCCCTCTCTGGATGTGAACCTGTGACCTTAAAGAGGAAAAACATGTTCTTAACAGCTGCTGCTCTCAAGGTTTAACCGATTTTGTATTTGAAAGTTTAAGATTTAACCAATTTTGTATTTGAAAGTTATGAATCAATCACATCGAATTCTGCCTGTTTATTAGAATTCCAATGCTTGATGTGTTATTAATATCCATATGGGTCTTTGACATAATTTTTGGTCAAAGTTGGTCAATCACATTGAATTCTGCCTGTTTATTAGAATTCTAATACTTGATGTGTTATTAATATCCATGTTCTCTAAGTTTGTCAATCTGCTTGCATCAGGAAAAGTTGAGGATGCAAGCAAGGTTCAGACACTTCTGTTTAGTGCAACAATGCCGGATTGGGTAAAGAAGGTAATTTTTCTGAGAATTGTGGGTGTTGGTTTGTGTGGTTTGTTGCAATAGATTGCAGTGATTTTATTTTTTCGTTTTATCCTTTAGTTGCTCTTTATTTTTGATAATATTGTTATGCCAATGCAAACCCAAAATTCTTAAACTAGTTTGTAGATTTTGTTTTTACTGATATTTGTTATCTTGTTATATTCATCAAACAGATTGCCTCAAGGTTCTTGAAAACTGACAGAAAAACTGCAGATCTTGTTGGAGATGATAAGATGAAAGCTAGTAGAAGTGTGAGACACATTGTTCTTCCCTGTTTTTATACAGCAAGAGCACAGGTTATACCGGATGTTATTCGCTGCTATAGCAGGTTAGTTTTGTAGTTTGACATGTACTTGTAAACCTTGAAATGTTTGTATTGTGTGGCTTCTGTTGTGGGAAAATTCATTTTTTATATTAGATTTGAAGGTAGTTGCTTACCTACTTTTGCAGTGGGGGTAGTGTGATTGTGTTTACTGAGACAAAGAATGATGCATCTGAACTTGCTGGAGCATTGCCAAACTCTCGTGCTTTGCATGGAGATATACAACAATCACAACGTGAAGTAAGTCATCTTAACAGCATTAACTATTATAATTTGTTGTCCTTAATTTTGAGGTTACTTTAGTGTCTTGGACTGATGGTGGTATTAGGTAGAATCAACACTTTTTAGTGTACATCTTAGCTTATCCAAATTGTTATCTTGATATTTTCTTTGGGGAACAAATTCTGATGGTTAGCTCACTGCCTTTATTTGATGTGATCGAAACTAACCTAATGTCTGAAACACAATCATGCACTGTTGCAGCCTAAGAATATGTGGCACTTGTGCTCAAATCATGGCTCGTGTATTCTTATTGATACCTGTCACAAGTCGTAGTTCTTTTCTTCTCCTTCGTGCAGGATAACTGATGTGACTATGGTCATTAAGCACTTTTGACCTTCCTTTTCCCATATGAAAGGCTGCAGTGGGAACATCTTGCTTTTTCTATAAACTGTACAGTAAAGAATTATTCCTCCCCAGTAAATGATCTTTGGACAGACTAAATTAGTATATTCCAAAAGAATCTTATATAAAAGATAAGTTGTCATTACTTACATGATTATGAAACTTAATAGATGTGGTTCAAATGCTTATCCCTCCCCAGTAAAGGATCTTTGGACAAAGTAAATAAGTATATTCCAAAAGAATGCTATATAAAAGATAAGTTGTCAGTGTTTTACTAACATGATTATGAAACTTAATAGATGTGGTTCAAATGCTATTAAAAAGCACAGTTCCAGACTATGCAGATTAAATTTTAGTATGTTAGAAAATAATTTCGCCTGCAAATTCATATTGTGCATAGATTGACTCTAAATACCCAAAGGAGTTCATTCATAAGATATCAGAAACACGAAGATAATTTTTTCACCTGCAAAGTCATAATTTGCATAGATTGGCTCTAAAGGGAGATCATATATAAGATATTAGGCACATAATATGTTATGGTGGTTGGGGCAGATTCTTTTTAACAAAACTTCAAAACTCTGGACTGCAGAAACATAGGTTGTATTGTGGCATTGCTTGAAATGAAAATTGAAACAACAGGGGGTGATAAACAAAACTGCATCCGTTCTTATTTTGTTCAAAGCTGTGAAGAGTATTTAAATAAATTTCAAAGGTCGTGCATGGAATTCTTTAAGGTTATTGGAATTTGGATAGAGTTTCAAAAAATTACCAGAGATAAGCAAATATCTTGTAATTGCTTTGAAACACCAAGGCTTATTTCTTGATCTGCCTTTGTCAATGGTGGCATCGTTTGAAAGAAAAATAGAAACAGCCCCCCAAAACTGTTGAATTGGTTAAATATGGGGTAGACATATTTATCTATCAAATTGTATCTTTTCCAGAGTAGACACATACCTTCCTAAAAATGTCATAACATTAACTTCGCTATCTTGTAAACAGGCTGACTATCTTATGTTGAAGTGATGCTGGCAACATTGTCCAACCAAATAACATTTCTAATCTACTCTCATTGTGATCTAGTTTTTTACGGTCCAGGGATATGATCATTCAAAATTGGGAATAGAAATTGTGCTTTAACCTTAGTAGTCATGTTATTATTTTTCCAGGGTATTTCATTTTGTAGAGTGCAAGGGACAACATTAAAGTTTTATTGCGGGAGTTGATTATGTTTCATAACTGGTCAACAGACCTCGATAGGTGTCTGATGCTATCAGAAATTTTGTGAATAAAAAAATTTAATTTTCTCATAGACTTGCAAACGTTGTTGGTATTTAAATTGTCATGGTTGCTACAATTGTCACTATTTCAGAATGTCTATAGGAGCATGTTCTCCAAAATCTGTAGGTCGTTCTTAGCCCTCTTCCCTCTTATGAGGTTCAGATTTTGAAAGATGGGCATGGTTTAGAAGATTGTCCATTATGTTGTTCGTAATTTTAAAGGGATGTTAAAGCCATAGCTTCTCTCTTTGCTATGTATTTTATTTTTTTCCACCTTGGGGTTTGATTCCAGATGCTTTTAATGCAAGAAATGTATACATAATGTTGAAGGTTAATTTCTGGAGTATTAGGATGCAAATCTTTTTGATAATCTAAAGTGCTTGATGAGTCAATAGGGATTCCTGCTTCATATTCTAGCAACAATGGGTGTCCAGTTTTTAATTCAACTCATGTTTTCAGGTGATTCTTGCTGGATTCCGTTCGGGAAAGTTTTCACTTCTAGTTGCAACAGATGTTGCGGCACGGGGTTTGGACATTAATGATGTTCAGCTTATAATTCAGGTTGGCATCTTGATACATGGAGGATAAGTAATTCAAATATATTATAATTTCTTCCAGCCAATATGGTATTATTTTCCTGATGGATTTTATTTTATAGTGTGAACCACCAAGAGACGTGGAAACATACATTCATCGATCTGGGCGGACTGGTAGAGCAGGTCTGGTCTATAGCTTGACTGGACTTTTCTTTTGCAAAGTGTCGCTGAAAATATGTATTTGTCTAGTGACTAACTAATGACTGAAAACATTACAGGCAACACTGGAGTTTCTGTCATGCTTTATGATAGAAAGAAGCAATATATGATTTCTCAAATAGAAAGGCAGGCTGGTGTAAAATTTGAGCGTGTATCTGCTCCTCAGCCAGGAGAGGTTGCTAGAGCCACTGGAGCAACTGCTGCAGAAAGTATTATTAGTGTCAGTGACAGGTAGGTTACAGAAGCTGTTTCAGCTGATTAAATAATTACTTACATGTGATCTGTACTTCCAATATTTCTTTTACAACAAAATCTAGAATCAGTTTTAGTGAAATGAATTTTAACCTCCTTGGCTTCTCAATGGAAATATCTGTACAGCGTTCTTCCGATTTTTAGGCAATCTGCTGAGGAGCTGGTGAAGAATGGCAACCTTTCGCCTGTGGATATCATTGCAAAGGCACTAGCAAAGATTGCAGTAAGCATTGTCATTCGTATTCTGGTTTATTTTATTTGGCGTGTGTAAGGTTACCTGTTCTTCTTGTATTCATGGATTTGACATAGTTGCATTTTTATTGATATGATGATCTTGAAGGGATACACAAATTTCAAGAGAAGATCATTGCTATCCTCCCAGGAGGGTTTTGGAACCTTAATTCTTAAGAGTGGAAGGACTATGCATACCCCATCGTGAGTGTCACCTGCTGAGCATGTTTAGAGATCTGTTTCATTTTTGCTCGGACTGAATTACTACAACTAGTGAAAACTAATTTATTGAAGACTGACGAATTTGATTGGGAGCATTGCAGATATGCTTTTAGCATACTAAAAAGATTTATACCGGAAGAAAATATTGCTGGGATCAGGGGCATGTCTCTGACTGCAGATGGAACTGGTGCCGTATTTGATGTGCCAAATGAGCATGTGGATTTATTTCTTGCAGGTACTTTCTGGTTATGTTGGTTTATTACTTCTAGGGATGATCAAAATCAGAATGGCTCAAAACATTCATGGAAAGTTAATAAGATATCTCTGTTCCGTTGCTATTGATGTTATGGGCTCCGTCCATCACTTGTTATCCCAATTATTATATGGTGGTAGCTAGGGATGAGCAAAATCAGAATGTCTCAAAATATTCATGGAAAGTTAACAAGATATCTCTGTTCCGTTGCTATTGATGTTATGGGCTCCATCCATAATTTGTTATCCCAATTATTATATGGTGGTAGATATTAAGGGGTCCATCCATCATAGTCTCAATTCTGATGTCCATCCATCATAGTCTCAATTCTGATACGGTGGTATGACTTATTAAGGGAGGATGGTATATGCTGCTTACTAATCACTTCTGCCACGTCCTGTGATTAATTTTAATTTTATGCTATATTATCTATCATGCAAATAAAACTAATCTATTTTGTACCATTCACAGGGCAGCAAAATGCGGATGGGGTTGATATTGAATTAATTGAAAGTCTACCAGAGATGCAAGAAGCTCGCAATGATCAATCAAGAAGCTTCAGTAATGGCTATGGCAGAGGAGGAGGTCGGGGAGGATATTCCAATGGCAAGTCTTGGGGTGGTTCAAGAGGCGGTGGTGGTTCAAGAGGGGGTGGTCGTTCAAGAGGAGGCGGAGGTGGTTCAAGAGGAGGTCGAGGCTGGGGAAGTCAATAGGGGAATTGATGATCATGATTTCAAAATTCAGTTTCAAGTTTCAACTTAAATAACATGTATTTTTTCTGGGCAGGTGCTTTATCTATGGCCTGAGCTGTCCAGCATATTAGAGAAGCCTTGCTTTATTTGTTTAGAGGTTCTGTATTTTTGAAGACAGTTGTTGGGGCAAGGTATACGAGTATATACAAATTACTGCGGATGTCTTGATTCTTGTTAAGAAAATCATCATCCATTAGGTGATGCTTTAGTTTTGCACAATTTTCTATACGTGAAAGAAGATGGAGCCTTTGAATATGCTACATATTTTTCTGCTCAAAAGCTCCCAAGCTCTATGCTTGTTTTTGGGTCATCTTTTTTCCGACCCATAAAGAATTAGTTTTAAGGTCCTCAAGACGGGCAGGAGCTTTAAAGGGGAAAGGGGGAAAGGGTGGCGCCTAACCCAAAGATATTCATTGCATGTCCTCGATGAGGTTTGAAGAATTTCACTCGGCAAAATTCAATGTAATTTGGATATTATCCTGTCATTATTTTCTTAGCTTAACAGACGATTCTAATAAATATTATAGTAAAGTTTTAAACTGCATAGGAAGAATTATTTTGATTATATTCGTACTGTTATAATCCAGAAACATTTTGGGGTTCTTTGCTCGATATTTTACTGGGATACATCTTAAATGATTAAAAAGGAACTTTGTAGGAGATTTGAAGAATCGCCATCCTTAGAAAATGGATCTTTCTGCAAGAATTGTACACAAGCTGCAATTTGTATCATGCTCCGAGGGATGCGTGGAGTTCAGGGCATTACAACATGAAGCTCTCTTAAATGAATGTTACCTTGACTATGGAATATAAATATGGTTTGGAATATAATGTTGCAGTTGTATCATGATCTGAGGGGTGGGTGGGTGCATGGAGTTTTAGGGCACACACCAAGAAAGGTCTCTGAAGAAATTGTCTTTATGGAATATAAATATATATGGTTTGACCATTTCTTGCATAGAAATACCGTGGTGGCCAAAGATCCCGTGACAAGTTTTATACGATGATTGTCGGTCTCTTTGATACCAGCTCTTGACGGCCTGCTGTATAGTAGTAATATCGAAACTTGAGATAGCTTATTATGAATTCTCTCTTTGAGAGGGACCGTTACCTCAGGATTAAATAATATCTTAGTACGTAGGAAACTAGAATTTTAGCACCACAGTATTATTGTTAATTGAAGTACACAACTAGTTATTCCAAGGGCAAGTAGGTGGACAAGGCTACATTTCAAGAATACAGGAAATATTTTTGTTATATCTTGTTTCATTAAAATAATCTTGTTATACAGAAACCTATTTCTGATTAGAAAAAACAGTTAATTGAAATTGAAATTCATAATTAATTCAACAAAGCTTGTTAGACAAAATTCTATTTCACAAAGTGAATTAAGTGGGAGATGAATGTGACATTAATATGATTGTTCAGAAAGTTTTTTCGGATAATCCGCAGGGGACATGTTTGCTGTCTACGTTTCGATTCCAGAACCATCCTCAGGATGATGAGTCAAGATAGTTTATATTGAAGTGTTCATCAGAGGTAGCAATATTTTTATCTAGATGTGTTGTTAATATTTAATGTTTTTGATAATATATCATACAAGGTAGTGGTAACAATAGTTTTATATTGATGAATTGTTAATATTTAATGTTTTTCGATGTAATGTTTTGTCACTTTGATGATGAGGTCTGTTTAGTATATGCATTGTTAATATTTAATGTTTTTCGATGTAATGTTTTGCAACTTTGATGATGAGGTCTCTTTAGTAGATGCATTGTTAAATATTTAATGTTTTTTTGCAACTTTGATGATGAGGTCTGTTTAGTAGATGCAATGGCGTTTTTCGGTGTAATGTTTTGCAACTTTGAAGATGAGGTCTGTTTAGTTGATGCAATGGTGATTAGTTTTATATTAAAGTGTTTGTCAGAGTGGTAACCATAATTTTATATTGATGCTTTGTAACATTTAATGTTTTTCAATGTAATTTTCTGCAACGTTGATAATGAAGTCTGGTTTAGTTAGAAGTCTGCTTAGTCTGTTTAGTTAGAAGTCTGGTTTAGTTAGAAGTCTGCCTAGTCTGTTTAGTTAGAAGTCTGGTTTAGTTAGAAGTCTGCTTAGTCTGTTTAGTTAGAAGTCTGCTTAGGCAAAGATTTTAAGATTTTAGATAAATTAAATACTATTTCAATAGTTTCAAGGAAATACATATCACGGGAATTTTTTTGGGGACTTTCCCTGACATTGAAGGTGGTATTGGTGGATAAACCATTTTGGTTGCATCGTTAACAACTAAAGTCCAGTTAACCCACATTGATAGAAAGCGAGTAGTATTTTAAGTGGATAATTCATTAATATATCATTTTATATGCCGGAGAATTACGTGTTAAACTGATTTAGAGTTCGTATCATCTTAAAAAATAATAAATGATTAAAAAATAGAAGATATCAGGACCATGATTTATAATGAAATAAATGTATAGTTGAGAGACATTGTAATCATAAATGATTAAAAAATAGAAGATATCAAGACCATGATTTATAATTGAAATAAATGTATAGTTGAGAGACATTGGATATATATATATATATATATATATATATATATTCACTAATTCCTATTTTGTGGGAGATTGAAACCTACTACTCATATATTTATTCTTGGGTTTGGATCATCGTATATTTATTCATATATTTATTCTTGGGTTTGGACGATTGAAATAAATCCATGAATAAAATATTAACGCCATAATAATAATAATAATTATTAATTATAATGATGTTTTTATATTTTTTCATTATAGTTATAATTATAATAATACTTTTCATTTTAAAAAACAACTTTATGCTTGCACCCCAAATGACTTTAAATCATCCAAAAAGTCAAGATGCAATTTGCACATCTTAGCAATCATGCTACATCAGCTACCAGTGATGGATGGAGTAAAGGGCTTTATAACTTGGAAGGCCTTTTTAAAGGAATGCTTGATATAGTATGACTTGCACATAATGTGTGAGTGATGGAAGGCCTTTTTAAAGGAATGCTTGATACAGTATGACTTGCACACAATGTATGAGTGATGGAAGGCCTTTTAAAGGAATGCTTGATACAGTATGACTTGCACATAATGATGTTTTAGTGATATTATGCTTTGAGTGATGCGTGAAGTTTAAAGGGTATCACAAAATGAAGTTTTTTTTTAATGAAATGTAGCCTACTTTGCACACAATGTATGATGTTTTAGTGATATCATGCTTAGAGTGATGCATGGAGTTTAAAGAGTGATGCATGCATTTCAAAGGGTATTACAAGATGAAGGCTTTTTTAATGAAATGTAGCGTAGCTATAAAGTTGTAGGGATTGTAGGGGTGGAACGTTCTTTCCATGTTAGTTATATACAATACTCTGTTATCAGTTTTTTTTTGATTTATTTTGCTAATGAATATAAAATAACAGTCTTATTTTATGTTTTTATTTATTTATTTTGCTAATGAATATCAAATAGCAGTTTTATTTTTTATGAGAAAAAAGTTGTAGATACGTCATAATATACTTCTAACTTACTAACTTACACAAGTTATGTTTAAGTCATATCATATCATGCTCTGAATGATACATGGAGCTTAAGGGCATTACAACTTGAAGGCATATTTAAAGATATGTTGCATAGCTATAAAGTTGTAGGGATGTCACGAGGGATGTGTGGAGTTTCAACGGAGTGCAAATTGAAGCACAAGTTATGTTATAGTCATATCATGGTCTGAGTGATACATGGAGCTTTAAGGGCATTACAACTTGAAGACATATTTAAAGATATGCTGCATAGCTATAAAGTTGTAGGGATGTCATGAGGGATGTGTGGAGTTTCAACGGAGTGTAAATTGAAAACCTTTTTATAAGAAATGTTACTTTTGACAATGAAATATAGATATAAATAGTTTTGATCATTTTTCATGTTCAATGTTGAATATTGAATGAGGGATGAGGAATATTGTTTCATGCACATTATAGCTACAAATCCTTTAAAAAAGAAATGATGCATGTAAGCTATAATAGATTATTTTAATATGTATGGAATTAAGGTTTTTGCATTTGAATATATTTGCAAATTTATGCAGGAGATTAGTTTTTTTTTTTAAGGTTAGTTAAATTTAGTTTTATTTTAACAGATTTGTTAGACATTTGTAAAAATTAGTATAAAGTTGTTATTAATTGAATGGAAGAGTCTTTGGCACTAAGTGATTTGTTTAATAACAAAATAATTTTATGTTGATGAGTCATTAACATTTGTATTTTTAAGTGGGTGAAATTGTGACAATGATAAATGTTCAAGTTTTGAAATGATATATTACATATGGTGAAATAAATTGGACATGGGCTTTTGAATTAGGTGTTTTGTTTTATATTAGAGTGTTCTCCTTAATGATAACATAATGATATTAAGTTGATAAGTTATAATATTTTATGATTTTTTTGATGATCATATTTCATGTAAGGTGATGTACTAATGAGAGCCATGTAAAGTCACAATGTTGATAAAAGTTGATTTTTAGTTAGAGAGATGGCTACTTCATAATTCTAGAAAAAAGATTTTTGCTATTAATTATACTAACACTAATTTGCTTAATTTTTTTTGCTAAATGAGACCTAGACAACCTATTCAAAGTAACTACAAAGTTGGATAAAATTCATAATCAATTGAATGGAAGACGAACACTATAATTTTATTTTAATGAGTTGTAAAATTATAAGACATGCCATTTAGATTTTGAGAGACATGCAAATTTAAACATGCTATATATATTGTTTTGTGTTCAAACCTCATCTCTAAACCATACCCTTTGATGTTACCTTACCACAACAATCCTTTTGTCATTGAATTCCTCTACTCTTTGAGTCAACAACATAACCCAAAAGTGTATACTAATTTCCTAATGAATATGCTAGTTATCTTGGCTATAATTCATTAAGAAATTTCAAGTAATCCAATAACCATATATTGTTTAGTAGTGTGGAACTTGTTGGACTTATGCTTATACTAAGAAGGGGGGAGGTCAATCTATATAAGCTATTTTTCTTACTTTAAACATTTATCAATCATTCATTTATTTTGAAACAATAAATACGCAAACTCAAATCATAGTACACGTAATTTAATTTGGAAACCCTTTTGGGAGAAAACCACAAAAGTTTATCTTTATAAATTCATTGCACCGAGAGAAACGAGGTGCTCTACAACCTAGTATGAGGGAGATGTTGTAACGTTTGTGATGTAACGTTTTTTTTTTTTTTACACAAACAGTTGAAGAGCTTTATATTAAAAAGTAGAGCAAGCTACATAGCGTAGGGGAGACTGTTCCCACAAAATAGGAGCTGGAAGTTCTGGCTCCTTACAAACCAGTCTCTGTTTTTCAAAAAAGGAATTATGCCTGTTACAACTGAAAGATTTGACAAACTGCCCCGATAAAAAACTGCAGAAGAAATACATATAACTTAAAGCTAGGAGTTTAAACCAAAAAGTATTTGCCCTGACACAGGAAGGAGGAGACAGTGTGTGACTCAGTTGACATGGTGAGGTCGTGAATTTTTTTCTTTGCTTCCAGTTGCTACCCCAACATTCTCATTGTCAATGTTCAAGATGACGGATGGACTGCTTCTATTGTTTGTTCGAACACAGTCGACCTTGGCTTCAACAATCCTAAGACAACTGTGAAGAGAGTCAAATTTGCCAACTAATTTATCAAAGTGGTCTTTCGTCTTACCATTGCTATTTCGAATTTCGGTGTTGGAGATTTGGACGAAGGTAGCCGGATTGGAGATCGCTTTTTTCATCTCGTTGAGGTCACCTTTGAGCCAACGAACTTGGGCTTCTAGGTCCATAACTTGCCAACGAAAATTGGGGGAGGGGCTGCTCTGTTCACGAGGAGACTCCATTTGCATCAAACCTCCATTATCGCCCATCATTTGCTGCCACTTCTTGCTACACCCATGTTCCACCGGGCTTCCACGAAACTGCTGCATGGGAGCTCCATGTCCCGCTTCAATGAACCACAACCAGGCTGATACCCAGATCCCCTGCTGCCCTGTCCAAGATCGAGGTCCAGGGCAATCCATCTTCTACCATTTCCAGCCTCATCAGCGATGGGAAGACTGTGACATGCATGCTTGGTCGATATGCCTCGAGCGAGTTTCGTGCCGCCATTACCATTCCCTTGAAGAAGATAAGAAAGATAACGCTTCGAACTAACCCCCCCAGAGTGCCCTTGAACATGGTTACGACACTTACGTCATTTCAAAGCAGGAGGGAACTAGTTACCATCCTCCATGCTAAACCTTAACCACCGACTTCTAGACACAGGGAAATCACAGACCAAAAATTCACAGACCGGGGAAGCTAGCAATGCAAAGTGAGCGCCACCTTCAGGCCTCAAATAAACTCTGGGTGCCTTGGTTCTCGGCCACATTAATCTCGCGCATGTGAGCCAGGTGTAGCCTGCCATGGGTGGCCTCCAATTCAGACGAGTGGATGTGAGGAGAGTGCGAGAGGATCTAATGTAGATACGAGAATTAATAAAGATCCATATTGGATCATGGTTAAGGTGGTAGGAATGAAAAGTGTATATGGTCATTAGGAACTTGGATAGGTTAAGGAACCCAAATATTCTCATGGACTTGATCATTGATGATCACAATACCACAGTTCAAACCAACTCCAACGTTGGCCATGGCATCGACACTTTGGTTATTATGCTGAAGAATATGAAGAAAAGAGATGGAGTGAAAGTCCCTGGCTAAGAGATTGAAGTGATGATGTAAAGTTGAGACAGGTTTTCGACGGTGTTTTACGATTACCCTGGCTTCCCTAATCACAATCATAGAGTCACCAAAGACCATCAGATTTTGTAACTCATCCTTCCTTGCAATCTCCATTCCTTTTATTAAGGCGAGCCATTCTGCTTCATTGTTAGTTCGCCTGCCAATTCCCTAAGAAAAATTGTTCATTTTGTTTCCTTCGGAGTCTATGAGGACCCCCCCCGCACCTACCAACCCAGATGTGATGTAACGTTTGTTACCAACAAAATAATTATAAAAATTCATGTCGGCTCATAAAATAAAAAATTATGGAAAGTATTAAAAAAAATCCATGTTGGTTCATAAAATAAAATATTATGAAAAGTAATTAAAAAATAGATGTTCGTTTATAAAATAAAAACTTAAAACTTAAACCTGGATCTATCAATCAAGAGAGATCAAATTTCTTGAGTTTAAATTTTAAAAAATAAACACCTCAAAAAATTGGATCCCTCTCGGTGCTTGATAGATATGGGTTTAAGATGGATCTATGCTGGTGTAGGCACCAACCTACTGTTACAAAGCTTGTAGGCACCAATCTAATGGAGACATCAATCCCCTCAAATGAGCACTAACTCAACAATATGTAGGAACCAACCTATTGGAGACACCAGTCCCCTCAACTTAGCATCAACTCAACAATATGTAGGCATCGACCTACTGGAGACACCAATTTCCTCAATTGAGCACCAACTCAATAAGATGTAGGCGCCGACCTACTAGAGACACGAGCACCAATTCAGCAAGATGTAGGCACCAACCTACTGAAGAATTATGTACAAGAAGATTGACATAATCACCTCAAAGATTATCTCATAATTAGCTTCAAATTTGTTTCATAACCTACCTTCGATTTGCTTCACAATTAGCCTTAGATTTGCTCCATAATTTGTCTATGATCTGCTTCATAATTTGTCTTTGATCTGCTTCATAATTTTTCTCTAATCTACTTCATAATTTTTCTCCGATCTTCCTAATCTATTTTTGATTTGCTTCATAATCTACTATAAATCTGTCTCATAGCCTGTCTTAGATCTACTCCATAATCTGCTATAAATCTGCCTCATAACCTGCCTCAAATTTGCTCCATAATCAACTTTCAAGCCTATTTCACACAATTCAGAAACTCTTACTTTTATAGGGAATATTTTTGAAACTATAGCGAAACTGGAACATGGAACATAGGTTCTTCAATATCTCTTTTTCATCTCCTCTAAGTTTCATTGTTTGAAACATCATAGAACAAAAGTTATAGTGAAAATGCCATATTGACCTATTTGAAGTTGATTTCAGGATCATTCAAAAACCCTAATTTTATGAGATCATATCTTCGATATAGTGAACCAACATCTGAAACTCAAATCACATGTTCTTCAAGACATCTTTTCCATCTCGTTCCAATTTCATAGTCTAAAACGTCTTGGACCAAAAGTTAAAGCGAAAATACCAAACTGACATGTTTGAAGCCGAATTCAAGATAATTCAAAAACTCAACATTTCAAGGTCATATCTCCAAAAATATAGTGAACCAACAACTGAAACTTCGACCACAGGTATTTCAATATCTCGTCTCCATCTTTTAGTTTCATAGTATGAAACATCCTAGAACAACAGTTGTAGCGAAAATGCCAAAATGACCTAAAACCTTCCCTTTTTGGAATGATATTCAATCTTTGCTCATCCACTTCTTCAAATGCTACAAGACTTTCCACAAGTGTGACTCTCCTATGATATATCCATGTCTTGGATGAGTGAGTGAGTGAGTGAGGAAGTGCTCTACTTATTTTTACCCTTCTAGGGTGCTTCTAGGGGATCCCTTTGCTTTTAGGGCCTACATGATCAAGAAGCCACACGAGGGTGCTTTCCCCTTCAAACCTCTTTCCTTCTACACAAGGTGGGCACATACCTTGTCTTCAATGCATTCAAGACCAATCAACCTCTCCCTTTTCCAAGAGTCATGGTTAGGTTGCCTCCTCACTATTGTAAGGTGTTCTCCTACACCCACAAGGCGGTCCCATTGTGTAGTTTCTTCATATTCCTTTGGTTTTCTTGTCTCCACAAGTGAGCAAGTGTGGTATACATAAATATCTTCACTTGGGCATCATCATTAATTGAATTTGAAGTGGGGGCACATCAATATCTTCAACAATCTTCATCTTCTTCTTGGACATTTGTAGTCTTCCCTTGTTTTTGACATCAATGACAACAATATTTCCAACACTTGTATTATAAATGGTCATAACACTAGTTAGTGGGTGAACTGTAGTAGCGGGGATCAAGACTAAGCATATTAGGTGTTGAGTTAGAAAATAATTTGAAGTCAACACCTTGCCTTAACTTGCAAGTTTCCTTGACTATATATTGTTGAGGAATTTCAAGTAATTATACATTTCTCTACCCCTCACCCACATGGCTAGAAATCATAATGGTGATGCTCCAATAATAATGATGCTGAATTGATCTCTTTCACATGTAGAGGTGGTGCCAAAGGGATGATTGATTAGGGGAAAAACCGATCTCTGTTGGTTTCTTCTTTTTGTCCTAGTGTTAATGACCCATCTATTTCTTGCACCAACCCTTGTGGGCCCTCCAACATTAATAAGATAGTGTTTTATAATCTATGAGTCATTGTCTGATATTTGCTTTGCTTGTGTCCATAAAATGGAAAGGGGAAGGTATATATTAAGTGTCATGTGGAAGGCAAGTTTAAGGGAAATATTTTGCCAAATAATTTAGTGGTTTGGGAAGCCATTTCTTGTCCAATTCTCTTTCAAAAGCAATTCTTCGTCATTACCTTTACAATGGTAAGTAAATTACTTGCTTGCAATTCAAAATGTTCAATGTTACCATCTCTATTTTGTTGCATATTGAATATATAGTACACAACAATGTTGTTTAAATTTAAATGTTTGCTTTCCACTCTTCATGGCATTCGATGGGAGTTTTGGTATTCTTGCACTCCTTGTACACCCCCAAATATGCCCCTGATTATTTGATTTCACACATTATCATTGACTAGTGATTGCCACATTGACAATCTTGCACTCTTCCTCCACCTCGACTATTGCTCACCCACCTTACGATCAGGTATTGATTGAGGCATTGATAGTCTTGTGTTGAGTCATAAATACATTGAATGACTTTCCATTATGTTCGACATGTAACTTGCTAATGTTGCCTTAGAGTTAGAACATTAGATATTTTGGATTCAATCACAAATTCACAAAATAAAACTTTGCATAAGTTTTAAAAATAAATGTGAATTGTAATTGATGAGGGATTTTAGCAATTGTGTTTCTAGGGATAATGCTTTGATGTTTCTTTGTTGAATTCTAGGTTTTGGTAAATTCTTTGCCAACTTTGATGCATTTTGGTGTATTTGCTTAGGATTTTGCTTCATTATTGGTTTTTAATGAGAATTTCCCACCATTTATGATCCATATGGATATAGGTGGCCACCCACCTATTCCAATGGCTCAAAACAGTTTTTTATTCTGGCAGTTTTCTTGTAATTTTTCTATAGTTTTGCGGGTCCCAAGCTTCCGGGGCTGTTTTGAGTCCCTAAATGACGTTTTTTGGAGATTTCAAGGGGAAAATGGTTGCCAAAGTATGCATTTTCTCCCAATCGAAAGTTGTATAGCTCGGATAGACCTTTCCAACGGGCTATTGAGCGCCCCAAACAGAGATCGTATGCAAAAGTTATGACCCCAAGAAGTTGACTGTTCAACTAACCACCTTGGGGCCGCAAAATTTATGACGGTTCATCTTCTAGGGTTGGATTTTTGGATGTTTAGGGTTCTTACCCTCATGCTTATGATAAATAGGCTCTTTCAGCCTCTTCTTGTATTCAACTTGTCACGAATGAGCGTAGCCACCACATCTCTTCTCAGATATATAGCTACCACCATTCTAGCTGCTTTTATTTTATAGTTTATTCTATTTCATTCATTTAATAGAAACTGAATTTACTGTATCGCTGTGTTTCTTGCCATATATCTATGTATGTGAATATATATATGCTCTTTCATTTCGTTCTCACATAAATCTGGATCAATTTATGTGTAATCCTTCTTAATTCTTGTTAGCTTATTGTGTTTTTATTTTTTTTCCATAGAGATCAATGGAGAATTTTGCAATATTTTGATCTATATATTGACTTTGTGTTTCTCTTTAGTCCATTGCATGATTGCTTCAAACAATTTTTGGATGTTTTTTCTTTTTATTTTTCCTTCAAGACCATGATTGTTTTTTATAGTTCTTTTTAGTCTATGTTAAAATGAGATCACCAAATTTTAGACTATGTTAGAATGAGACTTGGAAATTTTATTTAACATTGCTCAATTTAATCACCGTCGCTTGTTCTAATATGGATTCATATAGGTTGGAAGTGCATGTCTAGACCTCTAGGCTACAAGCAATCTTTGATCCTATACGAAGCAATATTTGACCACGCGTTAGGAATCAAATCGAGCAAAATATCCAATAAAATAAAATAAAATAAAATAGTGTTAATATTAAAGTTGAATAAAGGTAATATAATGTTATTATTGGAATAGATTAAGAAAAATCTAAAATTTATTTTTAATCTTGATTAGTAAGCGGTTCTCTAGGTCATTGTGCATTGACAGAGATATATTTAATATGGTAAATCTAAATTTCTTGTTAAATAATTTTAATTAGGAAAAACATCACTTCAAATGTGATACATAAAATAAAACATGTTTACTCTTAAGGGGTAACACACAAATATTAGACCATATCAATGATAGAGTTAAAGTTAAATTGTTTATTCTAATTAAAATGATTTAACAAGAAACTCACACACACACACACACACTTCTTGGGTTAGAGGTTAAACTGTAATCGGACTAGTATTTGGTCTCATGTATGAGACTAACTAGGCTAGATGTTACTAGAAAGTGCATGACTCCATTGGAGGTAGCCTATGATGACCACAAAGCTGAAACTGCCTTTTGGTCCTAGAGTAAGATCTGAAACTTTTTCTAATAGGATAAGATCTTGTCTCTCCCCTACGTAGAGAAAAATGTTAACAACCCAAGAGCTAGAGGCATTTGGTAGGAGTGGAGGGCCATCAACATGTCATTTTAGATGTCATGGTTTTCCTTCTATAATGATGACGGGTCAACGTGCATCCACATTCATGGATAGTAGCCAATGTTGACTGTCCTCACATTGATTGCCAATTGAATTATGATAGTAGCCATATATATATAGTAAGCATCAAAGGTTATTGTGCCATAGGTGTTTTTATTGTTAGAAGAACTAAGCAGTAGATGATTGATTTAATCTCCAACATCCATTTATTAAATAATCTTATCTTTTCATTTGTCCTTCAATATGACACGTGGTAATGATGACACATGATATTCAAAAGGTATATGAGGTCCTATCTAGCTATGCGTAGATGGACTTAAATGCTCGTGGGATGCTTAAAGTAGTTAGCATGGGTCCTTCAAGTTTGTCCACCACACACACCTAGAGTTCAGTGGTGGTATTATTAGCATAAATTTTCACTTTAATACTTCTTTTAGTTTTATCTTGATTTTTTTTTGACTTAACTTAAATTTATAGTTACTATTTTTTTTAGCACCTTGTATGCATGCCATGGTTCAAAATGTACCTCCAAATATGTGTGGAGGAAGCATAGCCTTCATGCCTTTATTAATGCTTTAGTTCAAACACTCTGAAATGTTTAAGTTCAAACCCTTACATTAATGTATAAGACAATGTTTCAATTCAATGCTTCTCATTATTGTTTTAGTTCAACCTTTTTATATTGATTTAAAATAACATTAAACTTAGTTGATGAACTTTCCTTTTTAAGAAATAGTTAGAAATTTGAATGCTTATTTGTCAATTTATTGATTCATTAAAGTCAATTCTTAAGTTCATTATAAATGTGAATACTTTTGCTATGTAAATTATACTTTCATTAATTTTGGTGCCCGAGTTGTATTTGAAGACAAAACATTTAAAAACATGAATGCTTAAGATATTGATAAATAAAAACCTATCCCTACACCCACCCAGGGCATGAAGAAGAAGAGAAATAAGTAAAGGAGCACATGCAATAAAACCTCAAAGAAGAACAAGAAGAACAAGTGTGTTAGTTGTGAGATCCAATGACAAAACTCAAGCATCAAATTATGATAACTAGATGTTCTAGGCATGAACATCATGATTAACTCCTCCTCCTATGATTTTTATTTTAATAGATAGAAGAAGATTTAAAACCTCAAAATTGGAACCCTCAAAGAGGTTATTGGAGATTTGTAGCCCATGATAAATGATAGGTGTATGTGGAGGTCAATGTGTATCTACTTCTCCAACACAGATGAAAACCCCTATTCCCGCATGGTGTATGTCATAAATCATGTTCTATTTTATTTTCTTCCTATGTATCGATAAGAAAACAAAACAAGCACACAAACACATTCCAAAAACATCCCTCCATAATTTTCCATGAGTTAAATCAAACCCCATAAAGTAATCTTTAATGGAAATACTTCTTATATGTTTGTATATACATCCACCATTTCAATATAAGCATCCTAAAGATTGCCATCTTTATAGCTCTTTGTACAGCATAAAATGCCACACCTACCATGACATATATTACATTAGAATGGTAAAGGAAAGTACGCAGTACGCAGAGAGTTGTAAGTAGGCATACGATGTCATAACTATTAAGTAAATTGAATTTTCATTAAATTAAATTCACTAGCTGCATTGTATGTGAATTACACTTCCATTACATTTAATTTATGAGATGAATTTTAAAGAAATATTGAGAGATCTTAGTGTTGTTCAGATTTTGTTTGAGTTTAATTTAGAATATGCATTATAGATATTACAAAATTTGAATGTTATTTATAGTTTTTTTCTTCTAAATTTGTATGAGCTTTTATGAAAGTGTGGATAATATTCCCGGTGAATAATTACAAAGAAAATAGAAAAAAATAAGACTTTGTAAAGTTGTAAAGTTTGGGGTGTAGTTAACATGTACTTCTTAGGAATCTTGAGGTTGAGAGATCCAAGTTTTATGTTGCATGCTCTAGTTCATACCTTGAATCTCTTGGATGTCATCATCCTCACTTGGCATCTAGTCCCGGGTGCGACTCTCGAAACTTTTGTAGGTCATTATCTAAATTCTTTTTTGACACATTTTCTCTCGTCTCTTTTTAACATATTTTTATCTTAATGTGTTGACCACTACTAAAACACTATTCAAAGAGTTCTAAAAATTGTTTTGGTATTCAATGTTCTCTTTTAGTTCTTTTAATTATGAAATTTGGGACAACTACTAAAACAATATTCAAAAAGTTCTAAAAGTTGAGTTGGTATTCAATGCTCTCCTTAGTTCTTTTAATTATGAAAATTGGAAGATATTTTTTTATTGTAAATTTTAAATTTAGATATAAGAATGGAAGTTTATTTTACATCATAAGTATATTGGCAAATTTATTATGAGCATGCAAAAAAACAATTTTACTTATTATATACAATTTTTTTTCTCAAATCTCACTTAAACAACCACTAAATATTATTTAAAACTTTTCACTAAGTATTTTTTATTATTAATTCAAATTGTGTAACCCATACTCTTTATTTTTTTTTGAAAAATTAAGATTGTGCCAAAATGTCAACTTGCCAAATGAAAATATACATGGTAATGTTATCCATTTGGTTATGGTTGGAAAATGTTTAAAAACCCACTTCAATAATATCGTGGACTTATTAGTAAAAGGATGTATGAGATTGTAATCCATCTCAATGCAGTTTGAAAGTGTTTAAAATGTTATTTTAATAATTTAGTGGACATATTTAAGGGTAGTGTCAAATATGTTATATATTTAATTACCTTTTCACCTCTCATTTTAGATGTGAGATTTGATTTACCAAATGAATTTGTTATGTATATGATTACTTTTCTACTTTTTCATTTTAGATTTAGAATTTGATAATTTTTCATTTTAGATTTAAAATTTGATACATCAATTTACTTTTATATATTTTCTAAAGGATTTAAGATAACTATTCATTAAATTAATTATCTTAGAGGGATTCAATTTCTTGACGTGTATTTCTTTTTTTAAATTTAAACTCAAGAAATTTGATCTCTCTTAATTTATAGATCCGGGTTTAAGTTTTAAGTTTTTATTTTATAAACTAACATCTATTTTTTAATTACTTTTCATAATATTTTATTTTATGAATCAAAATGGATTTTTTTAAAATACTTTCCATAATTTTTTATTTTATAAGCCGACATAAATTTTTTAAATTATTTTTTAATTAAAAAAATTACTTTTTACATTTTATTAAATGTAACGCTACATCATACACGTTAGAACATCTCCCCCATACTAGATTGTAGAGCACCTCGTTTCACTGGGTGCAAAAACTTGTTTAAAATGATTTAAGTTATGAAAATATAAACTAAATTTAAATTATAATAATAATTACACTTAAACAATAATAACATATATTTAAAATAGAAATTGTCTCAAAAGGTGGATGGAATAAATGATTAGAGGAGGATTGCCATTGCTTATATGTCTAAAATTTGAAACCACAAAGGAAGAGCTACAATTATGGAAAACATGGGCCACAAGTGAGACCTCTAAGATAACCTTGGGGTGCTATTACTTGCTAAAACAAGTTGGTTAAAGCTTGCAGAAGCTTCTAGTTTAATTAAGTGAATCAAATATTCATCTTTTTGAGGATTTTTGGTTAGTGAACCAAATGTTCATGTTTTGAGGATTTTTCGATACCCAACATAATATCAACATTGATACCTTTTCGTCACATGCTTATGTACTTGAATGATACACACATTGAAAACAAAAATCAATTACCTAAAGTTTTAACAATCATTAATTGTTGAGGAGAATTTTTAGGCATTCGCAGAGAACAACTGAATTCCCCCACACTATGCAGAAGAGCTAAAGCACATGTACATACACAAATATTTAAATATATACTTTTACCCGCATTCTCCTCACTCGTTAAAGTGGAATTCCTAGAGATATGTGATATGTTGTGCATATTGTGAGGAAATCGAGATATTTGGAGTCAATTTGAGCAATCTTGTAGTGCTATGGAGTACAAATATATTCTTGTTAGTGCTACTATTGGTTTGGTATCAGTGGCATGTTGTGCATACTATGAGAAAATCAAGTCATTTGAAGTCAATTTGAACAATCTTGCAATGCTATGGAGTATGTAAATATTCCATCACTACTATTATTGCTTTGGTATTCATTGATAACGAGGTAGGGTTATATGTTATAAACCTTACACACTAGAAAATCCAAATATCTTTAACATAGATGCATGGAGTGGAAATTTTCACATTTCATAGGCATTTCCATGCATTTTTCAATTGTGTGAGGTGTACAAAAACAACTATCAAGACTTGATGGTCTATCCATCACTCAAAATAAATAAGTAATAATACACCATACAAAAGTTGAACCGAACAGTATACTATATTCAATAACTATTTTATTAATATATTTATTTATTTATGGAAAATAATGGAAGAAATTTATATCATTTTTGCACTTCTATCCTTGATTTGAGAACTCCAAATTTCCCACACTAACATCAATTTTTGTCTCAATCGACTAATCAACTTCAAATTCCCTATGATGCAATGTAGTAAGGACTAGTCTATGGACATTAACATTAATATTGGTGTCAAGCAAGGGTGTCTTTCTTTTCCCACTTGTTTTGAATCTTTGACATCTACATTGATAAAATTGAGCAATGTTTAGACGAAGGATTTTGAACAATTCTATGAAAATTATGAGCTAATCATAATATTAATAGAACTAAGATTATGATAGGAAAAAAATAAAAATAAAAATCCTATGATTTTGTATAGTGTGATCTTACAAGTACTCAAGCATTGATTTCAATTTGCAATTTCATAAAATCTGAAAAAAAATTAAAAAAAATTATCTTTGATTTTGTATGGTGTGATCTCACAAGTACTTAAGCATTGATCCTCAACCATGCTTGGCACACACACATATGCTTGCAGGCTCTTGATTTTAAAAGCGCCATTTGAAAATTATTGTGGACAGGTTGAAATAGCCCCTTAGATCCATTCCCGCTTTAAAAAATACCACAGTTCTTCACTTCATGTCTCGGCTCATATGCATTTCAAAAATACCATGGAAGACTGAAAGATCCCTTTAGAAACAAAGGTGAAGCTATGGATTGTTTTCATTGTAGTGTTGACCATATTGGTTGGGATAGGTTCGAAAACCTTACTTTATCTACATACACATATTTTGTGTGGTGGAGACCATATTGGTTGGGGTAGGTTCGACGACCCTACATGATCTACAAATACACATTCCATTAACATGAGCCTTTAGGAGAAAACTTATTATGAAAAACAAGATGGTTAATGAAGAGGAAAAATGAAAGTTACAACACAAAGTCTAAATTTTGAAGCTACCATCCAACAAGATCCCTTCACAATATCAATTCTTTTTCAAAAATTTGTCAAATAAAAAATCTTACATGTTCATATAGTCTAACTTATGAGGACATGCCAACTTAAAAGAATAAAACAACAATAAAACTTAATGGAGAAATGACAAATGACCAGTATATGTGGATTTCCAAAGTTACCATTATTTTTTTCTAACTAACTACTTCAAAGTTCAAATTTCAAACTCAACTTATTTCACCTATTAACAATAATGACCAATTAGTTCAAACTCTACTTATTTCACTCTTTACTATTTAGACAACAATAATCATCGCTTTTAAATGTCAATCATTAACAACAAGAACCGCAAGGTGACAATTTTTTTATTTTATAAAAACAACAGCTACACAGGTGAGACAAATAAATTCTAATTTTGTATAAAAAGAAATGATTAATTTGTCAATTTGAAAGATTTACAAAAATTATCAGTGTGTTTAGTGTGTTTTTTTAAATTTTTTATGATAGGTTGTACTTTGAAATTAACAAAGTTCATATCCATTAATAAATTAAGGCAAGAAACGATATGTTTGTAAACAAATTGGAAGTCTTAAAGCATATTTGAACTTAAGAACTATACTGTATTATGGTTATAGTTTTACATAAGAACAAAACACAAAGTATATCAAAACACAAAGTATATCTATGTAAACGTTTTTCAGTAGTGCCAAACATATAGGAACAAAAACCAGCATTTGTGTTTTATAAAAGTAATTAGAGTACGGTTATTGCTAAAACATTGCGGATTTGCATAAACTGTTGATGCAGAACTGAGAAGGCAAAAAGAAACAAAATATCTACATACAAAGATGAAGCTTTAAAGCTAGTATTCAAGGAAGTATATGCGTTGAAGCCTTTGGCATTCAAGAAAGGGAGACCCTTTAATAGCCTGCGATCTTTGACCACTGTATTTCGATGCTCTTCTTGTGCGATAATCTTGAATGATATCTAACTGTGTAAAGATGTGTTGCTATGCAAAATCTGTATGTTGCATGAATGTTGTGAACATCAAGACAATAGGCAATTTGTTTGTAAGCAAATGGAAGCCTTAAAATGAATTTGAACTCAAGAACTGTATCATAGTTCTAAATTTACATAAGAACAAAACACAAGGTATGTCTGTGTAACTATTTAGCACTATATCTATAGTGCTAAAGTCTTGATGTTAATAATTAATATCAATGGCAAAGCAAAGTTGATTAAGAGGATGGCACATACTGTAGCAATATATTGTGTTCACGATCAAAAAAGAAAACAACATTGATTAAGAGGATGGCACATACTGTAGAAATATATTGTGTTCACGATCAAAAAAGAAAACATGAGGTTGTCGGAATGGCAATGTCTAGAAAACAAAGTAACATAAGATGCCGATTTGCATAAATTGTGGATGGAATAGAAAGAAGAAAAAAAACAAACTGTTTGTAAACAAACTTGAAGCTTTAAAGTTGGTATTCAAGAGAGTATATGTCTAGAGGCATACTGCATTCAATAGGGATTGATAAGTGAGGAAAGAACGCAACTATCATGTAACATAACATATCAACATAAGATGTAAGACCAATTTGTACTAGTATATAAAAACTATGCAATATGGAATTCAATATGAACCTAACCATTACCTCCAATAGCAAATTGTTGGAAGTCAGTGTCTGTGTTTGAACAATGTTTTTGTTCTCTAGCATGAGCATGTGTCTTGTCTCTTTTGCAATTAGGACAACACCATCTGTTTATTGAGTCTTATCCATAGGGTTGTGGGCTACAGGCTTAGTTGCTATTGCGCAAAAGCTCCATTGGACATGAAGAAACTGCTTAGCGAAACCTATTTCTATGCATTTTGGAAGATTCAGATACAGGTTGCATGTGAGGACAATGTTTGCTAGTATTATCAAATGCCCAAGCTGATTGTTGTTTCTACTGAAATGCAAATATAAAGCAACCAAATTTATCTTGAATCTGGTAATGTTGGCCTAGGCTATCTGCAAGAGGCAACATTACAGTTATTCAATAAATTTGCTAGTAACAAAAATCATAGCATTAACCTGAAATCATTGATGCAGGAAATGCAGAGCAGTGAAAGGTAGAGCCTGTATTTGATTTAGACAATATGGCAATATGAAATATTTATATCAATGCAAGGAAAATCTATGGACGGTTTGACAATTAGCCTAGAATATTGTACAACTTGTTTAGATTCATTGGCTTAGTGAACTAAAAAATGATAAAAAAGACAAAACATGAAAAGAAAAGAGGCAAGACGATTTACATGAGCAATAAATGAAACTTGGAACAATCTCATACGAATTTTCACTCGTGTAGCTGGAAGGAGCACATAGTCAATTGAATATATTAAATGAACAAAAGCACAATATTCAATGAATATGGAACGTGCTTCTTACCATAATGTGCAATGGCATTGCTCTTAGAAACTGCATTTTTAGATGTCTTTAAAACCAGAATCTATCAAGTGTCAGTGGTAGACAAAACGATCAATAAATACAAGACACATAGGCAACTATTGAAGGTGCATAAAATCCTGGATAGATAAAAATAAAATCTACTTCAAAATTTGAGGCAAATACAAGTTTGAGATCAACATTTGCAATGATTTTTTTTTTTTAATATCGACATAGTCGCTAGCAATAAGCACTTTGGAGGCAAGTTCTATTGGCATTGGCTAGATGCAAACTCTATCAGAAAGATGCAAGGAGAAAACAACAAAATCTTAGATGTGAAAATAAAAAATAACATAGTCAATTATTTTAGTTGGAAGAAATCAAAGGAGAAAAACAGATATTTGTAGCAAGACTTTTGTGATAGTTGATTGAGGGAGGAATCGGAGAACCCACCGTATCCATATTTAAATATGGATACTGTGGGTTCTCCGATTCCTCCCACAGAAAACAGATGTTCTTGAAGCAATTTGGTAGAATGCTTTTTTTTAATAACAATATGATCAATGGACCTATAAGCTGTAAGCAATTTGTGACGAAAATATCTTTATGAAGCAATTTACTTCAAAATTAAAGGACAATGATGTGTCCTAAAGTGAAGCAGGCAAGTACTAGGCGCAATGACTGAATAGAGAGTGTAGCAGAAATAGTGTTGTAACATTAAATCAATAGTAAAAAGAAATAGCCATAAGTATGGAAAAAAGCAACAACAATTTTAGTAAAAGAAATACATGTAATCATGTAAATAGAAATAACATATTAGCAATTGTTTCTTTGTTTTTCGTTGCATTATCGCTATGACAGTATTTACAAAATAGAAATAGATATACAAAAGAAACTAGTAGTTACAATTATTTCAAAAGCAATTAGCAATCAACAATGCTCTTTTCCTTTTGCATACTTGTCACAATATTACTAGGAACTGGAATAATAACAATAACATGAAATGATTCATGCAATCAAAATAGAGCAACAAAAGGTACAATGCATATTTGATTTCAGGAGAGTAACAGTGTGCAATGTTTGTATCGATGTCCAAGAAAAAGAAATCTATGTACCTTTTGGCATAGGCCTGAAATACTGCACAGTTTGTTCTCGCATGTATCCTAGTCAAATTAAAAAAATGACAATCAAAAGAAAAACATGAAAACAAAAAAGATAAGACAACTTACATCATTAGGCTACAAAGCTTTGAATAGGGCACTATTATCTTTTACCAGAAAGAAAAAAGAGTCTCTTGCTATTCATTAATGAATAAAAAAAACTAAACTGTATCTCCTTAAAGACATTACAATTCATACTGGATACTAAAAAAAAAGCATCATAGTAACTACACTGTATCTCGAACTTTATAGACATTACAATTCATACTGGATACTCAAAGAAAACATCAATGGATCATATTCAGGATTCTGAGTCTAAGTAACCTTCCTCCAAATCATACAAAAACCAAATACTGTAGATAGTCCAGAACTGGATATAACATTGGCAATTTGGCACTATTACCATAAAATGTACAATGGCATTATTTTCAAAAACTGTATTTTTAGCTATTTGTAAAACCAGACTCTGTCAAGTGTAAGTGGTGCACAAAGTCAACGATAAAGAGAAGAAAGATAGGCAAATATAAAATTTGCAGAAATCCTTAAATAAATGATACGATGAGCTTGTAATATATTCTATCTATCAAATGTATATTAAAAAACTATGGGAAGTTGTTTGTCATCAGCACCTCAAGATTTGAAGCAAAGACAATTTCGAGATTAACATAGTTTGCAGTGGAGCTATTTTTCTATACCATTATATTCTGCAACAATAACTTTGCAAACATTTGCTATTGGTATTGGCTAAATGCAAAATTTGTAAAACAAATACAAGAAGAAGATAGCAAAATTTTAGCATCATTTGGAGATCAAAAATATCATGGTCAATTAGATTGGTTGCAAGAAGCCAAGGGATAAAAACACATATCTTAATGCAATTGAGTTGATTTTTCCGGTTTAACAACATGGTCAATGGATCTATAAACTATAAGTAGTTGGGGTTGAAAACATCTTTACCACGCAATTTATTTCCAAGTTCAAGGACAATGATCAAAAGAGCATTTTGAGCACAATGAGTGAATAGGGAATTGTAATGTCGCTTATTAGGAATTTTATTAAAATTGCAATTTTCCACTTTTTTTTCTCTAGTTTGACCTTTGACTAGTTTTGATCTTTAGTTCCCAAATTTGCCCCAAAAGATCCCAAATCTTCTGAGAAGGTATATGAATGATATTAGAACATAAATATGTGTTTCAGGGATGCCTTTGGACCTTTAAAATACTTCTGAAAATCCTATTTCAATTCTGATCAATGTAGGTAACTTTATTAGTGATTTTCCTTTAACTAGTATTGATCTTTAGGTCTCAAATTGACTCCAAATGCCTTCAAATCTTCAAGGAAGGTGTATGAATGATATTAGAACTTGAATATGATGTTTATGGATGACATATGTCCACCAAAAGACCTCTGCAAACTCTTAAGATTCTGGACCAATTATGCAATTTTACCAGTAATTTGGGGTTCAAATCCCCCTGGGGTAAGTACTGAAAATGGCTTCCCAAATGCCTCCAAACCCACTCAAATTTATGAACAAAGGTATGTAATGTGTTAATTATTTTATTAAAGTCTCATATGCACCATTAATGGATTATTACAACTGTTCTCACCGTCTCCCATTCAACTGCAAAAATCCCCAATTCGACCCTTGGGGGAATGGCACTATTTCACCTCCCAATACAACTAAACTGAGTAAAAATGCTTCAAATGCTCAAGTACAGTACATGAAACTTTTAGAAGACATACATGGCAGTATATTGATCACAAATATATCAGAGAATCATCCATTCATTCGAAATCATCATCAATACATTGGCTCACAACAAGGTAGTGGGGAAATGGCATTGTTCTTCCATTAAAAATGAGATTTATACATTTCTACTTGGAATTTCGACCTGAAACTTTTTGGAGACGAAGAACAGAGTATTTAATTCATATTACAAAATAAATGGGGCATTAAAAGCTTCCCCAAAGAGTACAATAGCTCACCAAAAACGCCCTCCCTCAAGGATCAAGAATATGCCATCAAAAATGGAAATGGTTGAAGGAGTGAGCTGCAATAGAAGAAACCATGAGATTCCCTATAGCTTACACCTGCAAATAAAGACTCCATTAAAGCTCCAAATGAAAGGTCTGAATGGCCTTTCCAATTACCAACTTGGATGGGAATCTTTCACCCTCGAAATTGGCTAAGGCAAGAAACTAGTCATCCACTAGCTCTCCCTCTTCACAAATGCAATTGCAAATTCTACAAATGATCAAAAGCCATTCTCATACTTCATTTCTACATTTTATAACCAACATTAGCCTTCTAAGGGTCGAAATCCTCTCAATAGATTCAATAGATTTCTATTTAGAAAATATTCCACATTTGCCACTTGTCTCATAGTTCCAACCTTCCATCTTCTCCCAAATTCGATTTTGAGTCTCTTTGGCTTGTCCAACTCCCAAATTCGCCTTCCTTGAGCCTATTTTTGGGGCTGACATGTCATAGTGGTCAGATGTCAGAGGTCAGGTCTGCAATTTGTCATAGTTGTCATAGATGCTCCATCATTGGTGTCATAGGGGCTAGGGAATCTAGCCCAAGTGTCCACAAACTTCCACTTTGACTCTTTATCTTCCATGGAGGTTACCAATCCTTCCCAATTCGACCTAAGATGCTCAATGACATGTGTTATTACTTACCAACTCACCCAAGAGTGTTCACATTCCCATTAATTCGAATTTGCAAAAGAGAGATACCATGTATTATGAAAAATCAAGCTAGTGTGGGTCCCACATCCTCCATATGTCTCCAAAACCATTTGTCACCTAGGATTTCTCTTGAATTTATTTATTCACTCTATTTATTAAATACTTGAACCCTTCTAATGTCTAAACATCATTTATTATCCCCCTTATTCCAAATCCCAAAGCTTCCACCCCAAACCTAGGAAACTAGTAATTTTCCTCCTTGGCAATTATTTGACCCTTAACATCAATTTTACAAACTCTAATGAATATGGCTAATGTGATTAGGCCATTGTGACCCAATTCCAAATTTGGGACATGACAGGAATGTAGCAGAAATATTGTTGTAGTATTAGTTCAATAATCAAAAGAAACAACTAGAAGCATGGAAAAACCAACAACAATTTTGATAAAAGTAATGGCTATAATTATGTAAATAGCGATAACGGATAAACAATTGTTTTTGTTTGTTTTGCACTATGGGTATGATACAATTGTTGATGCAAAGAAGGCAGTGTAGATTCAAATCTAGATGGAAAGGAAAGTAGTAGTTACCGCCTGTGATAATTGGCACTCAAATTGTCCCGGTATTCGGTGACGGAAACTTTTCCAGCGAGGCACAGTTCCACTTCTTCTAGTTATTTTTTTGGAATTTCGATGATCTGGGTCGTCTTAAAATGGGCCAAAACCCCTAGAGACACAGTTCCATGGCATAATTCCCCAGTAAATAGGGTGAAACAAATCACTGGAAAAACCCAACCATTTGAATGCCAGTTATCCCACGACGCCAGAAACTAAAGTACTTGAAAAGCATTTACAAATCGACACTTTTGCTTTTTACAATGTTGTGCAATCAACATTTGACAATATATCAATATCCTAGACAGACACTAAGAAAAAAGCCAAGAAAGCTTACATAGTTAATTAGCGAAGATAGCAATAGGGGCTACAAGATCGTGAACAAACTACAATAAAACTATTAGCATACCTTATCTATGGGATCTATTCTAAGAAAGTGGGGGCATTTGTTTGTTGCCTGTCTCAAAATTTGAAGCAAAGACAATTTACAGACTACCATAGTCTGCAATGAATCCATTTTTTTTAATGCTAATACATTCTGCAACAATAAACACTCTAGAGGTATTATTTTATTGCCATTTCCTGTAAAGCAAAATCTGAACAAAAGATGCAGAAGAAAGCCAAGAAAATTTACAAATCATTTGTGCATGGAAACATCAAAGGGAATCATTTTAGTCAGAAAAAGAAAAAGGATGAAAACATATGGTACACATCTAGTATCATTTGTTGTAGAACTATGAATACAATCTCAAAATATATACGAGGACAATTTGGACAAATCCGGTTTTGTTTGCGCATCAAAGCAAAGTCTAAAAACTGATATTGCATTTGATTGCCACGCAAACTCGGAAACATGGCAAGGAGCTTGATTTTCTTAGTTCATGGAAAAATCTACTTATAAATTTGGAAATATGTACAATGCCATATGCCAAAAAAATCCTAAGATCTGCAGTGAATATCATATGAATAGAAACGAAAGCAATGAAAACGATTTTTTTTATTCACAAGAGAAATATCCAAAAGACCAGGTAATTGCATAGATACCATTCAAACATGTAGAATTTGTTATATAGAAGCTCTAGTATCAATGTGCTTTTGATGCAATAACAAGGTGCCTTTTCATATGCATCATCCATTAAACAAAATTTAAGTATTTATTTACAATCAAACACTCGAATTTATTGTTCTAAAAAAACTGTACTGATTTCTTTGCAAAAGATCCGATTTTCTTAATTCTAGTTTTTTCATGGAATTACATTTTATGCTATTTTTAAGAAGTAATAGGCAAAAAATTCAAATTTGTACTTCATGGACAACTACATAGTGGCAAATGTGTTTATGCAGATCTGAAAAAAACGTGTTTATGCCGATCGGATAAAAAGATATGAAGAAATTTGCATCTTTTACTCTGAGATGATAAAGTGATGATCATTATTCTAGATATATAGTAAATCCATTAAAGGCCACCAATTGATTACAACAAAAAAGAACAAGTTTCTTTAGGTACTTCGATAACAAAGTAGATTGGGAACTTACAAAAAAGAACAAGTTTCTTTAGGTACTTTGATAACAAAGTAGATTGGGAACTTATGTTGGCAACCACAGTCTTAGCAGACAAATGCATATTAATGCATATGACAACTTGCAAGCTAAGTTTATGTTTTTTTTCAAAAAAAACATCAGAATCGAAGGAAATCAATGAGCTTTAAGCATATATGTCAAAGTATGGAGTCCAACGGAACCGCAAATCCGCATTCTAGCTTAGATACAATTGAACCATAAAACATGATTCTAGGTTCTTCAAAAAAAATTGAGGTTTTTATTCCCAAATCAAAACTTGTAGTGAACAAGGAGAAAGTTGTTGGATTGTGAAAAGTGCTTGAGGCTATTTTGTAGACCTTAGACTTTCTTTATCTCAACAATGCTGTTATCCCTAGTCATTGTAAATAGTCCTTGTTGACATAATGTTTTCAAATGGGACAATGCGATCAAATTGCTTTTTGAATACTGTCTATATGAAATTTCAACAATGGGAGGAAATTATTCTTTTAACTATGGGTTCTTTAAAGTGCAGTTAATTGTTTCATCTTCTGTCTTCAAAACATAGTAGCATAATTCGAGTATGAATAGGATATGAATAAGATTCGATATGGAAAAAATAAGTAACAACAAAATCCAATACTAATAAAATATGGAAGTAGACTTTTTATATATAATACTTTTAATCAAAATTATAAACCAATATAGCATAAATGTACATTAAAAACCATTGGTTTATTTTTAGACATATTATTTACAAACAACCAAAGTTACTATTTAAAAACAACAATATAAAATGTCAATGAACTAGAATAAGGTCACCTTAACCTGAGAGATAACAACTAGTTATTCATAGTTACTTTTTATAAGAAAGTAATAAATTGAATGTTATTTATATTTTATACTTATTTAATAGTTAAAAATAAGTTTTTTAAATTTACTTTTTCATTAATAAGAATTTATATTCGTATCATAACCATACCGAATATTGGAATTCAAATTGCTCCAAATTTACTCCAAAATGCATTCTACCCAATGTTTGTGTTTGCTTACTCTTTCTTGTTTGCAAGATGCATAGTTAGATAGTTGGATGAATTTTGTGTTACACTTTTCATAGCATCGCTGAGATGGAGGCGCGAAGACATTTTTTGCTTTTAGCCATCCTTTTATATGCATTGAATATATATATATATATATTTATCCTTTTATATGCATTGAATATATATATATTTACTAGTTGTTTTTGCTATTTTGAGAAAAAAAAAAAAAAAAAAACTAAGACTATGAACAAATTGAGGAAATATAGTAAGATGTAACTGCAATTTTTTTCTTTGTTGTGTTCTTTTTAATAGAGATCTGCACAACTATGTTTTTTTTAGCATTTGTTGCCAACTTTATTTATTTATTTTTTCGTTGGGAAAAAGACTGGAAAGCTACAACAATAGAGACTAATGATAAGTATAACAGAGAATTTGGGCTACAATTTACCCGAGTCTTTATTCTAGAACCTCGAGCAATTTTTGTTTTGCAAATTCATCATTAAGGACATGGAAAAATGCGGCTGGAGAAAGACGAAACAAATGGCTTCCCTTAGAACCATTTCTAACACTAGTTTTGAAGAGGTGCACTGGTGCAATATCAAGAGCTAACTGCTCTTGTATTTGCAAGACAAGATCTTTGTAATGTTGACTCAACTATATCTGAAATAGATTCAGATTTCATAAACATAATTAGCTTTCTTAGATGTCTTAGAGTTACCAAAGCTATTTGTATAGCTAAATATATTGTAACAAATAAATGTGAATTTTAAATGAATGAAAAGACAAATGATTTATGTCAAGTGCAGCAAGATTTACAGTAGCATGATCATTCGTCGATTCTCCGTATTTGATATTCAACTCATACTGTGTATTGTTTTGATGACATTCAATGACAATTGCGGTAATGGAACCAACAACATAGTCTTTGTTTGATGCCACAAGTTCATTGACAGTGGTATCTGGCGGTATATTGCGATATTTGCAAACTTGTTGTATGTTATCGACTTTCAATACAAAGTCTGTCATTGAAAGCATTCATTCTAGGCAAGAATGGCTCTGCAAAGCATTTAATCAAATGGTTGTTTATATTCATTGTTATAGTCATTTGACCATCTTCATCAACTAAATCTGCATGCAGTAACTGTGTCCTTATAGGGGAGTCTTGGTTTTTGCCGTGTCAAGTCCATATAATGACAAAACATCTCCTTCAAATATGTTGTTATATGTCGCTGTGCAAAGCTGAATTATGTATGATGCTTGCAAAGGGGATTGTTTGAACCTGAAGTTGCATATAAGCAAACGGTCAAAACTGCAAAAAAGT